>CM071568.1:290094759-290171710 GCA_036426205.1 Ascaphus truei | reverse complement strand
CGTCCAATTTGGCGGCATTGGATATATGGGAGATGGTATATCGCGGTGGTATGTGGACAGCTTTTTTGCACACCTTTGGTATCGAGTTGTCCATTCGTTTCATAACAGTCTATGCATCTTATGGTCGATCTATCAGACGGGTCTGGAAAACACATTACAGGTGGGCTCCACAGACGTTTGTTTCATTAACCAGGAGGGTCCTGTAGCGATTTATGGATCTTCGGGAGATGGTGAAATATCGGAATCACGGGACGTGGACAGCGTAAAAAGTCAATCTCCTTTTTATTTAGAACACATAAGATCTTGCCAAACTCAATTAATTCCTCAAGCTGTGTATTAAACACTATTGTGGGATCTTTTTTAAGCAGTAGATAATTGTCTGTGTCTCCCAGTTGTCTAATCGCTTCACCCCTATAATGTTCTGCAGATAGAACCACAAGGGCCCCTCCCTTGTCTGCTGATTTAAAGACGATATCTTGTCTTTTTTTAAGTAAATTCAATTGTTGGGATTCAGTGTATGTCAGATTGTTGGAACATACTTTAGAATGTGAGAAACCTTGGGCCAATAATTTCAAATCTCTTTCTACAAGTTTCTCGAATGTGGTAATGAAAGGGCCCCTATTCTGACTGGGGCAGAAAATTGATTTTCTCCTAAGGTTGGACTCATGATTACCAAAAAATGATTGACTAAAGTTATTCAAGGGTTCCCCCTGTTGTTCCAACAATACGTTCATATCTGACAAAACACATGTTTCCTGAAAATTGAAAGTCAGATTATCAACCTGACCTGAGTCTGACAACAATATATCATTATTCACACTCAAATCCACATCCAATAATTGAACATCTGTTTCCAAAGGAGCAAGACGACTCCTGGAAGAAAAAAACTTTTTTAGGCTTAGCTTTCTTGTAAATTTTTGCAAGTCTATAACTGTTTCAAACAGCTGAAAGTCCTGTGATGGTGCAAATCCCAACCCTTTATTGAGCACAGATAACAGTTCAAATGAAAGGTCCACCCCTGAGAGGTTGATAACATTGTTATTACTTGGGAAATCTAGGTATACTTCTTCCTTTTGGACCTCCCGCGTGTGTCTCCATTTCCTCCTTGATCGTCTGGTTCTCTGCGGCTTCTTGATCCTACTGCTAAAAAAGAAGAGGAAGATGGATCCAGGGGTTTAGAATTGCTCCTAGTAGATGTAATGGAGGATCTGCTATCACTCCTGGATCTCCCCTGATTGTCCCTTATGTGATCTGATGACCCCTCAAATGAAACCGAATGTGGGCACGAGTTTTGCACCTTCATACGCAAATTTATTTATGGGTTTTTGGGAAGCACAACGTATACAAACGGACATTTTCCGTAAGCCTAACTCTCAAAATACCTTGTTGTCAGCTCAGAGTAATCATCCTCGTTCACTCATCATTGAACCCCTCGGGATACCGTGGCTACCAAAACCGTGGTGGTTCTATTTATGCAAGTCCCTGGTAGCAAGAGGTGGACATCCTTTAAATAATAAAGACAATAGGCAACCCAGATATAGCCGTACAGACTAAAGCAGGGCGGGGGGCTTTGGACCGGGGGAAATACCCGCGGGCACGTCCAGGGAGATGCTCGAGAATAAGTCCCAACCGGTAACAGAACGCCTCACCCACGCCCTGTGTCCCGGACTAAACCCAGCGGTCAGTACTCACGACTCCTTATGTGAACTGCCAAAGTGCTGGTTGAGGGGTTGCCCAGCGGTCTGCTGTATGGTGGTGTCCTCGTGTGCTCCAGCAGGAAGTGGAAGAGATAGGTGAAAAAGCGAGTGACGCCGCGGTCACGACTCCTCTGAACAGCCAAACGCATGTAGAAAAAAAAAAAACTTTATTGAACAAACAAGTGAACAACAGCCATAGTCATCCTCTGACGCGTTTCGTCCGGGTCACGGACTTTTTCAAAGAGTAACTCCCTATGCCTGGGATGATCTCTATATAGGGTGTACTGCACTATGATTGGTCATAATGGCGTGGAGGGTAAAACCTCTCACCTACAGAATAATGTGTATTAGCTAATTTCATACACACCCATAACGAGACCGGGTTCATTACAATGCACCTGATCTCAGACGCGCTATTAGAGAGGGTCGGGGTTCCGCAGAGTTTCACAATATAGTTCCTTAACTAATAAAATGTTGAACACCTGTGCACACTAAATGCCCTTGATTATAGTATGATTACACCAACATACGGACCTTTTTTGAGTATGATTAAACCCTAGGAATGTTATTTGGGGAATGTGAGAGGTGGATAAAGCCCCCGCATTATCCGCATGGAACACCAGGCACTGAACACTGCTATTATTTGTATCCATATTGCCTGGTTCTCATATACATAACGGTTTGAGAGAGTCGCTGTTCAGTTTATTGTATTTTTTTTCACCTACGTAGTTTTTTCACCAAGTATGTTCTTTTATTCTATTTTAACTATAATAAAAGTTAAGTTTTATGTGTCAATATAATTATACGGTGGATCTATGTGCAGGACTTCACCGACCGCTCAATTTCTTTACTGACTTGATTCTCCACCTTTGAATGTTGATGTTAGCGGTAGGTAATGTCGGGATGATCCTGATCAAACACAGAACAACATACAGTACTGTAGCATTCTAATGAAAGGATTAACAAACACAAATAGTACCAGATAGAAACACTGCAAATGACAAGCTACAAAGCAATAATAAACATAGTCTAAATTCTGAACACATGGAGATACAGTTATTTGCCCAGCGTCACAAGGAGCTGGGATATAAACCGGAATCAAGAAAACAGTAAAATAGATCCCCTTCCCGTGTGTGAGGGAGAATGAAGCAATCTTTCTTCATCTACCGGGCGGAATTCTGCGATTCGCAGAACTCCAGTTTATAACTCCGGAAGCCATTGTTATTGGTTGTGGAGAGACTGATAACACACACTGGGGAAGTCTAAAAACGAAACAAAATCAGGAAGTTGTAATGATAGAAAACGTTTTTTAAAAAAAACAACAAATAAACACACATTTACTCAAAGAAGGTATATTATCCAACCATTTTCGACATTATCCTTTACGGGCTTTGAAGTGAATAGGGACATAAGGTGTCCTCCAGCACGGGAGGTGTCTTTCAGGTATTCCTCCTCCCACATACCAATGGCACAAAAACGAATGACTTTCATTTTCTGTATACTTTATAGATTTTAGAACGTCAGTATTGTCGGATGGAAAGGGTGCAGCATTCATCCTGCAGCCCAGAGCTGGGACACTGGGAGCTTTCCAACAGATATCCATCGAGGTGTCTGCGTATAACAACATGTGGGGGGAGCACTCGGACGAGCTTGTTTGTAAGGTACGTGTGCAGCCAGTTTCTAGTGTACATATCCAAATGCACATAACGGATTAAAATGCGCATATACCAAAGTACTTTTTACACACATCTCTCCGTCATTTCTTCCCAAGTACCTTCCAAATACAGGGCAGAGACGATCAACTAGTAAATACAGATCCTGGGAACGTAGCGATTTAGAAATGTGTGAAAAATGCATAGGGCTTGTCTGGGGGTCAATAACGAAAGCGATTTGACAGTACTCTGCATATCAATAAGAAGCATATTAAACTTTTACATACAAGGTGCATAGAAGCATATTTTAGATATGTATTCCTGTATATTGGTACGGATTTATAGATTCCTTTATGAATGTATATATTTGTTTGATGTCACAGTCACGTATACCCAGAGTAGTGTATGTCATTGGTTTCATTGAGATTTTTTGGGTTGAAGTTTACTGGTTAATGATCTCTTCACTGGATTTGGCTCATATTTACTAAGCGGTGCTATGCTATAAGACACCTTCCCGAGCTATGAAGACACCTTACAGCTCATTTAAGTGAAGTTAAGTGAATGGGGCAAATGGTGACAGTAGTATAGCACAACATAGTAAACATGGGCCTTAAAAGCTGGCTTTTTTTCTTTACTTCGTGGTTGGAAATGTGCTTGACTTATACAGTATTCAATTTGGACATTTATACAAAGGGGCCTTTGCACTATGCGCCGATAAGCCACTTACCGAGGCCTTTTCGCAAAAAGGACTACTGCGATTCAGTCGCCGATAAGCGGCTTACCGTTAAGGCAATAAATGGGTTATGGAACAACATCAGCTTTGTAGGGGGCAGAGGGGGTGAGTGAAGGGGGTTGTTGGCCCTTCACTCACCCCTTCTGCCCCCAATAAACTTTACAATATGTACTAACCACCAATACACAACACACCCACCCTCTGTGCCTCCACATAAAAACATTTTGAATTTTTTATACACTGGATTGATACCAGAGGCCGGTGTGATGTCCCCACTGGCCTGTGGTACTAATCCTGTTGCAAAAAAAAATGTGGCATCATCCCTTAAAGTGATGTCACATCCTTTTGAACTAATGTAACCTATCACTTAGGTAATGAAGCTGCTTTAATGTCATTTGTATTAATAGTGTGCGGAGCAGGGGGTCTCCTGAGCTTAAGCGCTTTGGTTTCTGCCTCAGGAACCCCCTGCTTCCCAAGTTACAGGCCCTGGTATGGGGCATCGGGTGCCGGTATGGCCGCCATTTTTAACTCATCCGCGTCACGTGACCGGAGGATTTAAATAATGAAGGAGATCCGGCACCCCATACCAGGACCTGCAACCCTGAAAGCAGGGGGTCCCCGAGGCTGAAATCAATGCGGTTCATCTCAGGAGATCCCCTGCTCCCGCACACTGTTAATACAAATTACATTAAAGCAGCTTTATTACCATAGCGGATAGCCGCTACGGCAACAAATTTGTTCAATTTTTTATTTGGGTTTTAATACTAGTGTATTGTAGCAGGGGATCTCCAGAGCAGAAGCGCATTGATTATGGTTATGTGGTGCTGGTATGTCCTATGCATTTAAATGTGACCGTGGGACTAAAATGCATAGGAGATACCAGCACCCCATACGAGCCTGTATCTCGGGAAGCAGGGGGTCCCCGGATCTCACATCAATGAGGTTCTGCTCCGAAGACCCCCTGCTACAATACACTAGTATTACATTTTATATGAAAAACTTTTGATCTCTGGTGAGATGTGCGCAGGGAGAGGCGTCTCTCTCTCACTGCAGCAGAAAGAAATCGCCGGGTGAGCCCTTTTCAGAGAGGTGAGCATCACGTCGCCGGCTACTCGCCAGTTTTGGAAATTTTGCTATCACAGGTATTCGGGGCTTAGTGCATAGGCCCCAAAGAGTGCTAGTAAATCAGCCCACAACTATGCCCTTACTAATTTAGCAAAAAGAAAAAAACACACTGTAAAAATCATTCAATTTCTAGAGAAACACAAAGCAAATGGGACCACTGATTTTAGTCAATATTTTATGTACTACGAGATGAATATTAAATGATCCATGAAGTAGTGTATGATTATTAATCCTGGAAAAATTGCAGATTTTAGTATCTTTAAACAGACAAATCTTCATAGATGTAGTTTTACTGTAACATTAAAGTCCTCATAACTCTGCTCTACAGTATCTCTGTAAAAGAGGCATCCAGAAAGAGAGGTTGTCATGTATGACAACTATATCTATCAAGAGCTCTCATGTTAATTTCTTAGGCTGCGTCCATAGTTTAGCAGTCAGCGCTCCTCAACGCTCACGCTGAGGCTCGTCTGCGCAATCAGGAGCGATTGCATGAACTAGCAGATGAGCCAGCGTGCGCAATCAGGAGGCGGCGGGGCACTGGCGTCACTGGGCCAATAGCCCGCAAAGCGGCGACGTCACGGCGCCATGACGTTGACGCTGCTTCGCTCTGATTGGAGGTTTTCTGCCGACAGCGCGCTGAGAAACAGGTTCTGCTGTCGACTGAGAATCGCTGCGCCTCAGCACGCCTGCGGACACTCGCGGGAGCCCCCTCTCAAGACATCCTCATTGGGGATGACGGGGCTCATCGCGGAGCGTCCGCACGGCTCAGCGCTGACTGTCCTTCTATGATGCAGCCTTAAAGGTAGAACAATCTGCAACAACATACAGTACTTGTAAGTGTTACATGCAACCATAACACTGATAGTCTTTAACGGTTCATGAAATGTCTGTAAAAATAACGTACCGTATAACCTCTGTTCATATAACCGAACCTTGTATTGTCATCATAACTCTGTGCCCATGCTTGAAAACGAGAGGAAACTCTCAATGAATTATTTTCTGGTTAAAACATGTTATAAATAAGATAAAAAATAAATATAGCATTGGGAAGATAACCATCAGAGGGTGTGCACATGCCTACCTCACTTGTGTATGTCCCATGGCCATTCAGTAAGCATTTATTTATAAAATGTTTTACCAGGAAGTAATACATTGAGAGTTACCGCTTGTTCTCACGTATGTCCTGGGCACAGAGTTATGATGACAGATACATGGTTACAAATACATGGGTACATCAGGTGAACAGGGTTAAACATTAAATATTTATTTATTTATAAAATATTTTACCAGGAAGTAATACATTGAGAGTTACCTCTCGTTTTCAAGTATGTCCTGGGCACCGAGTTAAGACAAATAATACATGGTTACAAATACAGTTACATAAATGAACAGGGTATACATTATATACGAGACATTGCATGAAGACAGTATGGCTCCACGACGTCAATTGGCGCACATTGCCATGACAACGTGATGTCACAGCGTCAAGTTGCCAAGGCTTTATGGCATTGAGGTGTCAGATGATGTCCTGTTGTCATGGCAACAGAACTCTGCGTGGGTCCATGATGTCATGGCAACTGGCATCACGTGACGCCACATAGTGTCCTGTGGTCATGGCAATGCGGCGCCATTTGACATCGCGCAGCCATGTTGATGGGATGTGCAGTGGGAGAAGATGCGACCTGGAGATTTTCCAGGTAAACTCGTAGCCGGAGATACGCGGCCGAAATTCGTGGTCTCCAGGTCAAACCAGGAGTGATGGCAACCCTGATTATAAGTGAAAATCATATATATATATATATATATATATATATTCATTTGCATGTCTTAGACAGGTCTGCAACCCTGTCTTTCACCATTATCACCCAGCAAACAGCACTTCCACTGCAGCAAGGGATTCTGGGAAATGACATGCAAACGAGCACACAGTGCCACTTTTTATCTCTTGCTCACATTACATGAGCAACCCTTAGTCAATGCATGCTGCTTTAAACACAGATTTTAAGCAAGGACTTGGGAGATGCAAAGTCCTTGCTTAAAAGCTGTGTTTAAAGCAGCATGCATTGACTAAGTGTTGCTCATATAATGTGAGCATGAGATAAAAAGTGGCACTGTGTGCTCATTTGCATGTCATTTCCCAGAATCCCTTGCTGCAGTGGAAGTTCTGTTTGCTGGGTGATAATGGTGAAAGACAGGGTTGCAGACCTGTCTAAGACATGCAAATGAATATACAGGAATATTTACAGTTACTTTATGCTTTACTGTGGAGGGTTTTAGTCACTTTTTTTACCCACCATAACCTTAATAGTCGTGGTGATTACCTACTCTTATCTCATTTGAGCAAATGTCAGCAAGCCAACCTCACACTGATGATACCCATCAAGGTTGAAACATGTCTGTGAGTGGGTTAACTGACTTTGCATCTCCCAAGTCCTTGCTTAAAAGCTGTGTTTAAAGCAGCATGCATTGACTAAGTGTTGCTCATATAATGTGAGCATGAGATAAAAAGTGGCACTGTGTGCTCATTTGCATGTCATTTCCCAGAATCCCTTGCTGCAGTGGAAGTGCTGTTTGCTGGGTGATAATGGTGAAAGACAGGGTTGCAGACCTGTCTAAGGCTAAGGCCCCGCTCCCAGAGTCAGCGCACCTGCGCTGCTGACAGGCGGTGCGCTGAGATACACAGACCGCGATCTGCGGTCTGTAGGGAGCGGGAGCCGGAGCGGGAGGTGGGCGGGAGGTGGGAGGTTTGATCGGGAGGTGGGCGGTTTGACAGGGAGGGGGGGCGTGGCTTGAGCGGAGGGACCCGCTACTCTCCCCCCCCTCCCTCCACGGACTCGGGCTGGAGCTGGAAGGTAAGTTTAAACACACACACGCAGGCACTCATTCATACACGCGCACACACACACACAGGCAGGCACTCACGCACTCATACACACACACACGCGCGCACACACAGGCAGCCACTCACGCACTCATACACACACACACACACAGAGGCAGGCACTCGGGCACACACACACACACACACACAGACAGGCAGGCACTCACGCACTCATACACACACACACACACACACAGACAGAGGCAGGCACTCGGGCACACACACACACAGACAGGCACTCACGCACTCATACACACACACACACACAGAGGCAGGCACTCGGGCACACACACACACAGACAGGCACTCACGCACTCAGACACATACACACACAGACAGGCACGCACTCAGACACACACACAGAGAAAGGCACTCACCTGCTTTCACTCCACACTCCTCCCCGCTCCCCGAAGCCTCTCCTCCTCCCGAAGCCTCCCCTCCCCATTGGCTCACAGCCACACACGTCACGCGTCAACGCTAGGAAACACCATTCTCTGGTGTCTCCAGCGGCTGACGCGCTACAGCGTGTAGTGCTCTGTGCAGCCAGGGGGGACCGGGACCGGCTCGCGAGGATTCCCCTGCTGGTGGGGAACTCGCGACCTGCCGCCCGCGCCAACGAGCGCAGCGGGACCGAGGCCTAAGACATGCAAATGAATATACAGGAATATTTACAGTTGCTATATATATATATATATATATATATATATATATTTATTTATTTTTTAATAGGGGAGAAATAACTTTGTTTCATTTCCTTGCAATGTTAGATTGGCTATCTAAAACCTAAGATAATTCCCATGAAGATGACTGTGCGAGGATGTCCCATTTACTTCCAGTTGACAGGACCAAGGCCCGAGCGACAGACAGAAGGACCTGTGATACGGTATACTACATTCAGAAACGCTCGAAGATGCAATGCACATTTTATATAACTTTTTATTTGTAAATGTATACACTTAGCTAATACAGGCTAATAATAAAGGTCAAGGGCTTTCACCTACTGTAACACAAAGTATAATATAAAATCTAAGCAGACAATACCAATGTATTGTATTGTATTGTATGTCTTTATTTATATAGCGCCAAAAGTGTGCTCAGCGCTTCACAAAGAATACAGTACAGGGAATTTTTAAAATACAATAAGTGCAGCAAAAATCAGACAATGGGAAAGGAAATCCCTGCCATGAAGAGCTTACAATCTAAGAGGTTTGAGGGGAAACTTACAGAGACAGCAGGTGAGGGAATAAGTGCTGTAGATGGGTGTGCTTGGCCACAATTGGTGCTTGATTTGTGGGGCAAGCTTTAAGGTTAGCCAGTGTTAAATGAAAAGGTTAACACCATTTACAGGGGAAGATGTGGCAGGGAGGCGTGAATGAGATCAGGTGTGTATGTCTGGCTTCAGGCTTAGGGGAGATCCCCAGCAGCAGGAAGGAGTAGATAGGGGGTGTGAATAGAGGATTTGTGTGGGTGTTTTTTATTGAGGGGTAAAGAAGATGGAGATATATGAATAGAGTTGGAGACATGGGGCTGGTAGAAAGAAATGTGTATTTTGAAAAGAAGCGAGGTCAGAGCAAATATAAATAGTACTGTATAAAGCAAGGGAAGGGGGGAAGAAAGGAAAAAGCTGACGTGGGAGCTGCCGTGGGACACAAAGTATTCAAATTGAATACTGGTTGTCAGGGTAGCAGCTGCCCTGTCTCCGAAGTACGGAGTTGACGCTGGCTACAGTTTCAATAAACAAACCAAGTCGTTTTTTGAAGCTGCAGCAGCGTCACTGGTACTTCGGAGGCCAATTAAATCATTCTTGAGAATGATTTCAAGACTGCAACTCGGATCCCTAACCTCAGGTCTGTAGCCCCGCCCCCTCCTTAACTCCTGAAAAAGTCTGCTGGGGATGAACACACATCGCCCAGCAGACTGCCGCCCGCCCTCGCGAACGCCCGCCCTCCAACTCCTGTCTCTGGCACCCTGAATGAGGCCTAAGTATGCTGCCTCTCTGCCTGGTCAATCATTTCATAATATATACTGACACTATCTGGCTGTGTGACAGGTTAACTAGCGGCAATGCAGGGGTTAAATCACCCTCATGTTTGCCATGACAACCATTTGCTATAAATTGTCCATGGTCCTATTTCTTCACTATATTGCCCTCATATATATTGATTATGCTGATCATGTGTTTATAGGTAAGCATCATTTACCAATGTGTGCTTGTGCTGTGACTACACGCCATCATACATTTACACCAATATGTGACACTAGCTTTGTACTTCATATTGGCCATTCCTTGGTAACTATTTTGTGCTATTTTGATTATATTCCTCTAGACTTAGTACCGGTAGATATTATTTCATTATACTGCCGGCTTTTTAGTTAATAGTACTGCTTCACTATATGCAGGTACTTTTTTCTGTTGGAATTAATCCTTACATACTATAGCCTGTATACCATTTGGCCATGTATAGTGTATTCTTAGGTCTTCTTCCCTACTGACTTGATGTGGAAGTTTCTTCTGGTATGTCATTAGGGGGTGGGTCTTGGACCTTCTTACCACGCCCCTCTGTATAAACATATTTTTATTATTCATTAAATTGATTTTAATTATATTTCATCAATTTCATTAGGTCTATCTGAGTGCATTCACGAGGGAATCTTTCTGTTTGTTTTTTGCAAATATAAATAGTAGCAGCATCATGGCAGCAGTAGTTTAGTGCTGAGATGTGTGGTCTGGGATAGAAAATGTCCACCTTTCCAGCGTAGTTCACATCCAGGATTGAGGGCCTGAAGGTGTTCTGTAGTCCCTTTGTTTCCCTCCTGTTGAACTCCCTGTTGAACTCGACCATGCCACTTAAAACTGGGCCACTTTGAATCTTGGGCTGCTTTTCACAGCTAGGGCTGCTCTGGTTGCTCTTATAAAGGCCTAATAAGTCACCTGACAAAATTTATTTCCGCCCAACCACCACATTTAGCACATGTGAGGCATATTAACACAGATGGTTTTTTCAACAGGGTCTTGTCATGCCTAAGTGTTAGTGTAAGTTAATTTAATTAAGACTAGACTAAAGACTACAACTAAAAATACACAGAGCACAGGATTGCTTGCAGACAGACAATTCAGGTATGTTTTTTTACCTGTGAAGAGAAGAGGTATAATGTAAGGTATATACATAGTAGACTAAAACCAATTCAACATATACTTACTTCCAAAAGTTAATTTGGGGTGGAATTGATAACAAAATAAAAATAAATGAGAAGAATCAATAAACCTAAATAAAAATATATCACAAAGAGTCGGCAACTTGACTCATGTTATTGAGACTGGAAAGAACATCAATCATCTCTAGTGAGAGTAATAGTGCACACAACTTGTTTTAGTAAAAAAAAAAGGGGGTCTTATATTAAAGCAACATTTGAGGAATATTCTTACAGGATGTAAAAAGACCACCATAGCTTCCATTTTTTTATTTTTATTTTTTGAAGTGAAACTTCTTTAGTGGCACCTATTCTGATGGGGTAAAATGGAGAGTTGGAGGCGAAATGTGAAACGGAAGTGACGTCACGGCTCCCCCCCCACTCCCCCCACACGTCTGGTGTCACATGCGGCGATAGCCGCCGGCGCCGCTCCAAACGGGTGCTGCTCCTCCCACACGGGCGATTACATATGCGGCGCCGCTCATAACGGCTGCCATTCCCCCCACACATCCGCTGCCATGCCACGCATGCACACTACTAATGGCGACGCTTACGGACTTCTGCACATGCGCAGAAGCGGCTGGCAGCGGAGCCGTTGGTGAGAGGAGCAGGACGTTCGGGCAGCTCAGTACCGGCCTCTTCACCCCTCCCTTGCTCCTCTGGTCCCCGGCTCCTCCCCTTCCCAGTCCAGACAAAGCCGGAGAGCCCAGAAGAGATTAAGAAACGGAGAGGTGGGGGGAAGAAACGGAGAAGTGGGGGGAAGAAACGGAGAGGTGGGGGGAAGAAACGGAGAGGTGGGGGAAGAAACGGAGAGGTGGGGGGAAGGAGCTGAGAGACGGCAGGGGGCAGACTAGGGGTGCTGCTTAGTGTAATACAGGAGGAGGGGGGGAGACTAGATGTGCTGGAGTCCTCGATAGGAAGAGTGTGAGAGCAACAGGTTAGTGAGCACACAGCCAGCGGGGAGGCTGTCACCGTGTGACTCACAGAGAGGTAACCAGGAGAGGGACTGAGGCTCACACAGAGAGGTAACCAGGCACACACAGGAGAGGAGACAGGCTGCCGGTTATAACAGTCACACGCACACTCACAGTCACACACACACTCACATGCACACTCAGTCACACTCAGTCACTCACACTCACAGGCACACTCAGTCACACTCACAGGCACACTCACAGTCACAGGCACACTCACAGTAACAGGCACACTCACAGTCACACTCACAGTAACAGGCACACTCAGTCACAGGCACACTCACTCAGTCACACGCACACTCACTCACAGTCACACACTCACTCACAGTCACACGCACACTCAGTCACACGCACACTCAGTCACACGCACACTCAGTCACACGCACTCTCAGTCACACGCACACTCATTCCCCTACACGCACACTCTCAGTCACACGCACACTCTGTCACACGCACACTCAGTGTCACACGCACACTGTCACACGCACACTGTCACACGCACACTCAGTCACACGAGGAATTCACACTTAGTGCAAATAGCTAATACAGGGGATGTGTGCCGAGCACGCGCATTCTAAGTCAAATTTATTTGCGTTGTGTCATTGAGATTGTATTTTGATTTTTAATTAAAACATCACCAACACAAATACAATTTCTGTGACAAAAGTCAAAGACGTTTCACTTACTATGCGCGTGCACAGCACACACAGCGTTTTTTTTTTAGTTGTTGCTTAAAAAGGTTATTTTACTGTACTTTCCATTGACATAACGTACCAGATTTGATCTATAATTTGTTGTGCTGAAGGGGGTTTGTCTCTAATTTTCAATCGTTTTCTATTACCCATTTATGGCTAATAGGATGTGTGACAATTGCTGTATATTTGGATAAAGGAGAGCACCGACACTTACTGTAGGTGGGTGCTCATTTTCCAAATTATTCGTATCTTCTACCGGTCTCAAACGTTGCCACCCACTAGATCTGCACTTGTAGTTTTAAAATGTGAGTAGCCGTATTGGTTCTAGAGCAATACAGATTAGTTGCAAGTTGCGATACCTTTTAGTGGTCCAACATTAGAGTTCTTCATACAGATGCAACAAAACGTACTGTCCCCAGCACTGCAGACGAAAAAGCAAATGTCTGCCACGATTGTAATGCGGGCAGTCCATGCTTCTGAGTGGGACTCCCGGCAATGTTAATCCATTGGTGCCGCGACCACGAATGACCGTGGCACTGAAGACGTTACGTCTTACTACATCTATATATGAAATTATAGTGTACAAAGCTCCAGTACACTTGAAGAATAAACCTACAATGTTTCGGAAGCTCTGTACACTATAATAAGAACTCTAATGGTGATCCGTTAAAAAGGTATAGTTTGTGATGTCATAGAGCTATCGTCAATCATTTTCTCAACAGTTGTTTGTTTTCCAAGCTGTTCAAACCCAGGAGTGGTTGGCAGTCTAGTCTACATTATGTTATTAAAGACTGAGCAATTCCTTCAAATAAAATATTTTTACACCGTTAAATTATTCTCCAAGCACAAGCTCTTCTTTCATTAAAAAAAAATAAATGAATGAAGAGGGAATCGTTACTGATATTTTTATTTTCAAGTTGACTTTATTGATTTATTGCAATTCATGAAGGTCAATTTATTCTATCCGTGAAATCCTGTTTCTTGGGCCAAGGTGTCTCAAGAATGGAAAACCACACGAGGAAACCAAAAACGGGGTTGCAGAGGGTTCCAGAGAGCAGGCGCAACAGTTTCACGGGATAATGTGGAGCAGCAGAGACGCCGTCCCCAAAATAGGTTTAGCGAAAACCACAAGAAATGTAATGTGCCCTTAAACATGTTTAGTAGTCCTCCTTAGAAATAGTTTAATACACATTCGATATTTAACTACATCATGAGAAGATAGGAAAGCCACTGGTAATACTAAATGGCTAACAAATGAAAGCAGATATGTAGGCGTCATATATTAAATAAAAAAAGGGAAGGATTCCCTATCCTTGGTGCTAAAAGACAAAAGCGACAAAAAATATGATCTTGTTTTTACATTGAACATTATAGACTTACTACTTCAAATTAAAACTAGAGTCAAAAGAATTCAAATAGTCTTCCGTATACAATTATTGCCTTCTCATGTATTTCTTGTACGCTGTTTTTTGTACCCCTCAATCCCTCTCCCTGCTCTCATCCCCTATGTTTGCTTTTTGTACCCTCCCCCTCATTACGCAAAACTCAAAATGTAAGGTAAAAAAAAAGTATAGAAGTAGTCACAAATGATAATGCAAGTACTGCTATTGTCTATATTTACAGTAAATGTGTCACTATTTTAAATGATCAAAAAGTATTTCCACTGAAGGGCACTGTTTCCATTGACCAGTTGGGCGCTGTTTCCATTGACCAGTTGGGCACAGTTTCCATTGACCGGTTGGGCGCTGTTTCCATTGACCAGTTGGGCGCTGTTTCTATTGACCAGTTGGGCACTGTTTCCATTGAACGGTTGGGCACTGTTTCCATTGAACGGTTGGGCACTGTTTCCATTGACCGGTGGGGCACTGTTTCCATTGACCGGTCGGGCACTGTTTCCATTGACCGGTGGGGCACTGTTTCCATTGACCGGTGGGCACTGTTTCCATTGACCGGTGAGGCACTGTTTCCATTGACCGGTGGGGCACTGTTTCCATTGACCGGTGGGGCACTGTTTTCATTGACTGGTTGGGCACAGTTTCCATTGACCGGTGGGGCACTGTTTCCATTGACCGGTGGGGCACTGTTTCCATTGACCGGTCGGGCACTGTTTCCATTGACCGGTGGGGCACTGTTTCCATTGACCGGTGGGGCACTGTTTCCATTGACCGGTGGGGCACTGTTTCCATTGACCGGTGGGGCACTGTTTCCATTGACCGGTGGGGCACTGTTTCCATTGACCGGTGGGGCACTGTTTCCATTGACCGGTGGGGCACTGTTTCCATTGACCAGTTGGGCACTGTTTCCATTGACCAGTTGGGCACTGTTTCCATTGACCAGTTGGGCACTGTTTCCATTGAACGTTTACCATAAACCAGTCGTTTTCATCCTGTATTCTGTGCAACCCTGGTGATTACACTGGGTTTTATGAGGAAAAAATTGGGGATGGCAGATATTTTACTCTTTAATTATTTTATTTTCCCCATTTTCTTCCAATTATATCATTTAAAAATGTTATGCCATAATGTTACACGTGAAATGATTGTAATTTATTTAAAACATAAAAACCCTACCACAGCAACAGTATTTTTACATATACTTTCTGAAATACGTGGGCTGGTGCTCTGTGAAGTTATATACTTTTTGAGGGGTTCCTTAGAGTCATAACTCATTTTCTAAAGGTTCTGAAAAGGCTGAAAACCACTGCTCTAAACCATTTATGAGTAGAAATAGAACCTTATTGGTGTTGTTAAAATACATTTAGACATTTAGGATCATTCAGTTGTTTTATTCATGCACAAGCACACCTGTACGTAGCTGAAAGTATTTTCTTCTCCCAAGGTTTGGTACTCACATATCTGGTGGAGACACCATTTCCCGTTGCTTACGGATCAATAACACAAGTCCTTGTGGTAAGTCCTCATTCGTCTATTAATGATTGTTTAGTCTGCTTTTTGCAAAGGTTAATAGTAGACTTCATTTACTCAGCTTTGTTATCTGTTTTTTTTTTTAGATATTCGGATAGATTGGGAGATGTATAATAGGGAAAAATATGATTCAAAGCTCCTGGACCTCATGGTGTTTTATGGAGATCCGTTTCCATTAAAAGACATAGATGGGAATGAGATTGTTGGCTCTGAATCAGATATTCCTGAAAGTGAGGATTCATCAGTGAATTGGGATAACATCCCCAGTACACCAGGGACCATGTCATCAGCATCCCCCGGGATCAACTATGTAAGTTTTGTGGGAGAGGGACCCTGGAAAAGAAACATACATGAGCACAAACATTGGTCAAAGTGCCACAAATTGGCACCATACACAGTCTTGCTAAATGCACGTATACTGTACAACAGTAAACAAAGAAGCCCCAATGCATATCCAATACGGCAGATTATTTTATTCATATATATGATATTCTTCTCATAAGTCTTGGTCATTAAGTTAAATCTTTTTGCCATAACATGTTAAGCCTGCAACCATGTGAAGGTCCTATCAGCAGGTCCTACACTATTTATTGTATACTGTGTCCTTTGTATTTTTTCCACTGCATAGAGAAAAGCAGAAACAAAGCAATGATATACAGTAGTCAATAGCATGGGATGTGTGACATGTATGCAGTGCCTAAGTGGTTACAATTTAAGAGTACTACATGTGGTACAGTATGTGTGAGCTACAGTGCAGTTAAAACTGGTTAAAAAAAACCAGAAGTGCCCGAAGAAATAGTGAAAAAAATCTCTAAATAAAAATGTGCAAAAAAGAATGTATCCTTCCCAAGCGTATTGCTGCACCAAGGATGATCTTCAAAGATGTCAAATGTCACACCTAGGCAACATGTTTTTGTGACAGGATAGGAGGTGGTTTCTGTTTACTGTGCTGGTAGAACAGGATATTAGTCCAGGTTTAGGAGGAAATGAGGAGCTGAGCACTAGACATGTTAAGTTTGAGGCAGCATTTCACCATGCACAAGGATATTGCAAAGTGGCAGTCAGACTTGGGACGGGATTGTAGGTCTGAGGTTAGTGGTGGATAGATATATCTGCATAGCAACTAGATAGAAGTAACAGCTAAAGCCAAATGAGTTGATGTCACAATGTGATAGTGGGTGGAGAGAAGAAAGGAGAGGTCCCAGAACAGAGCCCTGAGGTACACCAAGTGACAGATTGATTACTGTAACCTCCTGCTGTCTGGCCTTCCTGCCTCTCACCTGTCTCCCCTACAATCTATCCTAAATGCTGCTGCCAGAATCACTCTACTCTTTCCTAGATCTGTCTCAGCATCTCCCCTCATGAAATCCCTCTCCTGGCTTCCGATCAAATCCCGCATCTCACACTCCATTCTTCTCCTCACTTTTAAAGCTTTACATTCTTCTGCCCCTCCTTACATCTCATCCCTAATTTCTCGCTATGCACCATCCAGACTCTTGCGTTCTTCTCAAGGATGTCTTCTTTCTACCCCCTTTGTATCTAAAGCCCTCTCCCGCCTTAAACCTTTTTCACTGACTGCCCCACACCTCTGGAATGCCCTTCCCCTCAGTACCCGACTAGCACCCTCTCTATCCACCTTTAAGACCCACCTTAAGACACACTTGCTTAAAGAAGCATATGAATAGCACTGTGGATATTCTGAACACAGGATACATAAAGATTGGCCCCCTGCAGACGCACTTACCAGAACTCCCTCCTACTGTCTCTGTACGTTCTACCTACCTACCAATTAGACTGTAAGCTCCTCGGGGCAGGGACTCCTCTTCCGAAATGTTACTTTTATGTCTAAAGCACTTAGGGCCTCATGCAGTAAGCCCCGATACAAAATTTTCGGCACGAATTGCGAAAATGTATTTTTTGGGCGATTTGCCCTCGCAGTATTCAGTAAGGGCCGAATCCTTCCGATCCCTGCTGAAGCACTGCGAAAGCAAAGCTGCCGATGAGCTGTGGCGATACAGCCTGGCTCCCGATAAGGCTCCCGATAAGCCTTTGGTGCCGATAGATGTTTGCAGCTGAGAGAGACAAGCCGCTCTCTCAGCGCAAACTTCGGCACCAAAAAAAGTATTTAAAAACAACTTTTATTTATACTCTACATGTGCAGGGGGTCTTCGGAGCTGAACCGCGTTGGTTTGAGGTCCGGGGACCCCCTGCCCCCCGAGATACAGGCCCCTTTATGAGGTGCCGGTATCCCTCGGCGTTTAAAGGTCCCGATCACGTGACCGCGGCCTGTAAACAAACCAGAGGGATACCGGCACCCCATAAAGGGGCCTGTATCTCGGGGGGCAGGGGGTCACCCCGGACCTCAAACCAACGCTGTTCTGCTCCGGAGAACCTCTGCACATGTATAGTTGAAATAAAACACACACACATCAATAAAGACTCGTTCCTACCTTGGCGGATATGTTCGCACGCCGAATGAAGACAGCAGAATGTTCTGTTTTACTTCGAAGTACAGTGAGCAGGGGGTCCCGTAGCCTGAACGCATTGCTTGGTGGAACAGGGACCCCCTGCTCCACCGAGTTACAGGCCCCGGTGATGTGTCATCGGGTGGCAGGTCGCCGCCAGTTTATAGCGTCCCGCAATAAACTGGCGTCCACACTGTACAACCGGATGGCCCAACGGAGGCCTGTTAACTGGGAGGCAGGGGGGGTCTCTGGAGCCACAAATAAATGCCGCTTCAGCTAGAGGGGCCTCCTGCTTCCGACAATATTTTAAAATACATTAATGATGCTTCATGACCTAAGCGGATAGCGCGTAGGCAATGAGGGGTTACACGCAATAGGTAGACATGTTTATGGGACAAATGCCCCCAATAAAACATAGCCCCCAGCCATGTAACACACAAATACCAGGTTAGTAATGGGCTAGAAAATGACATATCACAATCCGGATAATAGTGGCAGTTCCATTTACAACTACTTACACAAAATAAAGACTTTAAATACATCTAGCAAACTCACCCATGTCCCACGCCACGATGAAGGCCATCCTCATCTTCACCTGACCATGCCCATCCGCTTCTGCCCCAAACAACAAAGAATTAAAACATCCAAATTAATGGTCCCCTAAACCACCTTCATCACCATAGCAGGTTATTAACCGCCTACAGTGATTAAGGGGCTTAAGCCACCATCACCCCACATACCCTCCCCCAAAAGCCCCCCACCACCATCAACCAATAACCACTAGGGGAGTCCTACACAAATACCCTTGGGCCTAATACCCATCCCCCAGCCAATCAGTACAATAATGTGACCAAATAACTATTATCCACATAGGGATTAACTACAATTATTTGAGCCATTATTAAACACATTCAAGACGTTAAAAGTAAAATAAAATTGTACTACCTCATCAATAACATTCTCGGGCCTTACCCACGACTACCTCCTCCTCGACACCCCCTCTACCCCCCTACTCCCTTACCATCATGCCGCTTCCATTTCCTCTCATCCGTCGATTAATTTTTCTTTGGACGATCTCCGTTCCTCCATCATACGTCGGCGTATAGTCCTCTTCTTCTCTCGTTTCTTCGAGTTCTCGTCCTCTTTTTTCCGTCATCTCTCTTGTGACGTGAACGTCTATGCCTTATCGATTCTTCCCCCCTACCTCCACTACTTCTGTGGCCGCGCATATCCGAGCGTCGTTCTAGTGTAATACGCCTCCTGTTACTTATTTACCTCCTTTTCCCAAAGGAGACCGCCTCTAGCTACACCATCTGTTTAATTTGCCCGCCCATCAACAATGCGGATTAACATTCTTTCCAGTCTCGAACGGACAGTCTCGACGCTAAACAGGCTTTCGCCCGTACCTAGTGACCAGTTTGAGTGGATATTCGTTTAACTTGCCTGTCATACACGCTTTTCTCACTGAGGTCCCGGCTCTCATTTACATCTCGGCAGACTGCGTTAGGAGATCCGGTTTCGTTTTCTAGCAGGTAGCATGGGCCTACTATCGAGGATATGCAGGTTGCGATGGTCTGTAGCGCTGACATATCGGTCTATCAATCTGTACGACGGTGATGACGGCACGACCACGGGTCATAGGGTGTCTGGTAGGACGTATTGCGGATTTTTTTACGTCTAGGGGGAGATGTGGGTAAATGTGGGGGTCTACGACGGATGAGCGGGGGGCCGGGGGAGCAATCGAAGAGGCGCGGAGACATAGGAGGGGGTGGTGATTGAAAAGTGGCGGGGAGGGGAGGTTAGAAGCAGGGATACCGTCTACATGCCCTTCCCTCCGATCTCTCCCCCTTATCCCGGTCCGTGACTACCCCTTTCTCACTTTTTACTCTCCCGTCCTTCTCCCCCCGTTGTCGTTCTCCGTTCATCGGTGAGTCTACCGGCAAGTGTTGCACGCCCGTTTGACACCACCGGTATCCCAAGGTGTGCTGAGTCCACGTAACTGTCACATTTCTGAACCAGCGTTGTTTATTATTCTTTCTTTTCCTCTCCTGCTCACATGCTTCTACCGACATCATACCTTCTTTGAGTTCCTATACACCTTCTTTCTACGTTTGCCCCACGGCCTCTTATTCTTTGATTTTTTCGTATGCCTTCCTCTCGAAACCTCCTCTTCCTCTTTCTCTTCACCTTTTATTCATTGCCTTATTTCTCTTCTCCCATTTGAACAGACCCATGAAGATCAGTCCGTCGCCAGCCATCATACTGGGTGTCACGTTTGCCAACATTAAATAGCCACAACATTTCAATATCTTAAACATAACACTGAACCCCTAATCACCTTATCGGGTACTAACCTGAAAAGGTATTAAAGGGTGAAGCCATCCTGCAATGCCTACAACAGTTATGCATAACACTCTTCAGTGAAATAAAAACCAATTGCCTAACCAATTACATTTAATCATTGCAATCTGTAGGCTCACATGCCTCATACAAAACATGCATTTACAGTGTATAATAGCATAACATGTAAACTGCATGTAACGCTGCAAATCATGTTAACAATACAATAATGCCACTCAAATCGCCATACATCACAAGAAGTTATATATTAATACAATAAACTCACCCTCAATGAATTACCACACATCAATTACATCCCTAAACAATTAAAATACCTCATACCAATTACACAATGAACTAAAGCTATCCTAACAGAGAACCACTTCAAAAACATAGAAAAAAGTACACCAACAAATACAATATACTAAAAGCAAGGCCTTCCATTCCTATTGTACGGCCTGGAAGCCCAAAACTTACATTGTCTAAAAATAAAATACATTTAGCAACATCAATGCATAGCCACAATGATTAACAATACAGAATTAGAAGCTTTAACAACATATCATTTCTTACCCTGTATATTATCTGTGCACATACAACAGACATACCATACAGTGGGAGAGAAAGATATGCTATAAAAAAATGAAAACATGAAAAAGCAACACAAAAACAGTTACATTAAGTACATTTCTTATAACTTACCATTACTTGCCCCCACCGACTCCGTTGATCAGCTTACTCACGAACCAATCCACAACACCATCCACGCACCATCCAGGAACAAACCACGACACAATCCAGGAACAAATCCACGAACCAACAAAAGGAACCAATCCCCAGACACAGTGACGGAACAATCCAGGAAGCAAGCCACGAAGAAATCCAAGAAACAATCCACGACACGATCCAGGAACAGGAACCCATAAAAGAAAAGAAAAAAACAAATTAAACATTAAAATAATAAAACATGACAATCAAGGGTTGTACTAGTTTTATTCTTAGTGAATCTGTATTACAATACCTTGTTCCGGGGTCTTCTTGACATCCGGTGCCACGCCCTGGTCTTCAATCTTCAGGAGGAGGTCCGTCCTCGGCATCTGCCCTCAAAATGAGACGACATAGGCTTTTATAGGCCTATGACGTCACATTTGTCGTCATATGGTTCCCAAGGCCCTGATTGGGCCGTGAAAACCATGTGTTTTGGCCGATGTAAAAAATTGATGACGTCACTTAAAGGCAATGCCAGCCAAGCCAATCAGAATGGCTTTGCTGTATTGCCTTTAAGAAAACGTCATGAAATGACACATGGCCGGACTCACATGGTAAGCCAGCCATCACGCTGGGAACTCCATCCTACTCTGTTGGTTCACCATGTGAGTCCGGCCATGTGTCATTTCATGACGTTTCTAAAGGCAATAGCAGCAAAGCCATTCTGATTGGCTGTGCTGGCATTGCCTTTAAGTGACGTCATCAATTTTTTTACATCGGCCAAAACACATGGTTTTCACGGCCCAATCAGGGCCGTGGGAACCATATGACGACAAAATGTGACGCATAGGCCTATAAAAGCCCTATGTCGTCTCATTTTGAAGGCAGAGCCGGGAGGACGGACTCTCCTGAAGATTGAAGACCAGGGCGTGGCACGGATGTCAAGAAGACCCCGGAACAAGGTATTGTAATAAGATTCACTAAGAAATAAAAAACTAGTACAACCCTGATTGTCATGTTTTATTATTTTAATGTTTAATTTGTTTTTTTCTTTTCTTTTATGGGTTCCGTTCCTGGATCGTGTCGTGGATTGTTTCTTGGATTTCTTCGTGGCTTGCTTCATGGATTGGTTCTGCACTTGTTCTTGGATGGTTCTGGTTGGTTCGTGGATTTGTTCTGGATTGTGTCGTGGATTTGTTCCTGGATGGGTCGTGGATGGTTCGTGGATTGGTTCGTGAGTAAGCTGATCAACGGGAGTCAGGTGGGGGCAAGTAATGGTAAGTTAAATAAAGAAATGTACTTAATGTAACTGTTTTTTGTGTTGCTTTTTCATGTTTTCATTTTTTATAATGCATATCATTTTCCACTGTATGTATGTCTGTGATGTATGTGTACAGATATATATACAGGGTAAGAAAATGATAGTGTGTGTTAAAGCTTCTAATTTTGTATGTTAATCATTGTGGCTATGCATTGATGTGTGCTAAATGATTTTATTTTTAGACAGATGTAAGTTTGGTGGACTTCAGCCTGGTACAATAGGATATGGAAAGCCTTGCTTTAGTATATTGTATTTGTTGGTGTACTGTTTTCTATGTTTGAAGTGGTCTCTGTTAGGATAGCTTTAGTTCATTGTTAATTGGTATGGATGGTATTTTAATTGTTTAGGGATGAATTGATGTGTGTGGTAATTCATTGATGGTGAGTTTATTGTATTAAATAATATACTTTTGTGATGTATGGCGATTTGAGTGGCATTATTGTATGTTAACATTGATTTGCAGCGCTGTATGTACATGCAGTTTACATGTTATGCTACATGTATACACTGTAAATGCAATGTTTTATGAGGCATGTGAGCCTACAGATTGAATGATTAATGGAATTGGTTAGGCAATTGGTTTTATTTCACTGAAGATGTTATGCATAAAGTTGTAGGCATTGCAGGATGGCTTCACCCTTAATTACCTTTCAGGTTAGTACCCGATAAGGTGATTAAGGGTTCAGTGTTATGTTAATGATATTGAAATGTTGTGGCTATTTCTAATGTTGGCAACGGACCCAAGGATGATGCTGGGGGCGGGGGACTCTTATTTATGAGGTTAGTACAAATTTTTTTACATTTTAACGTTATTAGAATGTGTTTAATAATGGCCAAATAATGTTTATCCCTATAGTGGATATAGTTATTGGCACATTATTGTACTGTATGTTGTGGGGGAGGGGGTATAGGCCAAGGGTATTTGGTAGGACTCCCCTGTGGGTATTGGGTGAGGGTGGTTGGGGGGCTTGTGGGGGAGGGTATGTGGGTGATGGTGGCTTAACCACCTTAAAACTGTAGCGGTTAATAAACCGCTATGGTGATTAAGGGGTTAGGGACATTAATATTGAGATGTTGTAATTCTTGTGTTTGTGTTTGCAGAAGCGGATGGGGCATGGGCAGGATGAAGATGAGGATGGCCTTCATCGTGGCAGTGGGACATGGGTGAGTGCTATATGTATTTAAAGTCTTATATGTTGTGTAAGTATTGTAAATGGACAACGCACTATATCCATTGTGGAAATAGTCATTCTAGCCCATTACTATACTGTAGGTTACGGGGGGTACATAGGATTGTTGTTTTGAAGGGTAACTATTATATATTATATATTAATATAAATATAATATATATATAATATTATATATATATATATATTATTTATTATTTATTTAATATTAATCTAGGTATTGTGGTGCGGAAGAAGGTGTTTTTTTTTTACTTTTGTGGTGGTGTGGGGGTGTGTGAAGCTGGGGCATTAGCCCCACACGGTGGTTGTTATAGGGCATTGCGGGTGGGGTAGCGGGAGGGCCTAAACCCCTCAGGACCGTTAGCCTGGTATAACCGCTACGGTCGTGAAGGGGTTAAGTGCCCCCGCATCCCCCCCGCAAGTCCTAAACTCACACCCAGGGCCAAATACCCCCCTCACCCATCCCCGCTACCCACAATAACGCTGGCACGGTGGGTTAACCCCTTCATTGCCTTAGCGGTTAGCCGCTAAGGTAATGAAGTGGCTTTTAAATGCCTTTTTCCTGCCTCGGATGCATGCCGGGGGGCTCCGGTGCGGGTATCAGCTCCGGAGACCCCCGGCATCAATCACAGGCAGGAAAAAGGGCTGATTTTTCCTAAGTGTCGCCCTTGCCGATGCTTCTCCTTCAGCAAGTTGCCAACTTTAGTTGGCGGGCTGGATTGGCCATAAAATCTCCAATCTGGCCTGCCGATCAGCACCAAAAAGCTGATCGGGGCTTACTGAATTCAGGCGGGAAAAAAAAGTCCCGATAAGTGGCTTATCGGCAGCCGGGTGGCGAAAAAATTTTTTTCGCAAGAAAAGTTGCCGATAATTCCCACTTATCGGGGCTTACTGAATCAGGAGGGCAAAAAACGGCTATAAAATGCCGAAAAAGCCTTATCGGGGCTTACTGCATGAGGCCCTTATTCCCATGATCTGTTATTTATATTATCTGTTATTTATTTGATTACCACATGTATTACTACTGTGAAGCGCTATGTACACTAATGGCGCTATATAAATAAAGACATACAATACAATACAATACAGATCAACAGGGAATGAAAACGTTTTGGCAAAAGAGAGACAGAAATGGAGCGTTGGAAGCGGTATGAGGAGAACCAGGATAAAGCATTGTTACAGATACCAAGAGAGTATAGAATCTGAAGGAAAAGAATGTGGTCAACAGTATCAGAAGCAGCAGAGCAACCAAGTAGGATAAGGAGGGAAAAAGGACTTAGGGATTTTGCTTTGGGGAGACCATTGGCTGCTTCAGTGACAAATGCGTGAGCTGTATGAAAGCCAGGGTAAAAGGGGACGATAGACAGCACTCTGATAGTATAAAATTTATGCAATTGCAGGGTGCACGGAACAAAAGGGGACCCTTATTCCCCTGTATAGTACTAACAAATCTACGTAAGTACCAGCACTCACTGTCTAATAGCTAAATGATCAAAACAGTTGTAATGCAGAATAAACATTTAATAATAAAACGAACCAGAAATAAATCAAATGTGTTTGCAGAAACCAGTACCATAAATGGGCATGTCACAAAGTAAGGGGTGGGGGGGGATGGGGGGAAGGAAAAGGGGAAAAAACATGAAACACAAGGAAAATACACAAAAAACGGAGAACGGAAAGTATGCTAGGGGGGCGACGTTTCGAGGGACTACCTCTTCATCTGGCCCATGGGGAAAAGACGGCGTGCATTGAATTTGTGAGTGTTAATAAGTGGGGATAAGTAGTGTTTGACTCCTTTTCGTGTTTTACTCTCTCCAATGCCATTTACAGTGTAGTAAATCTGCATTGAATCAGAAGGCTATTTAATGAATTGATTAATTGGTAGACTCATAGTAGAGTGAAAGATGCAATAATTCAAGGAAAGTTTTAGAGAAAAACACAGCAGCGCCCTTATAGTGCCAATAATCTGCATATAAACTTCCCCAGCTGATCTTTACAGTATAAGTTGTTTATGTTTTTTTTATTCATTTCATCACATTTCAGAAGTAATTACCAAAGCTGATATGAATCTGGTATACAGTACATTTTTTTCTTTTTAGTGCTTAGAATATCAGGAACAATTTGAAGATGTAAACAAAAGCGAAGAACACAGTCAAGATGAAATAACATCACCTCCAGGAAATAAATTGATTTCTGTCATTTTGAGAGCTCATGAGGGTGTTGCCTCTGATTACCCATACTGCATCACTCCCAGACAAACGGTGAGAGGCTTCTTAATCTCAAAATCCATTGTTTACTGCCTGTGGTGAGAAATGCTGTGGAAAATTGCGCAAATGTGTGTCACCGTGACAAACAGTATTATGCTGTACAAGAGGTTAGAAAAACGGTGAGACTTTGATTCGCCATAAGACACCTTACAGTCCATTCACTTGAATGGGTCGAAAGGTGTCCCCAGGCGGCGAAAGGTGTCTTCTGACATAGCTCTGCTTACTAAATATAGGCCCAAATCTTCCTTAACACGCTCATTTTAAAGGTCATACACAGCTTTAGCTGTAAAATTCGCTCAGAGCACATTCTGTGATGACAAACCTCTTACCGCTGGTAAAGTAAAGAAGACTGGACTTCACTCCACTGGCCTTGTGTCAAATCAATAGTATGTTTATTGTTCAAACATATACGATGGAACATTTATTTATTTATAAAAATGTTTTACCAGGAAGTAAAACATTGAGTTACCTCTCGTTCTCAAGTATGTCCTGGACATAAAGTTATAACAATACATGGTTACATTACAAAAACAGAGGTTATACAATCAATTCACAGACATTTGATGGACAGATAGAGTTGGAAAATTGGGTACATTGGATAAAAGGGCTGGTGAGTTTCCGATTGAAATAGAGAAGCTTTAACATCACCAAACATCAGCGATCGGCAACGAATGGCTCACACCTTCTCCTTTGTGGCGACAGAGATGTACACTGAAGGGGTTCAGATTGAATGCAGCTGTGGATTCAAAGTCCTTTGTCTTCCTGGCTCATTAACATTCCAGTGGGTGGAGTTGGAGTTCCAAATAGTAAAAGCAGAAGTTAACCCCTAGCACGCTGGTTCTGTGCAGAGGGGAGCAGCTCTTGGGAAACGCCATCTGGCGTCCACCTTTGGGGCAATGCAGATGTACACTGGACATACTAACATACTATTGATTTGACACCAGACCAGTGTACATATTATAGACATTTTTTGTTTGTGGTAAGCTGCATAGGTTATGGGACTTCCATAGGTGTGGCTTGGACGTGCCTTTGTCTAGAACGAGTAGAGGAACAAACGTTGGTACCTCCAAATGTAGCAAGCCTTAACGTCTGTCGCAGCAGACACGGTGGGGCGGGAGGTCCCATTCAAATGTATGGACCCCCCGCAACACGGTCCTGGCAGACACTGTCCCCAGCGCCATGGACTTTTGCTTGACCGTCTGCGGTGCCGGGGACAGCAAGTCTTACTACAGCCCTAAAAGTGAGTCCCCAGTTTTGTAGCTTACTATTTATAATGATTTAATCCACTAAAGCGGTGCTCTGGTTTTTCGTTTGTTTCACATTTTCATGTATGTGTCCCCAGATTGTTCCTGCAGGGAGCAGTAACACAATCCATCTTTCCTTCACCCCTCTAATGCTGTCGGGGGTCATCAACAAAATACAATGCCGTGGATTTGCTTTAGGTTTTATGAGCTTGGATAAGGTATGTGCTGTTCTCTTTGCTTAATGATGGTTTTCATTCTATTCCTATCTCTATTCCTCCCATCTTTGAAGTGGTTAAATAAATACCCTCCTTGCATGACAGTCGGATAACTAAAGGAATGGAGGCACTCACAATATGTTTTTCGTGTTATTGTGTCACTGTCAATGAGCAATGAGTGAGATTTATCACATCGCAGTGCACCCAATGAAAATGTCTTTGATAAGGAGTACATGCCCTACTAACTCCTGTGTGGATATTACATTCTCCTTTACATTGCCTCTTTAGATTGCACAAACGGTGCCTGGAAGGGTCAAGCGCGGCAGGGATGGGCGAGCCCTGAGAATTAAACTCCAAGTCCTTTGTCAAGCCTGCTTGTAAGTACAGACGTATACCTTTCTTTAGTGTTTCAACGTACTGCAGGTACCTGAAGCGCTTGATTAATTACAGTAGCTGGAGCACGAGTGTCCTACTCCAGTCCTCACAGGCCGCCAACAGGTCAGGTTTTAAGGATGTAAAGAAATAGAAAGGATTTGCACTCACCCTGTCTACTATAATTCAGATGGAGGTGCTATGATCCTGCATCTATACCGCTAGATGCATACAGCTATACAAAACCATACTGAATCAGCAATCAAAAAGTAAATCAAAGAAAATGATAGACTTGCGTTTTCCTTTTGGTCTCACCGAGTATCTTCTTTGATGTATCAAAAAAAGCAGCAATACAGAAAAAGTATATCAGCACACACAGGGAAAGGAAATATAGCAGACGCACACCGCTATTAGTGCAAAATAGAGCAGCGTTTCAAAGCCTCCTGGCCCCTTCAACAAAAGGAAGACGGAAAGTCGATCATTTTCTTTGATTTATTTTTTCAGTGCTGATCCAGTATGTTTTTTTTTTTTTTTTAAATACAGGTTTTAAGGAGATCCCTGCTTCAGCACAGGGGGCTCAATCAATGGCTCAGTCATTGACTGAGCTACCCCGTGCTGAAGCAGGGATAACCTTACAATCTGACCTGTTGGTGGCCCTTGAGGACTGGAGTTGGCCACCCCTAAGATAGAGTATAAATAACATCAATTATATTGTAGACAATACTATTCCATATGCTGTGAAGTAATTTTGTTTTGAATGGGGCTGAAAACTTACCTAGCAAGGAGAGGACTGCACCACAGCATATTCCATAGGGCCCCTTGTGTTTAATACCAGCGTGAAATCCTCCTGGAGCTGGCACAGTGATATCAGATGGAAGTTAGAAGTATTTATGTTTGAAACTCGATGGTCTCCAGAAGTAAAAGATGAATGGAAGGACTCATGCGATGAGCCAGGGAGATGGGATAATGAATACACTCCTTACGCAAGGCTCACCCTTCTCAGGCTGACTGTAGAGGTAGAAGAGGATGAAGGCATGGTGTTTTATTCTGTGGCAAGCGACCTGATACCAGACAGGGCGGCTTCACAAGTGAGTATCCTCTTCCAATATTGGTTTTTCAACTGTAGGAGCATGGAAGAGAAAAGCAATACGTGTTTGGAGGAGAATGATTCCGCTATTGACTAATTTCCTCTCTTTTACAGATGTGTAATGTAGTTGCAAAGAAAAAAAAACACACTTTAATGGTATATTTTAGGAACTGTTTTAGAGCCTGAGGCTAAGGCCCCGCTGCACGCGTCCGCACGGCTGTCTTGCTTGCCGGCGGCACGTGCAACTCACTGCACCGCGATCTGCGGTCTGCAGGAAACTTTTTCCCGGAGCGGGGGGCGTGGCCAAACGGGTCGGGGGTGTGGCCAAACGGGTCGGGGGGTGGGGGGGGGGGGGGGGGGGGGGGGGTGAGGTTGTGGGGGCAGGGGTCCGGGACAATACCCCAATTGGGGTTATTGTGATACAATTGGCCATATCTGGTGCTGTAAAGTCAAATTGTGTGAGAGATGACGGGGAGATATGTGCCGAACGCACAAAACAGACACACAAGCAGCTCTCCTCCCCTCCTCCCCATTGGCTGACTCGCGTACCACGTGACGCATCAGCGCTGAAAAGCACAAGGAGGTTGTAGCTCCAGCAGGCTGACGCGTCACAGTACGCAGTCAGCCCTGTCGGAAGGAAGCAGTGGGGACAAGGACCATTCGGGTAAGGTGCCGCTGGCCGCAGCGGGACCAAGGCCTATCCTGTAACTGCAGAAGCTGAGCTTTGGGATGGTTTTAGACAAAAATTCCTATTTTGGGGTTAGAAAACAGCTCGAACGACTGCTTTGGCAGATATAGAATGAGGCCGTAGTCTCGATCATTTCTGACAATTACGTTTGTCTCTTGGCCATTTAAATATTCATGAAACCCCGCTCATGATGGCTCCTTAGAAAATTGCAATATTATTGGAAATGCTTAAGGCAGGAGTTCTCAACTCCAGTATTCAAGACCCCCCGCCCCGCAACAGGTCAGGTTTCAAATATATCCCAGCTTCAGCACAGGTGGCTCAGTCTTTGACTGAGCCGCTGATTGGGCCACCTGTGCTGAAGCAGAGACTGAATGAACATGTGGGAGGGGTTGGGGACTGGAGTTGAGAACCCCTGCCTTAAGGTATCACATTAAACATGGATATTATTTACTGAATAACTATATCATGTGTTTCAATATTAACTTATCAAAAGGAAGTTACTTTATTCACACTTGACTGTTACCAGGTCACCTTGCAAAATAATATAGTGCAACGAATGTGGTTAATTAATGTCATATAGAAACAACTGGGTTGCATTAAACGTGAATACTGTAGCAACATTTAAACCATTATGTTTCCATTATAGATTTTGACCGAGTTTGTAACTACCCGAAACCTGAAGCTGAGAAACTCCACAGAGACACCTCTGTACTTCCGGCTGCTTTTGTCTAAGCCTTTTACTCTTTCTTCCATTGATCCAAATAAGAGCGTCGCGACATCCCACAGTGACCGTGAAGAGCAGGGGACACAGATGGTACTTCAACCACAGCAAAACTCACTGGTACGAGAAAGTCTCTTACTGTACATGAGAAACCAGGCATGGGGCATTACCGAGCATGGGGCATTGCTGGGCAGGTGGCATTTCTAGGCATGTGGGATTGCTGGGCATGGGGCATTTCCAGGCATGTGGCATTACCAGGCAGCATGCACCATTTAGCAACACCCACATTCACTAATCTCTGTTAGCCTACATAATATGGCGCTAAATTAACGCCTATTAATAACTGCGTCTTTACCCAGAATTCACTAGTTAGCGTTATGTTTAATGGCCGTTGGTATTAACAAGACATTAATTAGGCTAAAAAGATGCACAACCCCAATTAATTAAGCTTTGTTAACATAACAATATTTAATTAATACAGAGAGCGAGAGATGTGGAGTATAGGTGACTCTATTTGGGCAAACTACTACTGGAAATAGTTATTGCTCTTTCTCCAGCTCTCTCTCCTACTCTAACTCCCTTTCTCTCTCTCCCCTTCTGCCCCCCTACCCCCCAGCAAAAGCGCTATTTCAGTGTCTGAATAGGAGTAACGTCACAGTATTTAAAGATAACACAGCGTTATCCAGAAATAAGGTGATGTTAAGTCTACGCCAATGAGATCAAGTGCTGACATTATTTTTGCTTTTAACTCGGAAAATAATGTCCGTTCTTGTTTTAGGTAACATGTTATTTGCCCGGATTTAACGGAACTTAGTCAATCTTAATGTCATTTCAGCCGTGGAAGTTGGAGGGGCTGAGCTGTAATTCGCACACTTCCCTTCCTCATGCATTGCAGGCCAGTCTGGGAGAGGATGGGTTAAAAAAGTATTGCATAAAACTATAATATTTGGCACATTTGTGCCACACAGTGTTGAGCCTGAGCTGGGCGCTGGACTGCATTGTGCATTGAGCGTTTGGTGAGTGAATTGAATACCACATTCAATTCCTCCATTTATGTGCATTAGACACCTGGCAGGGGTCTCTGTCAGATTACTATCAAAAGCCATTATTATTCCTGCCCCGTATTATCATTTTTATAATAAACAGAAGAATAGACATTCCAGAAATGTGAATTAAATATAAACACATCCAACCAAATCACAAAAATATATTTATTGTTTGTAGAAAGTCACTCTGTACATGGATAGTGAGAGGTGCTGGTTATAATAAACCTTTATTAGGTGGAAGATGTTTTATACAAAGCACAAGTACAGGTGTAGAAAACCTTACAATACCTACTATTATTTCTTTATTATGTGGACAACCCATTTTTCTTTTAAATTACACAACATACAATGGATTGGATACACCAAAGTCAGTTAAAGTGGATTTAATATCGCACCCACTAAAAAAAAAACAATTACGATTGTTATTACAGTAAAAACAAATGTTTTACTCTTTTTATTAGTTTTTTAAATAACACGGAAAAATATAAATACAATAATTCCTGGAAAAAAACTGAAAGGGTCCTATATTTCCTCTTACAAGTTTTTTGTTATTAAGATATTTAAATTACTTTTTTGGATTGATCTTACTTTCTATTGCAATCCTATTTTCATTTTTGCTAATTTGATGGCCCTTTTTCAACTTTTGTTACATTGCCTCCGTCCCTTCTGACTTTAAGACTCTAAATTCCTGCCTATTCTTTTCTGTTTCCTCCCCTACCTGTTTATTTAGCCACATTGGTTTGGACTTATTTATTTTATATTTATTATCCAATGGTAACACTGATGTGTGCTTTTCTAGCAATGTTTTAAAGACTGCTCATTTATCTTCCACATTTTCCCTGCAAAAACATCATCCCAATGTATTCCTTGTAGATTAGTCCTTGGTTTATTAAAATCTGCTTTCCTAAAGTTGAAAGTCCTGTTGAACCCATGTAAAATGGTTTTTGATCATGTATTTCTAATGAGACCATGTTATGATCACTGTTTCTCAAATTGTAATATTTATTATTACTTCTACATTGTTTGATATTACCAAATCCAGTATTGCCCCTCTCCTGGTTGGTTCCTCAATAATTTGTGTCATGTACCGTAATTGTCTTTAAGAAACCCCAAAAACCTGTTTCCTTTGGTTGTAATGCTAATCTCATTGCCCCAGTCTATGTCAGGATAATTAAAATCCCCCATTATGCAAACATGACCCAGTTTTGATGCCTTCTCCATTTGCAAAAGTATTTTAGCTTCCTCTATCTCACAGATATTTGGTGGTTTATAGCAGGGGTGTGCAAAGTGGGGGGCTCGCCCCCTGAGATTTTCTGGGGTGGCGCGGCCATTACAGAGGGATCGCATGAGGCCTCTGTAAAACTCCCTGACCTGACTTACCTTACCATCCCGCGAGGAGTCGTCATGGCAACCCGGCGTCAAATGACACAGCTGGGTCACGTGACCCCGCAGCGTCATTTGACGCTGGAGCCATGCAGGAGGGGTGGCGCAAGCAGGGGGAGACCAGGCAGGGGGGGCACAGTACGAAAACTTTGCGCACCGGCGGTTTATAGCATATCCCTAAAAACATTGTATTTCTTCTTTTACCTCCACTGCTAATTTCTATCCACCACCTCCTCGTTTCTGCCGAAAAAGGGAATAACTCTCTAAATAAACTGCACAGTCATGAGTTTCATCCCACCATGTTTTAGTAATGCCTGTTTTGGGCATTAACAAAAACTCCTGTGATGTGACATTTGACAGTCACATGGTACATCCACCAATGCTATCTGGGGATGTTTCATGTAATCAGCCATCAATTTGTTTGTGAATGACCTCTCAACCAACATTGATGACATCACATGGTACATCAACTGTTTGGTTGATGTACCATCTGATGCCTTTCCTTTTTTGGGTACTGTGACGTCACCTTAAAGGGACTGGGTCACAGCTAGTTGATCCGTGGAATACTAAGGGGTTAATATGCACTAAGGTATTTTAATAACTATTTTGTCATCTAGTTCAGGTTAGTTTAGCTTATCTGGTCTATGTGTATAATGGTCAGTATTTTGGCCATTATATACATAGGAAAGACAGGGCGAACGCCAGCTTGGACTAGGTGATAAATTTGCAGTATTTTGGTCATTCATCCCGTTCCCAAAAATATTGGAAGTTGATGTATATCAGTTTATGTCTAAAAATGCTGCATTAGGCCAGTTTTTTTTACAACATTGATGTAATGCACAATAAAAATAAGGCACTTTTTGGTCCGCTTATGTGGCATTTTTTATTTTTTTTCAACCAATGTCATACATAAAGGTAACCACGTCCACTCTTTTATTGTAAGTGAACCAAAACGGACGTACTGGGGAGACGCACTGACGAACAAGACCATAGATGGGGACATAGAGGAGAAGGGGGGGGGGATGGTGCAGCAGTCTCAAAAAGTTTTCGGTTCTCCGGAGAGTCGCGGGGTGCACCCACCGTTGTTGTCCCCAGGATGAGGTTTCGATCTAAGGTTCCCGACCTTCATCTGCCAATAGCTCTATATTAGGGCTATCCATCCAAACCCTCTACCCGTCCGGCCTAGCGTCATGTCCCGTTTGGTTAGTTTGTATACGTCCATCTACTGTCTCCCAGCATCAGAGGAGAATGCGTCAATGACTATTAAAGCAGTATATTTGAGGCACTGACCCCTGGGATATCTATTTGGGCCAGCCAAGGCGCCCAAACTTTTAGAAAATTTGTGCCGGTGTCGTTAACCAGACTCGTTAGCTGCTCCATCCGGCAAACATACCAGATTCTATTCCTGATTTGTGGGATATTGGGTATCTCGGGCTGTTTCCACAATGCTGCGATTTCGCACCTCAGGGCGGTTGCAAAATGTGCAATTAATTTGTGCGCCGATCTGTTTAGCCCCGGGGTGCGTCTGGCCAGCAGGAACAACCAGGGTCTAAAGGGACCGTGCGACCGAGAATTCTCTGAAGCCAATTCCTGATGTCTTCCCAGATTGGGATTATCTTGGGGCAACCCCACAGCATGTGCAGCAAGTCTGCCTGTTCCCCACATTGTTTAGGACACAATGGGGGGTAATCTCTGACAAACTTAGATAATCGTAGTGGGGTCAGGTACCATCTCATCAGGACTTTATACGCATTCTCCTTTAATGTGGTGCATATAGAATTCTTGGATGCCGCTGTAACAATATGGTCCCAGGCCTCGTCCTCTAATGTCACCCCTAAGTCCCTCTCCCAACTGGTCCTGTAACTCAGTACTAATTCCTCGTCTGTCGCTGGGCAGACCACCTCTCTGTATATACCAGAGATAAGTCCCCTGGTATCTGTCCCTCTGGAGCAGAGCTGTTCAAAATTAGTTCGCCTGGGGCAGTTTGGGAATTTAGAATAGAATGCTCTTAACTGGAGGTATCTAAAGAATTCTGAATTTGGTACTGATTTTTCAGATTTAATTTGCTCAAAAGATTTTATTGATATTCGTCCCTCCAGGTGTAATAGCCGAGTGTAGCTTTTCTGTCTCCAAATTATGAAGTCTTTACTTTGTAGGCCCGGAGCGAAATCAGGGTTTCCCAAAATCGGGGTCATCAAGGAGTGTTGCTGTGTAAGGGCAAATCTATATCTGCTCTTGTCCCATACTGTTAACGAGCTGCTGACCGCGGAGAGCGGGTTACTTATGGTTTTAGGCACCATGTTTGGTAGCCATATTAAGTCCTGTACTGCCACCGGGGCACAGCAGTCTGACTCCAGTTCCACCCAGCGCTTTAGCCTCGGGTGGGTGTGCCACTGGGTAATTTGGGATAATTGGGCCCCTCTGAAATACGATAACAAGCAAGGTACCACTAACCCTCCTCTTGTTGTGGGCCGAATAAGTGTGCTAGTTTTAATGCGGGGCGTTTTATTACCCCAGACGAATTTCACCATTGCAGACTGCAGCCGGAGGATGTCTTCCCTGATTATAGGGATCGGTAGGGTCTGAAATAGGTACAGAATTCTGGGGAGGAGATTCATTTTGAGAGTCTGGATTCTGCCGATCCAGGATATACTGTACCCTGCCCACTTCCTGAGATCCTCCTTCAGAGTCCGTATCAGTCTGGGATAATTTGCTTTATAAAGGGTGCCAAATTGCTTCGTGATATTTACCCCAAGGTATTTAATGGAGGAGGTTTGCCATTTAAAGTTACAGTTCATCGTGATCAATTTTTCAGTGACTTTAGGTAGGTTTATATTGAGGGCTTCTGACTTTGCCTGATTAATTTTGAACCCCAATATCGCATTGAATTCCCCTAATATATTGAGGACATTTGGCAGAGAGGTGAGGGGCTGTGATATTGTTAATATCACGTCATCAGCATACAGGGCTACTTTATGCGGCTGCTCTCCAATTTGGATTCCTGTTATATTTGGGCTGAGGCGAATATGCGCCGCAAGGGGCTTAATGCATAGCACAAAGAGAAGGGGAGATAGAGGACATCCTTGTCTGGTGCTGCTCTTTATCAGGAATTCCCCCGATGGGAAGCCCTGGTGCCTGACCTTCCCCGTCGGTCCCTGGTACAGAGCGAGAATCACCTCCAACATTCTCCCACCCAGGCCGAACTCCCCAAGCGTCTCCCTCAAGTAGGGCCAATCGATTCTATCGAATGCTTTCTCTGCGTCTAGACTAAGCACCATAGACGGTATATGTTTCTTTTGTGCCAAATCGATTAAATCTATGATCCGTCTAGTGTTATCCGACGCCTGTCTCCCACATATGAACCCTACCTGATCGGGGTGGATCAACCTCGGCAACACCTGGTTAAGGCGGTTAGCCAGTAATTTGGGGAAAAAAATTGTGTCTGAATTAATCAGTGAGATAGGTCTATAGCTTTTACAATCCGCTGGGTCTTTCCCCTGTTTGTGGATCACAGAGATAGACACTTGGAGCATCGAGCCCGGGGTGGGGGCACCGTCCATGAATGAGTTACACAGCTTTAGAAGGTGAGGAGCTAGAAGATTACGGAATTTTTTTATAATATAGATTGGAAAAGCCATCCGGGCCGGGGGATTTGGATGCTTTCAGTGATTTCATTACCTCCAGAAGCGCCTCTATAGTGAAGTCTGCCTGTAGTGCGTCCCTCTCCTCTCTGGTCAATTTAGGTAGCTGGGCCTCTTTTAAGAATGTCTTCAGGTGAGCTTGCGTGGTTGTATTGTGGACCACTTTCGCTCCATCATATAGGGTCTCATAGTATGATTTGAATTCTTCTACTATTAATTTAGGGTCAGAAGTGAGATTCCCTTGCGCTGTCCGGATTGACTGAATTTGGGAGACTTGATTTCTGTCTCTAAGCTTATTGGCAAGTAGGGTATCTGGCTTGTTCGCCTTTTCATAAAATTTCCGCTTAGACCATGACAGCTCCTTCTCAGCACGGGAGGCCAACAGTAAATTTAGTTTAGTTTTGGTGTCTAACAACTCCTTAAGGGTCGTTGCATTTTTGTTATCTTTGTGAAGGGTTGACAGGACCGTCAATTCTGTTTTCAATTGAGTAATTTTTTTGTCCTTTTCCCTCTTCCGCTTACTTGCGATCCCTATGAGCTCTCCTCTCAGAGTTGCCTTATGGGCTTCCCGAGGGGTGGACTGTTAAACCACACTTCCCGTGTTCTCCTGAAAGTAAACCCTGATTCTATCCCTCACTTTTTGTGAGATTTCGGGGATTTTTAACAATAACTCATTAAGTTTCCAGTTCGCTCCTGGTCTGTCAAGACTGAATTCTGTGCACCGCAGCTCAATCGGCGCATGATCCGACCACGAAATATCGTGGATTCCCGAGTGGGAGATCTGAGAAACCATTCTGCTAGACACAAAGAGGTAGTCAATCTTACTGTATCTGTCGTGTGGGTGAGAGTAAAATGTAAAACCCTTTTCATTGTGATGTTGCTCGCGCCAAACATCTAAAAGATTATTTGTTCTCAGTCCTCTGTTCCAAGTTGTTCTAACTTTTGACCGGCTGTGGCCGCCTGGGGTACATCTATCTAACAGCGGGTCAAGAGTCTGATTAAAGTTCCCCCCGAGGACAACACTCCCTTGTGCTAGTTTTCTGAGTACGGAGAAAAATCTCTCCAGGAAAGCCTCTGCGTTGTCGCTCGGGGCGTATATATTTGCAATTGTGATAGGTTGACCCCGTATTTCCCCTATAACAATCAAGAATCGTCCGTTCTTGTCTTTTTTGATGGTTTGTACTGTTAGTGGCAGTCGGTTGTGAAATAGTATAGCTACACCTCGCTTTTTCTTGCTAGCAGAGGCCGAGAACCATGTTTTATATTTGTAGTCAATGTACTTCGGGGAGCTAGTTTTAGAGAAATGTGTCTCCTGTAACATAAGGATGTCAGGGTCAGTCTTTTTATAGTCCGTCATGGTTAGTTTTCTCTTCCCTGGGCTATTAAAGCCTTTCACATTGTGTGAAAGGATTACAATTTCTCTACCCATGTGTGGATACCCAAACCTCTTTTTGTCCGTTGGCTCTCTGGGTCTTCTGTGTGCGTGGGTACCCCCTGCGCGAGGGTCTCTTCCCCAAACTTCAGCTCATTCTTTCCGTATTTCTTGATTGCAACAAGGGGACACAAAGGGATACACACATCACAACACATGAAAAAACCTTTAATGAACGTCCGGCGCATGGGCAAGATCCATCTCCCCCAATCGCCTTCTCTGCCCCTCCTGGGCATTCAGCCTGGGCGGAGTCCGGGATGGCCCTCCCTCCCCCTCTACCGCCCCTCATGGCTGGTCCAGTGGGGACTTTCATGAGCCACATAAAGGGTTTCCCCCCTGTGCCCATGTGGAGACCCATGCTCAAGGCAGCTGCGGAGGGCAGCACTCTCCCCCCCCCTCTTTCACCTGAGCTAATCAGTACTGTAAAACAACTCTTCATTAGTATTACTTCTAACCTTAAACTTTAAACTGTTAACGTGCAAATGATCGACTTCCCTTCTCCCTCTCTCTTCCTACCCTTCTCTGCTGTGCTCCTAAGCTTCTGTGCTGGGATGCCCCGCTGCTAGTAGGCCTCATATTACACTGCTCTTTTTATGCTTGTACACTCTTGGGAGGACTCTTGTGTCTAGCTATGTCTTATGATAGTATCCATGTCCCGGTGCGCCCTTCTCCGGTGCGGGGCTCATAGGGGGGGTAGCTACCTCTATTGATAACTCTCTTGACTCTCCATCTTATGTTACGTTTGCCTCTCCTTCCCCTCCCCCTACTTCTTCCTCTTATCTTTTCCCTCTACGCCTCTGGGACCCCTGGGGCCTCCTCGTTATGTCCCTCCGCTGTATCTTGGGCTCTGAGCTGTATACTTCCGGTTGCGCCCAGCGAACTGCCTCTTCTCGCGGGAACCCGGAAGCTCACGTCGCCTCCTGCTGACGTCTCACGGATCTGCCTCCATGCCCCCTCCAAGATGGCGGCCGCTCCATTTCCTGTGACGTCCTTCCGGGGGACGCCATTTTCCCTGTCAGAGCCCGCGAAAGAGGACGTCCTCCCCCCTGCTCTCCTGCCGGGGTAAGCTCCACTTCCGTGATGGTGCCATGCGGTCTTACTGTTCCAGCAGCGCCATCTTGGCTGTTGTGCGTTCCACTGCCGGCCGCCATTCCATCAACAGGTAAGAGTTTATAGTTGTGAATTTTATTTTTTCTCCTTCTAAAGGTTATCATGGGCTCCTTCGGTTCAAGGCTCGTGTGTGGGTTCGATCTTTCGACACAGAGTTAGGTAGCATCTGGGGATTTCGGCTCCGGGAGGTCCTTTATGGAATTGACGATACATTGCCCCAAAACCGGGTAAACCATAACCCAACAAACTCGCTTCCAGCATGTAGGTACTAGCGTACAATTCAGATCCCTTCCGGAACTGCAGGATCACGGCTGGATTTGGACGGGTCGTCTGTCCTCCATTCTGTCTCCTCCGGTTGGTCTCTCCTGGGGCTTTTTGCTGGGCCCTCTTTCACCCCAAGTTTATTCAGAAAGTCCTCGCTCTCCTCAATCTCTTTCATAGAGATGGCCTTCCCGTTTTTTATGACCAACAGGCCAAACGGGAAGGTCCATCTGTAGCGTATTGCCCGGTCCCTTAACGTCTTGGTGACGGGCTGCAGCTTCCTTCTCCTAGCCAGGTTGACCGGGGAGAGGTCCTGGAACAGCTGCATCGTGGTTTCTTCAAACCGGCAGGAGCCCTCAGATTTTGTTTTGTGGAAGACCGCGTCCCTGGTCTTGAAATAGTGCGGCCTGGCGATGACATCGTGCGGCTGCTCCGTTGCTGCGGGACGGCTTCTGAGGGCTCTGTGACACCGGTCCATTGCTAGTTCTGCTTCTGGGAGGTCCGGGAGCAGTGTCGCTAGCCACCTGGAGACAAACCCCTCCACGTCCGTGATGGCCTCAGGGATGCCACAGACTCTGATGTTGTTGCGGCGATCCCTGTTTTCCGCATCTTCTTGTCTGTCCGTTATTTCGTTTATTTGGGCCTGCATATACGCTGCCCTTTTATCCGCCTTTTTTATTTGCTTTGAGGTGGTCACCATCTTGTCTTCTAGGGCCCCAGTTCTTTCCCCTAGGCCTTGTACCTCTTTCTTCAAGTCCTGCATCTCGACATCGATCAATGCCTTCATGTCTTGATACAGCCGATCGAAATCGCACAGGCGGACTGGCAGCTGTGCCGGCTCTTCTGGGGGGTCCTCCTCTCGTTCCGAGTCCGCTGTTGATTCCGGCGCCATTTCTGCTCCGTGAATTGGGTCTACCGAGGTATTTACGGAGGTCTCCCTCCTTCTTCTTTCTGGGGTTCAGCGGGGCTATCTCAGGGGTTGCCACTGTACTTCTGTGTTATTTTATGCGTTTATTTGAAAATTGTTTGCCGTTATTTTACTGTTTTAGTGGAGGTGGGGGACGGAGCTCAAATCTTATGCTGCCATCCACCTCAACCTCGCGCATGCGCCTCCTTATGTGGCATTTTGAGGTTACCGCAGCTTGATGTATCCAGCTCAATATTTAATTTTATTATAATTAATGTAATAGGAATTATTATTTCTATTGTTCTGTACTTTAAGGGCAGATACAGTAGCGACATATCTTATTGCACTAAATACCGGCGGCATGCCGGGATCTGCCCCAGCTGCCGCCAGTAATGCACGCGCGCCGCCGCGTTCCCCCACTCACCCCCCCTCCTCCATCGCGCGCAATTTACACACCCTTCCGGACCCCTGTACCCCTTCTGCTCTGCCACTCTGCTTCCCCGAACCCCCGCTTACCTTAATTTCATCTCCAGGGGTGTCGGGGAAGCCTGGGGAAGCCGGGGAAGCCGGGCGCGCATGTGACTGTGACGTCACAGTGCGCCGCCACGCGCCGCGGCTACCCGCTTCCCAGCCACATACAGCCAGCGGCTTTTGCTCGAATAAGAGCTGCCGCTGCTGTATAAGAAAGGAAAATTGCCAATTGAAAGTGGATAAGCTAAAGTGATACTTAGATTGTAAGCTCTTCAGGGCAGGGACGCCTTTTCCTACTGTTTTATTGTTTGAAGCGCTTGTTGTGTGATAATATTATGTCATGTGTATTACTGCTGTCAAGTGCGAGGTACCTGGATGGCGCTATATAAATACAGCTAAACCCCGTTATAACGCGCCTCGCTATACCGCGAATCGGTTATAACGCGGTCTGAGCATGGCTCCCGAATTGAAAGCCTCCATTTTGCCGGCTTACCTGCATCTCAAATTTTCCATTTTGCCGCCTTACACACACTCTCTCTCCTCTTACAGCTGTGCTGTCCACGTGCTCATCATCTCTCTGCCCGTATCTCTCTCCTGCTGTCCACGTCATCTCTCTGCCCGTCGTGTGCCATCGGGGTTTTTTTTTTTTCGAACATTCAATTCAATGCTTTATTGACTACCAGACACAGACACAAACACAATTAAACATTAATACATTTTGTACAAAACACATGCAGGGATTGAACTCGGGACCTTCTGATACCAATGCCTTGCTTCTTACCTCTACACCATAGGCTTGGTGTGACAAGACAGAACCTATAAATATATTTATCCTCTACAACACAAGGGACATGTCAATGTGAAATCTTAAGGCAATTTCTAGCTGTCTATGACATCACACAGTTCTGTGGTGTAGTGGAAGAACTCTTACCAACATATGCAAGGGTCCTGGGTTCAATTCCTGTATGAAATGGTATAATTAACTTTTTTAATAAATTATTATTTTAATTATGTTGTATAATTTATAAATATATAATTCTTTATTATTCTTTATTAAGTAATAATTATTCATTAATCAATAATGATGTATCAATAATAATTCATTATTAATCATTCTTTATGATTAATTATGTATTATTAATAAGTATGATGATTAATTATTATTAGCAGTTAATTAACTAATTAATAATTAATTAATAATTATGTATTAAGTATTATTAATAATTATTTTTTAATAATTATTAATTAATAATACTATTATTATTAATTATATTATGATTAATAAGTATGATTATTAATTATCATTAACAATTCATAATTTTGACTAATTAATAAGTATTACTAATACCTAATAATTATTAATACCCAATTAGTAATAATAATTATTAATACTTAATTATTAATAAAACTTATTAATACTTAATAACTATTAATAATTAGTAAGTATTAATAATTGTTGTTAATAATTAAGTATTAATAATTATTATTACTAATTGGGTGCTAATAATTATTAAGTAATTATTAATACTTAATTATTAATAACAATTATTAATACTTACTAATTATTAATAATTAGTAAGTATTAATACGTTTCATTAATAAGTAAGTATTAATAATTATTATTAAGTATTTAGTAATAATTATTAATTAGTTAATTAACTGTTAATAATAATTAATAATCATACTTATTAATAATACATAATTAATCATAAAGAATGATTAATAATGAATTATTATTAATACATCATTATTGATTAATGAATAATTATTATTTAATAAAGAATAATAAAGAATTATATATTTATAAATTATACAACATAATTAAAATAATAATTTATTAAAAAAGTTAATTATACCATTTCATACAGGAATTGAACCCAGGACCCTTGCATATGTTGGTAAGAGTTCTTCCACTACACCACAGAACTGTGTGATGTCATAGACAGCTAGAAATTGCCTTAAGATTTCACATTGACATGTCCCTTGTGTTGTAGAGGATAAATATATTTATAGGTTCTGTCTTGTCACACCAAGCCTATGGTGTAGAGGTAAGAAGCAAGGCATTGGTATCAGAAGGTCCCGAGTTCAATCCCTGCATGTGTTTTGTACAAAATGTATTAATGTATTAATGTATTAATGTATTAATGTATTAATGTATTAATGTATTAATGTATTAATGTATTAATGTTTAATTGTGTCTGTGTCTGTGTCTGTGTCTGTGTCTGGTAGTCAATAAAGCATTGAATTGAATGTTTGAAAAAAACGATGAGCAGAGAGATGAGCAGAGAGATATGAGCACGTGGACAGCAGGAAGAGGAGAGCACTGGTAAGGTGGCAAAAGGCGGCAAAATGGAGGAGATTTAAATCTGTAATGAGGAAGCTCCAGAGCTGATGTCGGTGAAATTTTAACGCCCATCCATCCATCCATCCATCCATCCATCCATCCATCCATCCATCCAATCCATCCATCCATCATCACACTGAGATAGAAGTGTATTGTAGCTGGGGGATGTTTGCTACCCTATTCCTGTGGAACCTATAGGTACACACCTCCTCCCACACTGAGACCATCTGTCTTATTTAGACTATGGGCCCAGCAAAAATAATACAAATTATTGTGATTAAGTATGATTTCATTCTGCAGGTTAAAGTGTCATTCTGCACTACGCTGGAATTGTTGACCTATCAGAATCTCCCAGCCGACCAGATGTTGCCTGGAGTTCAGCTGCTGCAGGCTGAGAGTGGAGAAAAGAAACTGCAATTTGATCAGCAACTAGTTATTGAGTACAGTAACAAAAGTGCCCAGGTAAGTACAGTAGGAAAGGGATGGACTGTGGTCATGATTATAATTCTGCATATAAAAGGAGATTAGCTAGCAGCCAACATAGACACGTTGTGTAAACATGATGGGGACTAAGTATGAGCTCCCAGACTGAGGGCCATGTTTACCAAGCAGTGCTTTTCCACAAGGTGCCTCCTAGCATTAGAAGACACCGTATGGCTTATTTACATCTACTCCTCAAGTGTAGGTATCTGTTTTTGTACCCTTCGTTCCACTGCCAAATAGTGATAGGAAACATTTGCCTAGATTTACTAAAACGGATCATAGAAAATATTGATTGTCATGTAAAAACAGGAACGTGCTAAACTATTCCTGACAAAATGAGGCATTTACAAGCATTACTATATTCAAAACTGGAGTGCTAGGAATAAACTTCTTTTCATAGGGATGTTACACATTACCAGAGGAACTACTGGCTCATCATGTGTGACACATACTGTATAAAAGGGGCATAAGCTTAGCGCCATAACAATAACATGCACAGCAATGCATTTCAGGTTCTGCTAACATCAAGGAGCATAAAATAAATACAATGCAAAATACCCACTTCAAGAACCATATTAATACACACACTGGCCAGCATGTGAATGTCCCATTTCGATGAGATGTGGGTGGGAATGAGAGAGCTCTCTTATTGGAAGGAAATGTTTCTTGATTGTTGACGTTACCTCTTTGTTCCTATCTGTGCAGCAAGTCCCCCTGTGTGCATACCTCACAGTGCCAGTGTTACAGCTGTCTGGGGAAGTGGCTGACTTTGGCACTTGCTTTGTTGGACAAACCAGGACACAAGAGGTCTACCTGTTGAATAAAAGTGGATCGAAAAGTTACTGGACTGCTTTGTTGGGTAAATATATACCACAGCAAGACTATTTAACCCTGTCGCCGCCTGAGGGGCCTGCAGTGCATTCCAAAGCAATCTATTGCAGGTCTCTCTGTCAGCAAATAGGTAATGCCGTCCTTTCCTCTAGGAATAGACACAATTATTTTGTTGGGCTAACACAAAGCACATGTAGCCAGGTACCCCCTGGACTTCTAACCTTTCCTACCTAACACATACGTCCTGCTACCAGCGCAGGCAGTGTTAATCTCTGCCCTACTGCAGTGAACAACTCCCTAGTTGTTACAGGGGGGGGGGGTGGGCCAAGGCCGAGGTACTGCCCATAATAGGGGCGTCGACCTGGGACCCTCCCCTGGGAACAAAAAGGGTCTGCAGCTCCAAATGTAGGTTCTCTTTCTCTGTCTCTCTCACTCCTCAGGGAGAGAGGTGTGTTCTATCCTTTCCCCCTCCAGGGTTGAGGAGTGCTATTCTGTCCCGAACAAGGGACCCAGTGTCAGGCCTTCCCTCCCGCAGGGGAGTGGAAGCTGCTACCCCATGCTCCACCAGGGAGTGTGAGAGATGAGGAGAGACTCTTGGAGCCTCAAGCTCCAGGACTTGGCTCCAGAGACACAGAGAAGTATGCTGTATGGTATCAGTGTGCTGTGCTGATGTACAGTATGCTGTATGGTGTCAGTGTGCTGTGCTGATGTACAGTATGCTGTATGGTGTCAGTGTGCTGTGCTGATGTACAGTATGCTGTATGGTGTCAGTGTGCTGTGCTGATGTACAGTATGCTGTACAGAATAAAGACCACCGTTGTGTTTTACTCCCGTCTGAAGCAGCAATCTTTCAGGGGAGGGAAAGAGGTTTTCTGGCAGGGACTGCACCTATCTCTGATAGGCCCTGTTGGAATGGAGGCGCTGCACCAAGATGAGAGTGGGGATAGACAGGACTGGCTTTTGGATCTGTAGCTAACACCAGCGGACACTCCGTATTTTGTAAGCCTAACAGGTGAGCAGCACTGCACCGGTAACTAGAACCGGATCTCCCTTAGGGTGGGAGAAAAGGGGTTACACACATATAAAAGTTTCTTTGTCTTTACAGAATCACTTTGTTTCTCTCTTAGAAAAAAAAGCAAAAGTGCGCCCCAAGGTAAGAGTTTCAAACTCCTAATAGAAATACCTTGTGCGTTCTGCGAACCGTACTTTATAGCATAGAACAAAACAGGTACAGCCTGTGCCCCAACATTGTCATTTTCTTTATACAGTATAAAGCCTTCTCTTCCTAAACCATAGATCATCGAACACCGTGACACTATATAGGATCCTGTCAATTTGCTCCGTATCATATGCAAGAAATGTGCTATTCATGGTTCTTCCATATGAAACTAACACAACAAAAGAGAATAAGATCAATGACTTAGATTAGCACATTTGAGTACATATGGCCCATAGGGGGCGTATTCATTATCCGTTTCAGTGCCGGAGGTCCGGCAGTCTGGCATTTATAGCCATATAATTGCTTAAAAAGTAATCACATGGCCACCACCGGCTGACGGAAATGGAAGCGGGGGAGGTGTTTCACTCCTGTTTCAGTTGGGCCGACCGCTCAGCCCCTGGAAAACGAGCCCTTCACCACGATGTACCTGGTACACTATACGGCTATTGGTATGTCCCGGGACCCATGAAGTACCATACGTCATAAGGGTAATGAAAGGGTTAAATTGCGAGAATTTACTTTTTCAGCGGAAAATGACATTAATCGCCTGGAAAGTAATCTCACTACATTCATTAAAGACTGTACGGAAGCCCAAAACAAGAGAAAGACAGAGATGCTGTTAAATTAATTCCTCTCTTTATAGATCACCAACACTAAACTATTTTAACTCACGGGAATATGTACTCATATAAGAATTATATATGCAAGAAAAAAAGATATGTATGTATACATACATACATACATATTGCAAAAGCAATAAAATCCATGAAGAATGGGAAGGCCCCCAGGGAACCTGGAATTACGACTGAAATCTTGAAAGAAGCTGGGGAAGAAGTAGAAACAATCCTTGCAAAACTCTTTACATGCTGCGTGAAGAACAGGACAATTCCAGAACAATGGAATAATGCCAAAGTTATCCTCATCCACAAGAACGAAGACAGAGAAAGCCTCAAGACCTATAGAACAATCCGTTTACAATCACCTTCAAGATTTTTACAAAGTTACTCACTAATCGGATGCAACAGACCCTGGACTTTGCCCGGGCTAGAGAACAAGCGGGATTTTGCAGCGGATACAACACAATGGACAACATCCAACTCGTACAAGAAGGGATTTCCCAAAGTAATGAATACGAACTACCACTCATTTTAGGATTTGTAGATTACAAAAAAAGCATTTGATCCTGTCTACACCTCAGCGGTCATAGATGCACCAAGATGACAAAGTATTGAGGAAGCATATATTGCTATTATAAGGATCATTTATGATAATGCCACATCATTCATTAGATTACATGAAGATACAAGCAAGATAAGGATCAGCGAGGGAGTGCGACAAGGAGACACCATGTCACCAATGCTTTTCAGTGCAACACTTGAAGAATTGCTCAAGACATTAGATTTTGATTCCTTTTTCTTCTCAATCAAAGGTGAATATTTGAATCATACGATTTGCAGATGACATTGTTATTTTTGCCACAAGTCTAGAAGACCTCAATCAACAAATTGGATAACCTGCCGAAGCAAATAAGAATGTGAGCCTCCGTATGCATATAAGACCAAAGTGATGTTCAACAAATGTGTCAATGTGCGAAGATTTAAATAAATAGAATAGAACTAGAAGACGTCGAGGACTACCTACCTTGGCCGGCAAATAACAATGGATGGGAACCTTTTGAATTAAATCAATAGGAGAAGGAAGATGGGATGGAGCATTTGGAAGAAACAAGACAATATTTCAAGGGAACCTTCCACGGTGCCTCAAGAGGAAAGTTTTTCGACCAGTGTATTCTGCCCGTGCTCACGTACAGACGTGAAACTTTTACCCATAATGCGAAGATAGTTCAGAAGTTTCAGACAACACATAGAAGTATGGAGACCTGTATGATAAGTATTAACCAAAGAGACAGGAAAAATAATGAATGGGTTCGAAACCAAACAAATGTCTGTGACATCATCACAAGGGTGAAGAAATTAAAATGGCGGTGGGCAGGACATATCGCAAGAAGAAACTACTATTGTTGGACAAAGATGGTACTCGACTGGATTCCGAAAGAGATTAAAAGACAAAGACGACGACCAAAAGTAAGATGGGAAGATGAAATCAGAAAATATATTGGAGTAACATGAAGAACAGAGGCTTGCAACCGCAATACCTGGAAGATTATTGGGGAGGCCAGAAGTGGATCGACAAGGGCTCAAGATGATGTACAGTATGGGCAAAGAAAGATGCAAATGTTTATGTGATTATATTTGACCACTAGTTGAATAGATTATCAAATGTTAATGGTATGTAAAGAAAGCGGGACATTCATTTAATACAGGTTCTCTCTCTCTTTTACAATACTTCTAATGCAAAAAGTGCATGCGAATATTATATTATTTGTAGGCTACTTAGTGTCAACCACAAAAAAAGACTTGTGCTTCTCAATACATACAGTATTATTATTTGTGAAGCACCAACATATTCCCCAGAGCGGTACAATGGGGATACAGAGTTAAGTACAGTATATTACATAAACAGTTACATACAGGTGAGCACAAACAGATACAGAGAGGTAATGAGGGCCCTGCTCGTGAGAGATTATATCTAGAGGGAATGAGGAACAGTGTTGAAACAGGAAGGTAAGGTGGCTGCTTATTGTACGATAAGGTGCGGCTCAGGTTATGGGTGTTACATAGGAGTCTATTTATTAAACCGCAATGATGGAGTTTCCCTGTGAGAACGGGCAATATCGCACAGAAATACTTCTAGCCGTACTCATTATGCAGTTCTTGCATGTCCAAACCTTGCCATAATGCCATTTGCGCGATAAGCAAATTGGTCATGTAAATATCACAAAATGATATATTCACGGGCTAGTAAGGTGCAGGATTGCATATCGTCCAGAAAGGGGCAGTAATCTCGCCGCTCCAAGGTAGGCAAATTTGGATTTGAAGGAGAGCGGCAAATGATGGTAGGGGAGAGACTAACCTGTACTCTACGTTTCACTTTACAACGAATGGCATATCCAACGCTTTACAATGCAACCCTATGGGCTGTTTTTCGACGCCGGAATGCGTTATCTGACACCTGAATGCTTTATCCAACGCTCCCCGCCACTGATTAACATGGGACTCACTTTACAACGGTTTCACTATCCAACACTGCTTCCAGAACGGAACTGAGGACTGCCTGTATAGTGTAAACCAAATGGGCCCACTCTTAAATTGATTGGTCTCTCTCCCAAAAAGTTGAATTGTGATATTTTTCTGCGTATATAATCTGATTGCGTTTTCGGATGATTTTGCATTCGCAACATCAAAGTTGAATCAATAGGCTTCATAACATCTCAAGCGTTTATTAGATTAAAGATCTCTGTAATAAAAAAAAAAGCTGTGTGTGCTGCGCACGCGCATAGTAAGTGAAACTTCTTTGACTTTTGTCACAGAAATTGACTTATAACGCGCGTGCTCGGCACACATGTCAGTCAGTGTATGTGTCAGTCAGTGAGTATGTATGTGTGTCAGTCAAAGAGTATGTATGTGTGTTTGTTTGTGTGTGTGTCAGTCAGTGTATGTATCTGTACCGGTCAGTGTGTGTATGTGTGTCAGTCAGTGTGTGTGTGTGTGTGTGTCAGTCAATGTGTGTGTGTGTGTCAGTCAGTGTGTGTGTCAGTCAGTGTGTGTGTGTGTGTCAGTCAGTGTGTGTGTCAGTCAGTGTGTGTGTGTCTGTCAGTCAATGTGTGTGTGTGTGTGTGTGTGTCAGTGTATGTCTCTCTGTGTTGTGTGAATGTCTCTCTGTGTCGGTCAGTGTGTGTATGTGTGTCAGTCAGTGTGTGTATGTGTGTCAGTCAGTGGGTGTATGTGTGTCAGTCAGTGAGTATGTGTGTTAGTCAGTGTGCGTGCGTATGTGTGTCAGTCAGTGTGCGTGCGTATGTGTGTCAGTCAGTGTGCGTGCGTATGTGTGACAGTCAGTGTGCGTGTGCGTGCGTCAAAGTGTGCGTGCGTCAAAGTGTGCATGCGTCAGTGTGTGTGTATGTGTTTATTGGCAGCAGTACCAGCATCATGAATGTTGAGCGGGTGGGGGAGCTCACAGGGGGGGGGAAGGAATAGGCACATCATTCAGGGGCGGTGTTCGGTACATCACTGGGGTGTGCGTGCGTCAGTTTGTGTCAGAGTGTGTGCGTGTCAGAGTGTGCGTGTGCGTGCGTCAGAATGTGTGTGTGTGCGTCAGAATGTGTGTGTGCGTCATTGTGTGCGTGTGTGCGTCAGAGTGTGTGTGCGTGCGTCAGTGTGTGCGTGCGTCAGAGTAAGTGTGTGTGTGTGCGTCAGAGTAAGTGTGTGTGTGTGTGTCAGTCAGTGTGTGTGTGTGCGTCAGAGTAAGTGTGTGTGTGTGTGTGTCAGTCAGTGTGTGTGTGTGTCAGTGTGTGTATGTGTCAGTCAATGTGTGTATGTGTCAGTCAATGTGTGTCTGTCAGTGTGTGCGTGTCTGTCAGTGTGTATGTGTATCTCTCTGTGTGTACACACCGTATGTCTCTCTGTCTGTGTCCTGCCCCCTCTCTCCTGACTCGCCGGCCACCTCCACGCCACGCCCCTTATGCTCCCCGGTTCCGGAGCTGCGGACCGGGGGGCTGTCAGTCTGTATCTTCTGAGCAATACCCCCCCCCCACCCCCCGGCGGCGTGCTCAAGCTCCCCCTTCCCCACCCCCGCTCGGCGCGCTCAAGCTCCCCCCTTCCCCACCCCCGAGTCGGCGCGCGCTCAAGCTCCCCTTCCCCACCCCCCGGCGGCGCGCTCAAGCTCCCCCCTTCCCCACAACCCGCGGCGCTCAAGCTCCCCCCTTCCCCACCCCCGCCGGCGCCTCAAACCCCCCCATTTCCCACCCCCCCTGTCGGCGCGCTCAAGCTAACCCCTACCCACCCACCCCCCGGGCGCGCTCAAGCCCCCCCTGTCCCCACAACCCGGCGGCGCGCTCAAAGCTCCCCCCTTCCCCACCCCCCAGCGGCGCGCTCAAGCTCCCCCCTTCCCCACAACCCGGCGGCGCGCTCAAGCTCCCCCCTTCCCCACCCCCCGGCGGCGCGCTCAAACCCCCCCATTCCCAGGCTGTTAGGAGCGGCGCCAGCCTCCCTCCTCCTGTCCATCGGCATGGCAGCGGGCGGGGAACGGCGCCGCTGCCAGCCGCTTCTGCGCATGCGTGGCGCGCGGCATGGCAGCGGGCGGCGGAACAGCGGCAGTTAGGAGCGGCGGCTATCGCCACCGCATATGTGAGCAACCGGGTGTGGGGTGTGTGGGAGGGTGAGGGGTGCGGCGGCGATTAGGAGCGGCGCCGGCGGCTATCGCCGCCGCCACATGTGACAGGGGACGTGTGAGCGGAGCGGCGTCCATTACGTGACGTCACTTCCGTTTCACATTTCGCCCCCATCTATCCAGTTTTATCCCATCAGAGGTGCCACTAAAGAAGTTTCACTTCAAAAAAATAAGAAACTGTACAAAATTTACTGTGTCATTTCCAAGCACTGGAGAGCTACTGTTCAAAGAGCACAATATCGTTCCAAATGCTTTCAAGTCCCTTGTTTGAGTTAGGCCGCGTCCATAGTCGGTGCGACATCGCGTGCGGTGCAAACAAAAGGCCGTACCTCAATGAGGGTTTTTATTTTGTCACGCATGACGGCCGGGTCACGTGTGCGGTTCAGCCAATGAGGGTGAACCCCTCACGTGATGTCACGGCCTTGCCTCCCCATCGCGCACATCATATGAATCATACAGGCCACTGATCGTTTCTCGTACAGGCCTGCACGACGCCATGCGCTCCGTTGCGCCCGCCTACACTATCCGAGGCCTCAGACTGCGGCCAGGCAGGGAGCGAGCGCGTTGGTGCTGCAAGCAGCTAAGCGTTGCGCAAGCGCTCCCTCACGCTGACCACACACATTGCAGCAATGTGTTTCATTGCGGCTGCTTGGCGTCACCCTGGCCGAAGCCTTAGGCCTCGTCCAGGGTGGAAACAGGCGTGCTGGCGCTGCGTCCTGCTTGGCTGGGAGATTTCTGGCTGGCTAGGTGTGAGCGCGTCTGGGGGCGCGGCCACGACGTCACGGAGCTGGCTCACGTGACGCCCTTGCGAGCAGCAAAATCAATTTTGCTTGCTCGGCAAGCGGCTGAGCGCCGAGCAGGCGCGCCCGCCCGCTCACACAGGCCACATGCATTGTCGCAACGTGTTCAGCGTGAGAGCGCACGCCCGCTCAGCACCACCCTGGACGAGGCCTTAGAAGTGACATGGCAGCCTCAATCATCGAAGTGCTGCTTCGCCATTTTTTATTGCATGTACAGTACTTTCCTACAACCTGTCGATAAACCATATGACTGGGAGTAAAACGTTGCTTCTTACTTCCTTTTTTCCATCCTCTACGTTGTACGTTTTTCTTGCAGCCGAACGGGACAGACATAACCAGCAGGAGATCTTTTCCCTTTCTCCCACCCGTGGAATGCTCGAGGCTCATTCAAGCCCTCTGTCAGCCAACAAAGAAGCGCTACTGATCACGTTCACTGCAAGGTACAGGGGCACATTGGGGAGCAGGGAACACGTTCTGTGTTGCCTCAAAAAAAAACCAATTGATCTTCATCTCTTGAGTGCCGATGTATTTCTGGCTCCACTGGCACTCAAGGGGTTAAAGCAGCAATGGACATAATCTTTTGAAACTGCTGACCTTACTCTTGGGAACCCTGCTTTGTTGCCATTTTACATTGATTTTCCAAATACAGCTTCTCAAAGTGCAACTCGGTCCCAAATAACAGTACAGTATATGTATAATTGTATTTATAGGGCCCGCAGCACTTCAGAAAATTACAATTCGGGGAGAATAAAGTACAAACAATGGGGAGAAGAGTAGGAGCAAGTAAAAGAAACCCCAATGCACTTCCAATATGACCAATTATTTAGCTTATGTCTGTGTTTTTTCTTCTTGTAAATATTGGTCATTTAATTCAAGCTATTGGCAAAAACTTATTTGCAGAAATATATTTTTCTGCTTAACTCCACTTTGTTAGAAATCTCTTTATAACAACGCCTTGTTGTTAGTGATTCTGAATAAAGGTTGTTTTTGTAGAGAAGTATTAGAACAGCCACTTTCCCCTTATTTTTTCAATCTGATTGGGACTACGGCCCATATTTACTAAGCGGTGATATTTCAGAAGACACGTCCTGGCGCTGGAAAACACAGAATAGCGTATTCAAGTCAATATGCTGCAAGGAGTCTTCCTGGGGCTGGGAGGCGTCTTATGGAGTAGCTACTATATCTTATGGACCACTGCTATATCTTTACTGTAGCAAGATTGTGCTTTAAGGAAATCACTGTGAAAACCTTTGTACTCCTCTGCATACCAAGGCCCAATCTTCATATCTCGTGTTTAAATATTATCTGATAAGCGCTTGGAGCTGCTTTGGAAAACCTGTAATATTGGACAAAAGCACTGGATGGCGCTCAACACTATTAAGTGAATGTGAAAAATGTGTTTAAAACAGATAATCTGTGTAATATAGTGAATAAACCTGAACAAATGGTGATAAGTGGTTAAAGGCAAATAATCTTGCTACTACCCTTAAGGAGCTTGTTTCCAGAGCTCAGCAGACAATAGATTCAAAGATTAGGGGAGCCAGATGCATTGCCATAGAATAAAGAAAAATTACACAGTGCAATACAGTAATAATAATGAAACGAGCGAATCAAATAATCTATGAATGTTCTATTCCCAAACGGAGCAGAATATCAGAGCGAAATCCAACACAGTGGCAATGACCCTCAGATGGTAAGTGATGCATACGAGTCCGAGCTCAAAGATAAAAGGAGAGAACCATAGTGAAGACAATAAAAAACTTTTATCAACACAGGAGAGACAAGTGGAAGCTTACATGGTGTCAGCAACAATTAGGCATTGGATACGCATAGGGATACAGTCCGCAGTTCGTCGCGACCTCACTGTGGCTGTCCTCTGCGGCCACGGCTCCGATGACGTCACTTCCTGCTTCAGAATTTGGAACGCACGCCGACACGCAGGTGGATTTTCTAGTGCTCTCTCCTCTCTCTTCCTCTGCGGATCACCGAATGGTCCAAAACTCAACTTTAAAAATAGCATCACACCCTTTTTGGTGATCGATACAGGTGTAGAGGGAGGCTACGTCACATGTAACCAGATTTTTAATGATTGAACTTTAAAAGCATCATCATTACGACTAAGACAAGGCACTGCTGAGATAAAACGGAAGCAACATTTACCTCAATCGCCTTATGCAGCTGATATTTAACAGTATTTAAGTTTTCTGGCAAGTCTCTACCATTTGGGAAATAGGGTCCTGTCAGTTTATTTTATATTCAATGTATAATTTGTGTGTCATTTTGTAAAATATACTATTTAGGTTTTATTGTACATTTTATTTAGCTCAGCCAATTAGATTATATCTGGGCTATGAACTTGGGTATATAACCCACTAGTGCCGCATTAGATGGCCACTCCTGATGAAGCTGCCAATCAAGCGCAGCGAAACGCGTTGAGTTTTGGACCATTCGGTGTTCCGTAGAGGAAGAGAGAGCACTATGAAATCCACCTGCGTGTCGGCGTGCGTTCCAAATTCTGAAGCAGGAAGTGACGTCATCGGAGCCGTGGCCGCAGAGGACACCCGCAGCGAGGTCGCGACGAACTGCGGACTGTATCCCTATGCGTATCCAATGCCTGATTGTTGCTGACACCATGTAAGCTTCCACTTGTCTCTCCTGTGCTGATAAAAGTTTTTTATTGTCTGCACTATGGTTCTCTCCTTTTATCTTTGAGCTCGGACTCGTATGTATCACTTACCATCTGAGGGTCACCTGCCACTGTGTTGGATTTCGCTCTGATATTCTGCTCCGTTTGTGAGTAGAACACTCAGATTATTTGATTCACTTGTTTCATTATTATTATTATTATTATTGTATTGCCCTGTCATTTTTCTTTATTCTATTGCAACGCATCTGGCTCCCCTAATCTTTGAAACTATTGGAAAAGCGTAAGACCGAAGGATTTGTCTCTTATTTACAGTTTGCAAGGATATTTTAATATGAATTGTTCTTGTATTTTTCTCCTCTTAGGGCAAGCACAGAATATGAAACCACAGTAATGATACACGGCATGCTGGGGGAGAAGCCTTTGAGGCTTCAAATCAGAGGACAGGGCTCTTATGATGAAAAATATGAAGCCCTACGCAATGCTTAGACCACTTGTTCCCGTCTAAAAACAAAATGTACAAAACACATTTTATTTTAAAACGTAAACTTTTCGGCGCTTCAAAAAGGTCTAGTGAGTTTGTCATTTGTTTAATATTGTATGAACGTATGTCTCATTTCACTTTTTTGTTAAATTCTGATTTAAGCCTGATAAAGTCTACTTCCAGCCCATTTCACAGCTTTAACTTCTTCAGCAGTCTGATTGTAGCGTCTTGCCGTTGCATTTGCCCATTTCCTAAGATAAAGGCAATGCACTTTGGCAATGCTTGTAGTTAATTAGCTGGAAAGGATTTCAAAAATATATTATCTTCTTCTCTGTGCATTTTATGTGTGTTAGATAAGGAATACAAGAAGAGGGGACCCCCTACGGGGTAAATGTGTACCCCGCGCCACACCGAGGATAGTATACTTATATTCCGTTGTACTACAGAACTTCAGTACAAAACTGGTGTAGGGATGGTGCTGACGGGGGAGTAATGCTAATGTGGACAGAAATAGAAAGATCTCCCTATTATGTCACACTGGAGAAACACCCCTATCTAATTAAAAAAATACATTTTATTAACACATTAATTAAAATATAAATGTAGTGAAGTCAACAATGAACCAAAATAGTTCAAATAACTTAAAATTGTAAGGAGACGTCGGCGTGCTGGATCTGAACGCTATTACTGGGAATGAAAAAAAAAGCTATTTAATCCTATTATGTGCCACAGCTATACAGTACTATTGAATTAGATGTGGTAATAGCTATTTCAATATATCCTCAGAACATTAGATACCTGATCCTATATGTACCTTGAAACCTCCTCTATGAAGAAGTATAGAGTAGGAGTGCTTGCTCAGTAATGAGTAAAGGTTCTGTATGCCTATGTACACTGTTGATTTGTAGGGTGTTTGGTGAAAAGTGGACTAATGAGGTCTGAGGTCTATTTCAGCTATACATCTAGTCCACACCCCTAAATACATATAATTTGTCACCAGACCAAAAGGTGCAGAGACTGCTGAATCTGATGGTCTGTAATGGTGAATCAATACTGTATAGCTGTGGCACATAATAGGATCACGTTACACACGTTACACACGTTACACACGTTACACACGTTACACACGTTACACACGTTACACACGTTACACACGTTACACACGTTACACACGTTACACACGTTACACACGTTACACACAAAAAAGTTAATAATTCTGCATTTCTCTAGAAGATGGACGTAAAACACTTTATTTGAGGGGGAAAAAAAAAAAAAAGGAGGGGAGGGGGGGGAAATAGGTAAAACAAGACTATCAAAGATTCATACATTAGGTGCTGTGTTTTATGATCACAAAACAGTCCTTACCCTTATCCAGTTAGTTACATTTCAAAGAGATATCGGGTTATTCAGAACATTTGTTAGAAAATACAATTTGAAAGAGAAATTTAAAAAAAAAACATTCAAAACCACAGGGTGGGGCCTATTAAAGAAGCATCATTTCTCTAGAATAACATAATTGTACTTTAAAGACGTGTGTGCGCGCGTTGCGGAGATTGCAGCGGTCACGGCCGCACTGTTGCTCTATTCTTCCTGATCGGACCCCCACAGTGATAATCCTCCAGAAATTCTTACATACATTTTTTTTTTCCTTCTACATGAGGAAGATTAAAAAATGTGAAGGAAACAGAAATTATTTCATCTACGCAATTCCCAAAAGACATCTCTCCCGGTGCTGGCGGCAGCAGACAGATTGGTTTGTGGACTGAACTTCAGGTTCTTGGGGATTCAACGGTCATCTTTCACATCACTTAATTTCCTGGGTATTCAAAGACAGCAGCGGCTCCCATTCCAGTTCCAATACACATTGATACAACCCCAAAACCTCTGCAATAGAGGGCACACACAGGTTCTTGTTAGACTGCTATTAATAATACAATGTACACGAGTTTGAAAGGATTGCTTGAAATAAGAACCACCACAAACAAAAGAAGCCTGCGTTTCACTCCATGTGAGCCACGTGTGCTGAGACAGGGATGTACTGAAAACCTGACCTGTTGGTGGCTGGAGTTGGCCAGCCCTGGCCTACAGTAGGCCATTGGGTTGAAAGACAAGAATATGAATGATACAGAAAGCCCAAGATAGTAATACGGTATGTTCTAATTTTAAAAGGAGGAATACGAATACTCTACAATACTATGGGTAACATTCTCAGCTATAGTACAATACTATGGGTAACATTCTCAGCTATAGTACAATACTATGGGTAACATTCTCAGCTATAGTACAATACTATGGGTAACATTCTCAGCTATAGTACAAAAACTAGTGGTAACATTCTCACTAGCTCTAGTACGAATACTATGGGTAACATTCTCAGCTATAGTACAATACTATGGGTAACATTCTCAGCTATAGTTCAGTACTATGGGTAACATTCTCAGCTATAGTACAATACTTTAACAATTCCAGTGCAGAGAAGACCATCTGATGTAATCACAGAAATGTCGGCATTAGGCGTTTAGCAGATTTATTTATTACAAGTATAGACACTACCTAGAGATTTAAAAAAAATGAAATCTAAGTTTATATACACGAATGTAAAATACAATTTAAGGAGGAGTTTTGCGATTTCCTTCCGGCTGCTTAATAATTCGTCCCTGATCACTGCATCATTGTAACAGCTGCAGCATTCTCAGACATGACATCTGTGAAGCCATTACGCATATCTAAAAGTATGAAACCTTTAGCCATGTAACATCTTCTCTTCCATTTCTGTGTTATAATAGGTCTATGCAAGTAGTTGCATCTTTAACACGCACCATTAGCAGTTGTTTGACTATCAATGTGCATCACAGGCGCCACATACATTACTGAATGTGCAAATACTTAGGGGAGTTATTCAGTGAAATGTGATAGAGCCAATTGAGTCAGTATCACACGGAAACTCCCATTAAAAAAAAATGAGCAGTTCTCGCTGCTGTGCTTTAAAAAAATTAAATAAAAATAATAATATATATGAAGCAGGGAGTCTCTGGCGTTGAACCGCATGGTCTTCAGCTCCGGGAACCACCTGCTTCCCAAGATACTTACCTCCGTATAGGGTGCCGGTAGGATCCCTGGCTGGTTTCACAATATGCCGGTTTAAGAGTCCTACGGGCCAATAGGAAACCGTGACATCATCCCTTGCAGGCTTCCTATTGGCCCACGTGACCAGGACATTGAAATTGAAGAGCGATACCGGCACCCCATATGGGAGGTACGTATCTCGGTAAGCAAGGGGTCCCCCGAGCTGAAATCAACGCAGTTCAGCTCCGGAGACCCCCTGCTTCAAAACTATCATTAAAAAAAATAAATAAATAAAGCTCAGCAGCGATGACCGCTCCTCTAAAGTTAATGGGAATTCACATTCGTTAGCACCCCGGTGGGGATTAATGAATAGCCCCCTTCGTGTTTATTCAGCTTGTGGAGTTGTCAGATGAGACGTTATAACACATGCACAGGCACACACACACACACAACAGAAAACAGAAAAGGGTTTGAAAGTCCTCACCTTTTCCCCCTTCGCTTGAGCTCGTTTAGCAAAGTGACAACCTGGCGTGCTCCGGTGCACCCCAAGGGGTGTCCTAGCGCTATGGCTCCACCGTTGGGGTTCACCTTCTCCAGAGGGATTCCCAACTTCTCCACACAATAAACAGCCTAGATAAACAATCCTAGTCAAACGCTTTATCCTGGTTCAGCTAAAAGTTACTTATCCTGCCCCATAGTACACGGTCTTATTCAGACGAATGGGGCATAAGGTGTTTCTTCCTAGCATGGGTGATTTAAATGGGGAGCTCAGAGTGATAGGAGAGATACCTGCACACTGGGAAATACAGTGACAAAGAAAAAGAACGGCATCGTGACAAACACACAGAAAGGAGAGTGACAGAGAAGGAAGGTTAGCTGTATCCATAAATAACCCCCAAAATATATTCCACTTTGACTAATTTATATGGTTTTAAATGGAATTTTGGGGCGCAATACCCAGATATTGGCCCTCTTGCTTTGTGCACGGAATAGAGAATGTTGCTTTTGGCGGGACCCTGTTTAATAAGATTGTGAACTGCAGGGTTAAAGTTGTACCAAGACTTGGCTACGATTAGTCAGATTGGAAGTTAGAACATTTCAAATGAACAAAAAAGGTTTTTACATTTCTCCACAAAACAGAAGGACGGCGTTCTCACTACATAATGGTATTATTATTTTCTGTAATGCTGGAGGGAGGAGAACAACATCTCCATGACATACATTGCAGGCCCTCCATGGTAAATTCTCCCCCTCCTCCCGTTCTGATAATTTGATTAGAAAGGTAACGCACACACCAGCACTGAGCTAATGACGGAGGGAAGGAGGACACCGTTGCTAGAACATGTACATTTTAGTTCCTGTCTGACCATTGTCTACTGGTTGGGATAGGCACTATGGAAGCAGAAAGGGTCACTGAGCCTGGAGGTCTCCCACGAGAAGCCCAGGGCTGCTGTGCGCTCAATCAAGTAATGCATACAATTATATATTTTTAATGGGAGTTTGATTCCTGCTTTTAGCCCAGTGTGTTTTTTTTATGGCTGCAATAACCAATTGCAATGCCATCCTCAAAAGTATCTATTTTTACATACTGTACTGCGCAGTGCGAGAAAAATGCCCTCACCCGCTTGTCATGGGCAAGTGATATTTTCCAACTGGCTAATGTCTCTTTCTGTGCAGGCCGCGGGGGCCCATCAATGTTTTGGGCTAGCTGCGGAGTTTAAACGTAGGTGTCTCAAAGAGTTGCGGGACTTGCCGCGTCCCCTCCAGGTCATGTTTTTCTTCCTTTGTTCAAGGCTGCCCGAAGAAAGGAGTCGTCGCGAGTCCCACATACACAATCACTAACAAGCAGCATGTTCAAACCTTACAGCAGTCCCAAAACATCGAGAAACCCGCAGCTGGCACTCTGCGAGTCAGAATGGCAAGGATGGGGTGCGGATAAGGGAAGAGGATAGAGAAGAGGGAGAGGGGAGAGTACGGATAATGGAGGTGCAGAGGAGAAAGATTGGGGTGGGATATAGAATGGACTTACGAGACAGTGCAGAGCTACGGAACGTGCATTTCTGCTTTTATAGCTATATGGGCAAGGAAACATTATTTTTCCTGGCTGGTAAAAACTCTTGTGTGCCTAGTTCTGTGTATTTTTCCAGCCATGACTCTGTGCAACTGGACAGCACGTATGGGGAATAAGCCAACAATAATCTAATACTGAATGTATACTGCGCTGAGGAATACTCACCTGGCTGGCAAATGCTTCATTAATTTCATAAACATCAATATCATGCACGGTTAGACCTGGCAAAGACATTTTGCAAACACTGTGTAAATAACAAACCTTCAGTCCTTTTCTAAAATTCATCATAGTACATTTGAGGACATGTCCAAGTACAGGCATACCCCGCATGAACGTACGCAATGGGTCCAGAGAATGTATGTAAAGCGAAAATGTACTTAAAGTGAAGCACCACCTTTTTTCACTTGGGTAGAGGTAGGGAGCCGGTATTGCTGTTCAGGACGTGCCTGTGTCGTACTCGCAGGCGCATGCGCGAGCTGCCGTTTTCCAATTGGGGGAGGGGAATCAGCGCGTCACACAACTACGGCGGTCTGTAGGGCTGAATAAGTGTCCGTACTCACGAAGCGAGCGTGCGGACACAAGGGAACTGTGCTATTGTAAATATGTCCGTACTGGCGAGTGTGCGTAAAGTGAAGGTCCGTATAGCGGGATATGCCTGTATATGGTGCTATCATCTAGTACAGCGGGGGGGGAAAAGCAATACAATGGAACTTATAAAACAGCAGAATTAACAAGGGACACTTCAGTTCATCTTTTTTGCCATATCTTCTCGCGCAGTAATAGACATGTTTTTTTTTTGTTGATAAGTGAGTCATTTGTTGTGATCAACCTTTTTTAAACCAACAAACATTCTTCCTAAAATAGCTTTAAAACCACAAAAGTCCACAGGTGGTAGTTTGGAAAACTTATACAAAATGAACTTTAAAGAACCTGTATGTTAGGCCAATAAACAGAATAAAGTAATGTGTAAACACACACACACACACACACACACACACACTATATCAACTGTATGTCTACACCAGGGGTAGCCAACTCCAGTCCTCAAGAGCTACCAACAGGTCAGGTTTTCAGGATATCCCTGCTTCAGCACAGGTGGTGCAGTCAAAGACCTCTTAAGGACCGGAGTTGGCTACCCCTGGTGTAGACTAAATATTAAGACGCAAGACATCAGAGACAATTCCTGGCTATGTAAATCAGCAGGTTTCCACGTACACACAGGAGGAGGTCCCTGGGATGTAGGGTTTCTTACCTGCCTTCTCCAAGGCCGCAGGTATTGCATATGCAGGTCCTATTCCCATGACATCGGGAGGAACTCCAACTACTGCGTACGATCTTAACACCCCCATGATAGGGAGACCTAACTGCAGCGCTTTAGAGCGTTTGGCTATCAAAACCGCCGCCGCACCATCGCTGACCTGGCTGGAGTTTCCTGGGGACAAAAACACACATTAGGATCTTTTCCTTTAGGCTATTGGTGCAGAGGAGAAAAAAATTACTACTTCAGTGCGCAGGAAAAACCTGCAAAACGCTACTCTAATACCTTCAAAATACTTCGTAAGAAAAGAGCAATATGCAAATACACGTCATTTTATTACGTTTCATTGCTACCAGTAACCTGAATGAATGCTGTCGAAACAAACTTGGACACCGTTATAGAGAACAATGATGGAAACCTGAGCTAGTATTTGCTCACGAACACATAAAGTGGCCAAGAGAGGTCACTACAAGTCCCTCATAGTTGCACTCATTCCTAAGTCTAATATAGGTCAAAAAGTGCCAGTAAATAGACTGCTACCAAAAATATGATAATGTGTAGACCAACAGGAAAAGTAGCCACTAGAGCTAATCTAAAGCTAAACAGACAATCATGACAACTTTAATACAAATTAAAACACGACGAAATGCATAAAATTACAACTAATGTACACAAACTAAACCTAAAAGGTCCCCTAATGGGCGCACAAAGAGCAGTAAGGTGATGTACGGGGGTTAATAGGACCTATATTGATATCCCCATAGAGTGTATATGTATGGAGAAAGGTCCAAAATATACTAGCCCACCTTACTAAAATGCAGAGTACTCACTGTACATCATAGGGAAATCCCTCTTACAAGGAAAACTAAACACTGAGAAAATAACTCTGCTAAAACACAACTGGAGTACTTCATACTATGATCAGGGTTACTCCTCTGAGTGGAAATTGATAATACATCTGGTATCATGAGTGAACAGGTGTGTGTATCCTAGAATAAGTATGCAGAGGTAATGCAACATAAACAAAAACAAACAGGAAGAATACGACCTGGTGATTGTTGCTGCAAAAGCGGCTGAGTGATTGATGCCCAGTGTGTACAGTATAGCCATGTGTGTAGCCTTCCTAGGGTTCTCCCAGTAGTGGGAGCTGCAAACACGCTCCGTCGCCGCCCACGTAACCGTCAGCGTAATGACGTCACTCTGTGTGCGGTGAGCAAGGTGTCTCTCTGTGTCTCGCTAGTATTTGCTCATCAGAATTTTACTATAGAGGAGGTGGGAAGTATTAATTTCCTGTAGTTCTCACTGATGTTACTTGGCAAAGAAGGGTGAGTGGCCATGTTGGTCCTTCCATGTAGTAACAAAGAAGAGACAGAGAGTAGGGGGTATGATTTCTAAGCTTTCGAACTTCTCAGGGTCCTTCATCGGGTGTGGCAGAAATACGGAAACATAATATTATATACAGAGTTTGCAAGAGGGATATCTGGTTACAATGGAAGTTGGAGTGGAAATGGGAAGTTATTTGTTTAGAAAATACACACGTTTATAAATCAAGAATGAATTAATTTCAAGTTATTTATGACCGAGCCAAGAGTGAAATAAACACAGACAGTAAATGTATGCAGACATATACAATCCTAGCCAGATCAAAACCCAGACCCTTTTATACATTTATATATGTGTACCGAATATTAATTTGTGTCAATTGAAGTACTACTGGGAGTGAGCTCAAATATTTAAATGAATATACAATAGTGTGGGTCTGGGCGGTGAGCTTGCTAAAAATTGTGTATGTCTAATGGTAAATTGTTTGGAAGTACTGTACGTGGCCCCTCCTAATTTAAACTCACCCATGCCACCCCAATTTAAATCAGCAGGTCCAAGTACACGTGACTATGGAGACATTTCTTCCCCCAGGAGAAAAGGTGGTACCTTTGCAGCAGCTATACCATGCATGTGAACGGTGCATATATTTTCATTACACTTTATCCTTCTGTAGATTATTTTTTTTACTACATTTATTAGGCCACTTCTGGTTTTTACCTGCCCTGCAGCGCACACATGGCACATACAGCGCCCCTACATTTAACCCCTTAGGCACCGCATACATGTCACACATGCCATGCTATTGTTTATATTATTGTTTTGTTTCCGCTTTTCTCCATGCCGTGGAAGAAATAAAAAAGACGCTGTACTGTATAAGATTGGTAGTGCAGGACCCGCGGATGGGGTCTGCCTTCACATAGTAGCAGGCTAGGAATGGTTTGGCCGGAGAATTGAACTAAATGACCCATACTTATAAGAAAAAAAAAAAACATATAGTAATGAACTAAATAATTTGTTATTTCGCATGCGCATTGGGGCTTTGTTGAATAAATGTATGCAGACACGATGGGATGTACATTTGTAGCGTCTCACAAATAAATGTCAACAGCCCTTGGGCATTGTGTTAGGGAAGAAAAAAATAGCAAGTCCCAAAAATGATTATTGGGTGTAGTATAATGTTGGATTATTTAACTAAATGCTGCAGGTACAAAACAGTGTCTAGGACGCTAAAAGTATTGGTTTAATAATACAATGTTTACATAGGTCAGCCCTGTACTTAGCATTTTTAAAGGACTGAGTCCCTGCCCCATAGAGCTTACACTCTAAATTTTGGCACCACAAGCACATGGGGAAATAGTGACATGTCCAAGGTCACACTAGGATTTAAATGAAGGTCATCAGGGTAATACCAAAATGTGTGTGTATTTAATCCTATATAGTGCATTGCATACAATACTACGTGTATGCGGTGCACTATATACCGTAGGATTAGCTAGCGTGATTTTAATGCCAAAAAAAAAAAAAAACCAAACTGAACCCACCTGCGGTTGTGGTGCCATCTTCCTTGAAAGCCGGCTTCAGTTTGCGGAGACCTTCCAGCGTAGTACTTGGCCTGATTCCGTCATCTTCAGTGACCGTGATGGTTTTGGTGTTGCCCTGATCGTCTGTGAATGTGGTGGTCACGGGAACAATTTCATTTTTGTACCGACCGGAACGCTGGGCGGCTGCTGCCCTGAGAGGAGGCGGACGTGTCAAATGCATTAGTATTGCCAGGTTTAAAAAAAAAGTCAATCAAATGTGATCGCTACTAGAAACACTCCCTTTGTAGCAGTAATGCCCTCAGAATAGATGGTCCCCCTTGGACTTGGCTGAACCTGGAGTCTCTCAGAGCAGGAAAGTCTCACCACATGGATCTCCAGCTTTTAATGCGATTGAAGGAGCAGGAACAAGACCACAACAGCAAAGTGCAAAAGGGGGACGGCATCTTTTCCGTCTACGTTTATGTATGAAGCACTTATTCCCATTGTGTGGTATATTATTATATCATGTGTATTATTGCTGTGAGGCATCATCTACATGGATGACGCTATAAAAATAACATATACATACAATATCGGTGGCATAGTGGACATGAGTACTGTACATTCACCGTGCCTCATGGTAAGAAACTGGTTTTCAAATAATTATATCAATACTAAACAATACTTCTCATTCTTAGAATGTAATGGTTAAAATTGTACTGCAGGAAAAGAACAATCCGTGGGAAATAACGTATCCCACAATATGCATTTCTGGGGCTTCCTCCATGCTGTATTCCACTTGCATTATAAAACCGCACATGTTGCGATGTGTGTGAATGCCAACAGGAAAGCAGCCAAGAGAATGGGGTCAGTTTGGGGACATCATGCAAAGTATTCAGACTGTTTGACATTGGGGCTCAGTGCATACTTCTTCTTTTCTAATACATATTGCACACCATAAGAAGACCAAGGGATTAGAAAATGGGTTGAAACCATGATATATGATTTCTAGCTTGTATTGGTAAAATACACCTGCAAATGAATGCTCCAGCTATTTTTAGATCACCTTTTATAAAAGTTATTGCTCTGCTGCTGCCAGTCAGCGATAAAAGTAGAAATGTATGGAGACGAGGAAGGCTGGGATGGGAGACAGGTGTCTCACTGAAGCATTGTAGCGACATGATACACTATAAAAGTGCTAGTGTGACATGAATACTTGCATGGGACACGAGACCTACTTTTTATAATACATATACAAACTATGAGAAAGCAACCGTTTAAACACCCGATTATACATTTATGAACGGAGTACACCAAAGATCTGCTTGTATCTCACGTTAGGCTTGTGTACAGGAAGTCCTCAGTTATCCAACGGAATCCGTTCTGGAAGCAGCGTTGGATAGTGACACCGTTGTAAAGTGAGTCCCATGTTAATCGGTGGCGGCGAGCGTTGGATAACGCATTCCGGCGCCGAAATACAGCCCTTAGGGAGGCATTGTAAAGCGTCGGATATGCCATTCGTTGTAAAGTGAAACGTTGGATAGCGAGGACTACCTGTACTCTACTTTTGTGTCAATATAAAAGAGGACTCCCTGGCATCGCGTTCAGAAAGGTTACCGTTTATTTACTTTTGTTGTGAAGCCACAGAAAACGCGTCTTGTTTCTGTCTGCTAACGCCAAACCTCTCGGCCACGTTTTCCGAGGTAATCCTGAAAAGGAGAAGAGAAGGGACGGCACAAGATTACGAACGTGGTCTCCAAATAAATACAACTCGGCAGTTTACGTCAATTGCGGTGCGACAATTTAGAGGCGGTAGACAAAAACCCCATTGCCTAGAGATATTCAGTTAAAAATTATTTACTGTATTTCTAATAATGTCAAAATAAATAAAATTTAAAAACGAGACGCATAGGAGCATGTGACTTATAGGAGTATAGTAAATTAGCTTTGGTGGTTTTTGGGAAAGGGTTATTCATTTGTGTGCGAGGTTGCTTTTTCCAATCTCTACACAGCTTGGTTGTATGCTATGCATGATACAACTTTAACCCTTTATGTTTGGAGCACAGCTGCCATTAAATTGATTTTATTATTACACCATCATATCAATCTCACATTGTTAGAGTGCTCATACTAGTGGGTTCCTTTTCTATTGCTATTGTGATGTGATACAACCCTTACGGCTTATTAGAATCTAGTGTCAACTACTTCATCAACCTAAATTCTACACTAGTGCTCCCATCATATCACATCCGATCTGATACTATAAGGCAGGGGTGCGTTCTCCCTCCCCCCACCCTGCTCGCGCCCGCCTCACCTCGTGTCAGCGTCAAATGACGCTCGGGGTCACGTGACATCACGCCACCCCGCGGCTTCATAACAGCCTTCAGAATCAAGGAAAGTGAGTTGCAGAGGCCTCACGCGATCCCCCGGCATTTATTTAAGATGCCGTGTGGAAGAGTGCGGGACCCCTGCAACCGCCCCCCCCCCCAAAAAAAAATCCCCGCCCCCTAGTTTGCGCATCCCTGCTCTAGGGGCTCATTACTGAGACTATTAGTCTGTATCTGTACAATTCATTTTTTGATTTCAGTGCTCTCAGATTGGGGATTTCTTCTCTTCTCGTATACAGTACATCTATCCTTACCCCAGATTGTAGCACCACCATATATTAGCCTCTTTGAGCTGTTGCGAGGGCCGCCTCCCTTTACTCCCCACCCCTCCCTATTTTCCCTAGTACGCACGTATATTAAATTAGCTTTGGTGTTTTTTGGGAAAGGGTTAAAAGAAAAACCACGTTGTAAAATTATTTTCTTTCAGATGGAGTAAATTCAGCTTTATACTGTATCCCCGTAACGTTCTGGGCTATAAAGCCTTGAGCAATTTTTTTTTTTAAATAATGATATATTTATCTTATATTGGCGTTTCTGAATGTCATGCTTGCAACTACTAAAAAGGAGGCCCTTATTATACTACATATAGCTGAACAATAGCATGAAATATGTTTCAATGAGTTAATGTTACCACTTCTAATAATTCCATTCTGACCCTAAATGCAGTTTTACTGCAGAGCAAAACAAAGAGCAAAACACAACACATTATGGAATACAGGCAAACCCGGGAGCAGAAATCAGTGCCGTTTGAGTTTTATGTATTGTATTTTTGATTTTTAAAAAAATTGACTGAACCCCAGAATTCCCAGCTCTGGGGTCCCCACTGTTGCTGAAATAAAATTGTACATTTCCACGAGGTCTGCCGTGGTGCAGAAGCAAATAAGACAGCGTGAAAATAACCAAAATCTGTGACTATCTTGTAACCAGAAAATACTCCCAGGTATATAAAAAGTTCAGAGAAACCCCACTCCCCACAAATCTAAGAAGGATTAAAAAAACAAAAAACATTTTTTTAATATTTTGGGAAGATTTGCTTTGATTTTTAGAGTGCTACTGGTCCCCGACACCTCCGTGTCATGTGATCGCCCCATGATCGATCACATGACATAACCAGCCCCCCATTTCCGTTTCCATCGGGCTGGCCGCTATGTCAGAGCAATCAGCTCGACCAATGAAAACAAACAAGTGCTCATGGCGTACTCGGTACATAACAAGGGCCATGTAAAGGTTCAATAACAAATACCTTACCCCATGGGGATTAGACAGTCCCTGGCTTTGCTGTTCTCCACCGTGCGAGAACCGATATCTCCAGGATTTCCTGCGCTTCTGAGGCTCATCGATTCAACCCTGGATTGGAGAGAGGTTCCATCAATTATCTGGGTGCTGACTGTACAACGAAACCTTCCATCTCTACTGCAGATTATTCCAGAATAAAGTGCTCCACGTTTTTCTTTGTCATCATACTAAAAACGGCTATTTCAACAACTTGGCAATGGTCCGAGTGACTCAAGTCAGAGTATGAATATGGCTTGTTATATAGTGTGCGCCCGGCGCTGCATGTGGCGTACGCGTTTAGTTAATATAGCACACGCGGTGGTGTGCGCATCTAGGGGGCGTGAATCTGATGTCACAGTGTCAGGCCGCGCTGTGATTGGCTCGCGGAGCAAAAATACAAAATTTCCCAGATCTGCTCATGGCTGTGCGCGCACCTGAAATATAGCAACTGCAGGGTCATACCCAACAATTATCATCGACGCGCGCACTATATTACAGCCCTAAGGCCTCGTTCAGGGTACCAGCTGCAGGACTCGGAGGGAGGGCGTGAGGGAGGCAGTTCTGCAGTTTGCTGGGCGATCTGTGTTTATCCCCCAGCAGACTTTTCAGCGTTGGGGAGGGGGCGGGGTTACACACGGCAGGTTAAGTATCCAAGTTGCAGTCATGAAATCATTCTGAAGAATGATTTCATTGGCTGCCTTGGTCCCAGTGACGCTGCTACAGCTCCAAAAAACGAAATTTTCGTTTATTGAAACTGTAGTCAGCTTCAACTCCTGGCTTCGGAGACAGGGCGGTTGCTACCCTGAAAACCAGTATTCAAATTGAATACTTTGTTTCTCACGGCAGCACGCACAGCAGCACGCCCTCCCTCCGAAGCCAGCACCCTGAACGAGGCCTGAGAGTGTCCTCTTTGTGTAGCACTTCACCGCCCCTCATGTATTGGCCTGTGGTGCGGAGAAGATATTCGCAATATACAGTAATAAGAGGAACTTCAATTCCAGCCAATGGAAGTTGATGCATCATTAACTATGCATTACCTTATTATATTTATTAATTAGAGGACATACGTACATACAATGGAGTGCCCATTTGCATGTTTTTACCCAGAATCCCTGGATGCAGTGAAATATTTTACTGCTGGATTACTGTGTAGTCAGATAAAGACTCAACCTACAGACAGAGTAACCTTTGCCCTAGAAACTGTGAGCAAAGATTAAAATCAGGAAGCAGTAGAAGGGATGTTGTGTACAAAATGGAACTTTGCTCTATGGGTTATTACAACACATTTAGCCGACAGGCATTTTCATATTACTTCAGAGTAAGAATCTAATTGACTTAGTTAAAAATGCAATATTTATGTAGTTCGGACTGTATGCCTTCAGTGACAACATGTATACTATATCTGTGTAGATTATGGGTGTGTAAAAGCAGCATTTAAAGTAGCACGTAAGTACGCATTTTTTGCGTTTATTTTTATTTAATTTTTTTACTTTCAGGATTGAAGCAGGGGGTCTCCGGAGCTGAGCTACGTTGATTTCCACCCCGGGGACCCCCCCATTTCACGAGATACGTACCTTCGTAGGAGCTGCTGGAATCTCTGCAGGTAGCAGCTCTGACGGGGCTGTGTGGCCAACATAATGGCGGCTTTAAATGTCCCGCGTCTAGCGGCCCAATAGGAAGCCGTGATGTCATCCCTTGCGGCTTCCCATTGACAAAGGACATTTAAACACGAAGGAGATACCGGCACCCCATACAGTGGTAAGTATCTCAGTAAGCGGGGGTCTCCGGAGCGGAAATTAACACAGTTCAGCTCCAGAGACCCCCTGCTTCAATCCTGTAACCAACTAAATATGCACCCTGGAGTGCTGCGTGACATTGACCACATACAGTATGATTAGCTACCACTACCTAACCCTTAACCTCCCAACGCTATGGTCCTCCTCTAGAAGGGCAATGCCACACTTTGCCTTGTATTGCGATGTAGTCCCTTCTGGAGGCAAAGTGGTCAAGGCCTTGTCCAGGGTGGCGCTGAGCGGGCGGGCTCACGCTGGCCGCGATGAAACACATTGCGGCAATGCGTGTGGCCAGCGTGAGCAAACGCCTGAGCATGCGCGGCGCTTACCTAGCAACCAAATTTTTTTTTTTTTTTTTTTAAATGGGCGTAACCTGCCGTTTAACACCTTCTCGATGATTTTAACTGTTTGTTAATAATGCAACACGTGTTCATTGACTTTGCTCATTAGGGCCGAAAAGTGGTACTGCACAAAGCACAGTGGGAAATATGACAGTATTACCGGTGTTCATTAGGGGCTTCTACTTAAACCGAGAAAGAACGCAGCGCCGGGTGTAAGCTGGTCGGGATCAGAGAGGGGTTAAAAAAAAAAAGCCGCATTTTGAAACTCGGAATATATCAAAATCTCTTACATCAAAGTTTCTGCCAAAAACCTAAACGGCTGCGGTTTTTCTAAAGGAAATATGAAAGGGAAAGCGTACAAAAAGAAACGGGCCTTCTACGTGGGGCTGGGTGCGTAGGCCCACATTCACTAAATGGTGCTATGCTTTAGCATACCTCGACTCCAACGCAAAGCAAAGTATTAATGAAGCGTTGGGAGTCTCCATTCTAGCATTGCAATGTCAGCTCATTGGATCGATCTCCCTGCTCTAAACCTCCATTTAACACCTTCGCTGCAAGACGGGCTGAGAAAGGCTGGCAAGACGAATTAACCAAGAAGAACACAAGCTTCAGGCTGTTGGAGGAGTCTATCCATATTGTAAAACAAACACACACTGCTTTAATATTAACTGTAGTTACTCAGTATTAGTGCTACGCAATACTGTGCGATGGCAGCAGGTTCAACAAAAACAAAGTCCTTGCAAAGTAGATTACACAATCAGAGCTCCACATGTAAGCGTTCAAAGGTGGGATCTTGGAGACTTAAGAATCATTGACCCAATTGTTCAAATACTTTTGGGCAATAAGCAATAATGCGGCCTTCACTTGCAGTGTTATGACTGGTTACATTCTGTAGGCCCATCTTATTAGAAACACACACACACAATATTTCTACAAAATATGTTGGTAATGGGTTATATCTAAACAGAAAGAACAGACAAAATAATAATGTATAATTTAACTTCCAAAAATTCCTTTACAAAAATCGCTATATACTTTTTCTTACCCACATGCCAAACCAATATCGTAAGAACCATTTCTGATGCCACCTGAAAAACATAGACGTACTTTTGTAACACGATATTCTCAAACAAAACAAGGTTGGATTCTCGTTTTGTGGCGACACCTTTCAATCTCCCAACATGAACGTTCCTGACATATTCTGCTGAAAGACCTCACAAGCCTACGCCTTTCAGGGCCCCAACATGAGCGTTTCTCATACGTGGAAACGTAGTAACCAGAGAACTGGAATCCCCACAGGTCTCTCCAAGTGTAATATGAACTTAAACCCATCTATAAAGCATCTCAAATTGCATCTTCTCATCTCAAACACCTACAAGTTATCACAATCTACCCTTCTCTGGGAACAAATACAGTTACTGTACTTCCAACTGCATATAATCCATTAAAACCTTTTAAAAAAATAATAATATCTGAAGCTGTTTAACCCTTTCAGAAATTAGAGGATCAAACCATTTAATAACCCTGTAGGCCGCTTTGTGAAGTATTTAGCGTGCCAGATGAATGAAATGCTACATTTAGAATGAAGCAAGGCTAATCTTAGAAAATAAACTAGTTTTAACATGGAGGAAATCTAAAATGAGAAGATGCTTTCATACACAAATTTACCAGAATACTGCAAGGTGAATTAAGATCGCTCTCCATGCAAAATGATATACAAGAACAGAAACCACTTACCAGCTATGTTGATGATCGCCTGCAGGCCTGAGGAACACTGTCTGTTGACAGAATGTGAGGGAACGGATTCCGGAATCCCACTAAGAGACAGAAGATTGCATTAGTAACACCAAAGCCGCCGGGCACCTCCTCTCCCCAGGATGAGCCGAGGTTCCCAATGTAGTTACATCTACTATTGTCTTTGTTAAAAGCCACAAATTAATCTTAAAGGAGGAGTTGCCATTTAGGCTGAAACTGAATTAAAAGAACCTCAAGTCTTCCAGTTCGACCATCAAAAAAAAAGAGTAACTGCAAGTTTAAGGGAGATAGACCTACTGCAGGCTGCAAACACACAAATAACCCCTGTCCGATACCAGTAACACAACTAAGCAGATAATACTCAGAGGGGGGTGTAAGATTGGGCACTTACGGAAGCACAGTATTCATGACTAACCACAGTAATACAGTACAACGTTGTTGTATGTGTGTGATGTGGCCCGGTGCCTGGGGACATAAATAAAGACTGATGTTGTACTAGAAAAGGTACTGGCGCCCATTATTTTCACCCTTGCTACCTAATCACCCAGCCACCTGAATCCAGCACCCCGAGTTAGGGTAACCGATGCTGAGTATCCAAATATTGCACAGTGATGTAATCTCCCAAGAAGCCAGGCAGGGAGGGACAGGGGCACACACACTTTAATATTCAAGCAATACACAAAATCGTTTTGTAGATGTATGGCTTAAAAAAATTAAATTAAATTTAAAAAGTGTACGCAAAGCACAAATATCCACAATGCTGGGGCTGCAGAGCTAATAAATATGTTTCTGAAACAAAAATAAACATACCTAAGGAACTGAGCAATTCTTGCAACCAATGCCCCTGCTCCAGGTTGTAAAACATTTCCTGTATCAAAACAAAATGAAATGGTTTGTATACTGGCAGAAAGCAGTGCTGTACTTTCAGAAAGCCTATCGTGCAGATCACTGCTATACACGTGGCCCGCAATGCATTGCTCACTCTCAGATATCCCTGGAAGAGCAGACAAGCAAAGGATATGAGAACGGGCGGTGGTCCCCGTACAACACGCTCTTCCTATTCTGAGGGGGTGCTGAGAGAGGGGCGCACAGAAATGTTACAAACAACTACAATAGTACTTCAGATGCCAGTACACGCTAATATACTGTATTAGGAAGGATTAGTGCAGGGGTGCTCAAGCCCCCCCCCCCCCCCCCCCCTCCAGGTCTTCAGGATATCCCTGCTTCAGCACAGGTGGGGCAGTCTTTAACTGAGCCTCCTGTGTTGAAGCTGGAATGTCCTAAAAACCTGACCTGTTGTGGGAGGGAGGTGCACCCCCCTGGGTTAGGAGGTCCTGAAAATGAGTGATGATGGAAGTTGAACACTAATCCGAAAAGGCAAATCAAAGATTCAGGAAAAAAAGGTCAACGTTTCCCCATGTATATTCCTAGGTGTAAGTGAGGAAACGTGGCAAACGTCTCCACTAAAATGTAAAGGTTCATTTAGGGCCTTATTCCACATTGTCTGAAGCTGCCGTTCTTGGGCAAACATCCCCACTGCCTTAAATGTGAGTACTCGGACAATATAGAGCAAAGGCCACTAGTAGTAGCTAGACTGACAAGCGAGAGCTTAATATAGTTTGTAAATGTCCATCTACCGTCATATTCTAGTATCGTGAATAATACTTTGTGATTCTCTACATAGGGTTTTTAAAAAAATTTTTTTTAATTGTCCCTATTTTTTGGACCCGTCCAAAAATGACAGAATATACAGTACAAGGGATATAAGAAGAAACCTGTAACAAACAAAAGAAAACAAATAAATAAAAATCACCAAAACAGTCTGATTCTTACCAAGACACCATGGCCCAACGGCAATGCTAGAACTGAATAAACAGGAACACCTCCATTATCGGACTCATACATCGGACATTGTCTTCACCCCCAGATAACTGGTGAGCGCCAACATTTGTTTCTGTTTTTTCAAGTTGATAACAACTGTACATTTGTACCTACACTAATATCTCTATGAATTATTGCCCAAAGGACTACACCCCCCCTCCTACATGGCAGTGATGTGGTTAAATCACGGGTGCTCAACTCCAGTCCTCAAGCCCTTACCCTCCCTTCCCCCCAACAGGTCAGGTTTTCAGGATATCCCAGCTTCAGCACAGGTGGCTCAATCAATCAGAGGCTCAGTCAAAGACGGAGTCTCTGATTGAGCCACTTGTGCTGAAGTAGGGACTGATTGAGCCACCTGTGCTGAAGCTGTAATGTCCTGAAAACCTGACCTGGTGGGGGGGGAGAGAGAGAGAGAGCTTGAGGACGGGAGTTGAGCCCCACTGGGTTAAATAAACATTAGTTAATGTGTTGCAAGTCCTCCTGGCAGAGGAGTAGTTAAAAGTCAAAGGTTGAGCCTAATCGGTTGAGATACCCCTCCCCCAAACCTTTGCCCCCGTCCCACTATCACACTTGGTTCTTGACACTGACCGACACAGATGTCTCCGAGGATCTCCGGGTTCAGATTGACATCCGCGAGGACAGCCGTCATAACGCTGGAGAGAAGCTCATCGGGTGTAGTGTCCTAAAAGGACAAAAACATCATTACATTAACCTATTCATTGCCAGGGGGCTGCCACCGTTGGCAGCCAAGGAGTTAACACAGCAAGTCACTGCCCAATAGACACCTTCTGAATGTGGTCCCTGCACATATTTGGCCACAGGTTGTGTAATGTGTTAATGTTCATTTTATTTATACTGTGCCAATGACAAAAGGAGCACTTTCCATAGGTACGCAGACATGTCCAAATACCGCACATAATAATGAGATGTAAGAACACGCTTAGGGCATATTGTTGCCAGTCACATGTTAATGTGTAACATTGTGTTACCTGAAACCCTCTGCTCCTGAGCTGGCAGATTGGGTGGCTGTGTATGCAGTATGTGTAGTTTTGGTGTTGTGTGTCAATGTGGTGTGTTACCGTCAAGGCTCCTACTCTTGTCCTTACAGATGTGGATCCTTAGAGTAGACAGTGTTATGTTGTCGTGGCAATGAGTTGTGTTGCCAGAAAGCCAACTGGCATCCTAAGGCTGCGTCCATAGAAGCTCCGACAGCGCTCCTCCGTGCTGATGCTGAGGCTCGTCTGCTCAATCAGGAGCGATTGTATGGACTTGCAGGCGAGCCAGCGTGCGCGATCGGGAGGTGGAGCACTGACGTCATGGGGCCAATAGCCCGCAAAGCGCCAACGTCACGGCCCCGACGTCGTGACACTGCTTCGCTCCGATTGGGTGTTTCAGCCGACAGCGCGCTCTGACACAATTTCTGATGTCAGCTGAGAATCCCTGCGCCTTAACACGCCTGCGGACGCTCGCGGGAGCCCCCTCCCAAGACATCCTCATTGAGCATGACGGGGCTCATCGCGGAGCGTCCGCACGGCTCAGCGCTGACTGTCCTTCTATGGACTTAGACAGTGTTGTGTTGCATTATTGGGTTACCATGGACATCCTCTTGTGGCTTCTGCGGACATGTCAGCGAGGACGGGTACCTGCATGTCAGCGTGGCGTGTACTTGTTCCACTTAGCTGTGTACCTGTGTGTCAGTGTCTAGTTGTGTTACCTTGAACCCCCCTCTCTTGGCTGTTATGCGAGCGTGACACGTTGTGTGTCAGTGTATAGTTGTGTTACCTTGAACCCCCCTCTCTTGGTGGTTATGTGAGCGTGTTGTGTGTAGTTGTGTTACCTTGAACCCCCCTCTCTTGGCTGGTGTGTCAGCGTGACGTGCTGTGTGTCAGTGTGTAGTTGTGTTACCCTTGACCCCCTCTCTCTTGCTGGCTGTGTCACGTGACGTGGCTGCGTGTCAGTGTATGTTGTGTTACCTTGAACCCCCCTCCTCGTGCTTGGATGTTCTTGAACAACCCCCCCTCTCTTGGCCTGCTGTGTCAGCGTGAGTGCTGTGCGTCAGTGTGTAGTTGTGTTACTTGAACCCCCCCTCATCTTGGCTGCTGTGTCAGCGAGACGTGCTGTGCGTCAGTGTAGTATTGTGTTACCTTGAACCCCCCTCTCTTGGCTGCTGGTGTCTGCGGACGTGCTGTGCGTCAGTGTGTATTGTGTTACCTTGAACCCCCCTCTCTTGGCTGCTGTGTCAGCGTGACGTGCTGTGTGTCAGTGTGTAGTTGTGTTACCTTGAACCCCCCTCTCTTGGCTGCTGTGTCAGCGTGACGTGCTGTGTGTCAGTGTGTAGTTGTGTTACCTTGAACCCCCCCTCTCTGGGCTTCTGTGTCTCTCTGCGTGACGTGCTGTGTGTCAGTGTGTAGTTGTGTTACCTTGAACCCCCCTATCTTGGCTGTTGTGTCAGCATGACGTGCTGTGTGTCGCTGTGTAGTTGTGTTACCTTGAACCCCCCTCTCTTGGCCTTGCAGATCGGGGTCCTCAGGCCGTGCACTAGCACGATGTCCTCGGCCGGCCCCGCCGGCGCGGCGCAGCTCTCCCCCCGGACACACAGCCCCGCGGGGCCCCGGGAGGCCGGCAGGTGACCCAGCACTACCCGCATCCTATGCATGGTGACCCGGACACCGGGCCCTGCGGTGCTCTCCTCGCTCCGCGGGTCACACACTCCGGACCCCGGGGTCACCGAGAGTCAGTGTTCCCACTTCCAAATGCAGGACCTCCTGGCTTAAATCCCGAAATGTCCGGGCAAGAAAGCAAAACCCCTGTCTAAAGGGCGGTGATGAGCAAAAGTAATAAGAGGTTTAACTTGTAGGACAAGAGGCCTCAGTGTGTGTGATTCCCTTCTCCTGGGGGTTGTTCTGCAGTTAGCAGCAGTCAGTGCCTTGCACCCAAGGTGCTGCCCCTGTGGGTGGGGTCACTGGCAGTGAGGGGCAGTAAATACAGCTGCTGACCACAGCTCATCATGCTGATATAATAAACCTATCCCAGCCAGCAGCACAGGCGCCCTCTGCCCGCCCTGCTCACTGTCTCCGCCCTCCCTGCTCACTGTCTCCGCCCTCCCTGCTCACTGTCTCCGCCCACCTGTTGCATGGGCGTCTGGGGGTTGTAGTCCAGCTCATGATGCAATGTTGGGAAATATAAAGGGATGGAACCATAAATCCCAGAATCCTGAGCGAAACACAGGCACAGATATATGAGGTCATGTGACCAGTAACATCCAATAAGTGCAGAGGCTGCCAGGACTCTAATAATTCCATTGGAGGAAGGACCTTCACATACAGTACTGTCTCTCCCTCCTGTACCCACTGCCTGTCCCTGTGTCTCTCTGTCTCCTGCACCCACTGCCTGCCTGTCTCTGCGTGTCTCTCTGTCTCCTGCACCCACTGCCTGCCTGTCCCTCTGTCTC
>CM071568.1:290003962-290094608 GCA_036426205.1 Ascaphus truei | reverse complement strand
GCACCCACTGCCTGTCCCTGTGTCTCTCTCCCACCTGCACCCACTGCCTGCCTGTCCCTGTGTCTCTCTCCCACCTGCACCCACTGCCTGCCTGTCCCTCTGTCTCTCTCCCTCCCTACTGCACCCCGATGTCCCTGTTTTGTCTTCTCCCACACGGCACCACTGACTGCGTCCCTCTGTGTACTCCCCTCACACTGCACCCAACTGCCTGATGTCTCTGTGTCTCCTTCTCCCTCTGCACCAACTGTCGTCTGTCCCTGGTTTCCTTCCTCCTGCACCCCCTGTCTGGCCTCTGCTCTCCTCCTGCACCCACTGTCTGCCTCTGTCTCTCCCTCCTGCACCCACTGTCTGCCTCTGTCTCTCCCTCCTGCACCCACTGCCTGCCTCTGTCTCTTCCTCCTGCACCCACTGCCTGCCTGTCCCTGTATCTTCCTCCTGCACCCACTGTCTGCCTCTGTCTCTCCCTCCTGCACCCACTGCCTGCCTGTCCCTGTATCTTCCTCCTGCACACACTGCCTGCCTGTCCCTGTGTCTCTCCCTCCTGCACCCACTGCCTGCCTCTGTCTCTCCCTCCTGCACACACTGCCTGCCTGTCCCTGTGTCTCCCTCCCTCCTGCACCCACTGCCTGTCCCTCTCCCATCTGCACTCAGTGCCTGCCTGTCCCTCCCACCTGCACCCTCTGCCTGCTAGTCCCTGTGTCTCCCTCCTTCACCCACTGCCTGCCAGTCCATGTCCCAGTCGCTCCCTCCTGCACCCACTGCCTGCCCCTGTATCTGTCGCTCTCCCTCCTGCACCCACTGCCTGCCTGTCCCTGTGTCTGTCTTCCTCCCTCCTGCACCCACTGCTCCTTTCTCCTTTATGTACCCCTCTGCCCCTCCTGCACGCACTGCCTGCCTGTCTCTGTCCCTCTCCTGGACCCACTTTCCCTCTCCCTCCTGCACCCGCTGCTCCTTTCGCCTTTATGCGCCTCACTGCCCCACTATCCCTTCTGCACCCACTGCCTGCCTCTGTCCTTCTCCTGCACCCACTTTCCCCCTCTCCCCCCTGCACCCACTGTCTCTCATGCTGCCCCTTTCTCCTTTATGCACCCACTGCCTCTCTATCTTTCCCTCCTGCATCCACTGCCTGCCTTTATTTTAATATTTAATTAAAATACATATCTGTGGCACCCTGCTAAGAATTTCCCTGCATGTCAGCCCTGGTAGTTGCAGGCAGTGTAGGGGTTAAAGCCTCACAAGACTCAGACATGTGAGTTAGGTACCTGTTTGTTACTATTTTATTGCTTTATTCTGGAAGTTGCTAGATGTCACATGCTGTGTAGTGTGACCATCTGCAACATGTAATCCGCCCAGTTACTGGGGCAGAATGTTCACACCCCCTGGGTGTCAGACCATACCCCAAGGAAGGATCCTTTAACATCAGGAGGTCTCCAGCCTTTCCCAGCCTGCAGGGCAAGCCACGGGTTTTATTGTTTTCTAAGGCATGTATTTAGTCAGTCCAAACGGTGACGCACGTGGCATGACAGAAGGGTAGGCCTCACTGTGATTGGTTCACAGTGTCACGGCAACCGCTCAAATACAAATTTCTTTGTATTTACACCAAGCTGCCGTGCGCGCGCGTGTTGGCAATGGATACACTGTCATAGGAAGGCAGGTATTTTTCATTGCCGTGTGCACAGCCGCACATGCGCCAGCGCTTAGTATAATAATAATAATAATACCGGCCTACGTTAGGGTCCGTATCCTAATATAGGGGTCCTAGTCGTATTGCACTGAGGTAGGATCCTGTCACAATAGGGAGTGGATTCTTCTGGGAGAGCTGCTAAGCATGGCTGGGAAAGGTTCTGGCCTGGGCTTAGGCAGTGGAGGGAAGGTTTGAAACTGAGCCGCTCTCCCTACAGACCTCAAAGTGAAGGACATTTAAGTGCATATCTTTGAAACCTGAAAACCCCTGTCCTGCTGATGTGAGCCTGCTATTCAATAAACATCTCCAGTTAAAACGTTCCCGGCGCCTTTTATATTTTATTTCATCACTCGACTACAGCTGTGGCACGGATACCATCAAGGAGACGGGTAACCACTGCGCTAACACACACCTATATGTAACCCCCTCTATTTTCACAGTCTATATGTGCTGTAGTGGGTTCCGAGTCCTTCCCTTAAAGCAGCCGTCCAAGCTGCCGTTTTAGTTTATTTATTTTTTTAAATTCCCTTTAATATGTGCATCAATACAATCCACACAATTATAAGTAATTACAGTAGCTAATTTGACAATCGATCGGCGAAGATTCAACTGGGGGGCGGGGAGGTCACTAAATGACTGCAAGTCATTGGAGTATTGACTCCGCATCTGTGCCTTTGTAAATGGTTGCTATAGAAACAAAAAAGGCTTGTTACATTATATAACATTAAAAATGTAATTCAGATTTGTTTTAAAAAAAAAAATGCTAAAAAAAATAATTTTCTGATAGTACAGGACTGATTTTTTTTTAAGTTGTGTGCGAGCATACGCATTTTAAGTGAAACTTCTTTGTCTTTTATCAGAGAAATTGTGTTTGGGATGGTGATGTTTTTAATTAAAACACAATTTCAGTGACAAAACGCAAAGAAGTTTGACTAAGAACGCTCGTGCTCGGCAGACACCCCCTGTTTTAGCTATTTGCACTTTTATATTTATACGAAGTGTGAATTCCTTGTGTGTGTGTCTGTGTGTCTCAGTGTATGTGGGTGGGTTGGTCGGTCTGTGTGTGTGGTCTCCGTCTCCCAAGTGTGGCAGGCGTGCCGAGTTGGCGGCTGGTACGCATGCGCGCAGAGCCGACGCATGCGCGCAGAGCCGGCGCATGCGTGGGACAATCTCGGCCTCTGCCTCCACTGCCTTCAATCTCTGTGCGACCTAGAACGTTGAGGTATGTGCATGCGCACTGGCCCGAGGACCCTTCAGCACATGCGCCGGGGCCCGCAACCGTTTCTGCGTCATGACGTCACTTCCATCATGCGTTTTTGTGGTAACTAATGACATTTTCCCCATCATAACACTGTAGGCGACAGCAAAGAAGTTTCACTTTAAAAAAAAACCCACGTAGGACATTGCAGGGGGAGATACCCCCAAAGGGGGTTGTGGAAACCCGGCTCTATGCTTTAAGAGGGCATATGCGTATTAATATAGGAACCCAACAATTGAGGAGGGTAGGCCACTTACCTACTCCTGACACGCGGGAAGCCCTTTCATTTGAATGCAGCATTGACTGATATGTTCCTAGCTGCGATACTGCTGGCGCCCCGTGTGCTGTCTATATACTCAGTTCCTCTGTGTTATTAGCACACAGTAGGATCTTGTTTAACTTAGGTCCGTTCTGAATCTACCTTACAAGTTAGGCTTGCCCTCGAGCACATCAGCGCTGATATATTCATGATCAGCGCTGATGTAGGGGGCAAAGCATGGCCAGATATCACTGTGCTACCTGCCTGTATTATGTTAAAAAAATTTTACCTACTGTACCTGCTCGTGTGGGCTCTGAGTAAACCTGACCACCTGACATCTGCCTAAGTCGGGGCTCTGCTTCAAACAGCTGTTACATCCCGGCTGGGTAAGGAGCATGAACAGAGCTGTCTACAGGTTTATTGATCCTGCCGTGATACTTCACGGATGAGCCACTCAGCAGTGCTTCATATAGTACACTGCCTGCCTAAACATACTGACTAGGTGGACAATTGGGTTATTTTGCACCTATGTTATATACCCACCGAGTGTCAATATATACTGCAGCTTTTATCCTGTGCAGAGGCTATACACCAGGGCTGGGCCGCATGCGGCCCCCCTGGCCTCTCTGTGTGGCCCGCGGTGACTCCGGCCGGGCGCCAGTTAATTAATTAATTAAATAAATAAATAAAAAATTTTTTTTTTTTTTTTTTTTAAAGTTTAAAAAAATGGCGGCGATTCATTCCCCCCCCCTCTCAACCCCTCCCCCCCCCCATCCCCCCGCCCGGTTTTGCAGTGGCGTGGGGCAGAAGCAGCTGAGAGGATGCAGATGCCGGGGAGGTCAGAGCATGATGGGGCGGGGCTTGATGCCGGGGAGAGGTTGCTGATCTAAAAGCCGGTAGAGGTGTTTGTGTTATGTGTTTGGTGTGTCTTGTGTCTGTGTGTGTTTCTGTGGTGTTGTGGTCTGTGTGTGTCTGTGTGTGTCTGTGTGGTGTCTGTGTGTGTCTGTGTGTGTCTGTGTGTCTGTGTGTCTGTGTGTGTCTGTGTGTCTGTGTGTGAGAGAAAAACTGGGCTGGTGGGGGGTGGGTGTGAAAAACTGGCTGGTGCAGAGGTGGGGGTGGGCTGCTGAATGTGAGGGGGGGTGGTGAGGTGTGGGCTGCGTGTGCTGACCTGTGAGGGGGGGGGGGCTGCTGACATGTGAGGGGGGGGTGGGCTGCTGACATGTGAGGGGGGGGTGGGAGGCTGCTGACATGTGAGGGGGGGGTGGGTGCTGCTGCGTATGGGGGGGGTGGGCGTGACATGTAGGGGGGGTGGGGGTGGCTGACTGTGAGGGGGGGGTGGGTGCTGACATGTGAGGGGGGGTGGGCTGCTGACATGTGAGGGGGGGGGGGCTGCTGACATGTGAGGGGGGGTGGCTGCTGAGGGGGGGGGTGGGCTGCTGCTGTGAGGGGGGGTGGCGCTGTGACAGTGAGGGGTGGGGTGGGTGCTGATGTGAGGGGGGGTGGGCTGCTGACATGAGGGGCGGGGTGGGCGCTGACATGTGAGGGGGGGTTGGGCTGCTGACATGTGAGGGGGGGTGGGCTGCTGACGTGAGGGGGGGGGTGGGCTGCTGACATGTGGGGGGGGGGGTGGGCTGCTGACATGTGAGGGGGGGGGCTGCTGACAGTGAGGTGGGGGGGGCTGCTGACATGTGAGGGGGGGGTGGGCTGCTGACATCGTGAGGGTGGGGTGGGCTGGAAATGAGGGGGGGGTGGGTGCTGACATGTGAGGGGGGGGTGGGCTGCTTGACATGTTGAGGGGGGGGGTGGGCTGCTGACATGTGAGGGGGGGTGGGCTGCTGAAGTGTGAGGGGGGGTGGGCTGCTGACATGTGAGGGGGGGGGGGCTGCTGACATGTGAGGGGGGGGGTGGGCTGCTGACATGTGAGGGGGGGGTGGGCTGTGACATGTGAGGGGGAGGTTGGGCTGCTGACATGTGGGGGGTGGGATGGGGGTGGCTGACATGTGCGGGTGGGGTGGGCTGCTGACATGTGAGGGGGGGGGTGGCTGCTGACATGTGAGGGGGGTGGGCTGCTGACAGTGAGGGGGTGGTGGGTGGGACATGTGAGGGGGGGTGGTGTGAAGTGAGGGGGGGCTGCTGGGGGTCGAACATGTGAGGGGGGGTGGGGCTCGCTGACGGTGAGGGGGGGTGGGACTGCTGACGTGAGGGGGATGGGCTGCTGACGTGATGGGAGTGGATGTGACGTGAGGGGGAGGGGCTGTGACGGAGGGGGGGGGGCTGCGTGACGGAGGGGGGGGTGGTCTGACATGTGAGGGGGGGGTGGGTGCGCTGACATGTGAGGGGGGGTGGGCTGCTGACATGTGTGGGGGGGGGTGGGCTGCTGACATGTGAGGGGGGGGTGGGCTGCTGAATGTGAGGGGGGGGTGGGCTGACTGACGTGAGGGGGGGGTGGGCCTGCTGACATGTGAGGCGGGGGGGTGGCGGGATGCTCACTTGGGGGGGAGGTGGGCGCTGACATGGGGGGTGGGGGGTGGGCTGCTGACAGTGAGGGGGGGGGGTGGGCTGGACATGTGAGGGGGGATGGCCTGGACATGTGGGGGGGGGTGGGTGCTGACATGAGGGGGGGTTGGCAGTGAGTGGGGGGTGGGCTCTGTAGAATGTAGGAGGGGGGGGGGCTGACTGACATGTGAGGGAGGGGTGGGAGGGACATGGCGGTGGCGTGCTGCAGGAAGGCGAGGGTGGGCTGCGGTGAAATGTGAGGGGGGGGGGAGCGTGATGAGGGGTTGGGGTGGATGGAACGGGGGCGAGTGGCGTGTGGACATTGTGAGGGTGGGGCTGTGGCATGTGAGGGGGATGCTGACTGTGAGTGGCGGGGGGGAAGGGAGCTGTGTAGGTGCAGGGGGTTGATGTGGTTGCAGGGGGGGGGAGAGCGGTCATTGAGAGGAGGGGGAGAGAGTGCGATTTTAGGGGAGGGGGAGAGTGTCATATGAGAGAGGGAGAGAGAGAGTGCTGAGGAGGAGAGTGTCTATTGAGGGAGGGAAGAGTGTCTTATATTGAGGGGAGGGGTGAGGGAGGGTGTTATATTGAGGGGATGGGGGAGAGTGGTGGTTCATATTGAGGGAGGGGGAGAGGTGTCAAGAGGGATAATTGAGGGGAGGGGAGAGGCTGTGTCATATTGAGGGGGGACGGGGGAATGTGTGTCATATTGAGGGGGGAGGGAAGTGGTCAATGAGGGGAGGGGAGGAGAGTGTCATATTGAGGGGAGAGGGGGAGACCGTGTGTCAATTTAAGGTCCGGGGTGGGAGGAGGTGTGTCATATTGAGGGGAGGGGAGAGTGTTCATATGAGGGGGGGAGAGAGGAGACGTGCCAATTGAGGGGAGGGAGAGAAGAGAGTGTCATTGAGGGGAGGACGAGAGCGTGTACATATGAGGGACGGGGAGAGAGTGCATATTGAGGGGGAGGGGAAGAAGTTGTCATATTGAGGGGAGGGGGGAGAGAGTCATATTGAGGGAGGGGGAGGGAGGGTGGATTTAGGGGAGGGGGAGAAGTGTGTCTCATTGAGGGGAGGGGGAGAGTTCATATGAGGGGAGGGGAGAGAGTGTCAATATGAGGGGAGGGGGAGAGGTACATATGGGGGGAGGGGGGAGCCGGAGAGAGTGTCATTGATGAGGGAGGGAGTAGAGTGTCATTGCCAGGGGAGGGGGAGAGGGTCATATTGAGGGGAGGGGGAGAGTGCATTGAGAGGAGGGGAGAGGGAGTGTGTGATTTTAGGGGAGGGGAGACGAGAGTGTATATGAGGGAAGAGAGAATGGGGGGTGGTGCTTGACATGCGATCTGACTTGGGGGGGGGACTGCTGAAATGGACTGGGTGGGGGGATGTGGAGGGGGTATTGTGTTTTTGATGTGGAGGGTGGTATTGTGTGGGTGAGGGGGAGAGATGGGGGTATGAGAGATAGATGAGGATGAGGATGATGATGATGGAGAGGTGCTGGAGGAGAGATGATGATGATGATGATTTAACCCGTGCGGCCCAAATTTTTTTTCCTTGGAGCAGTTCGGCCCTTCTCACTTTACGAGTTGGGCAGGCCTGCTATACACTATCAGATGCCTAGGACTCTATGGAGACTCTCATTATTAACACAGCTCCTAGTACCCTCTATGGGTGTGTGCATTAACCCCTACAGACACCCTAGACTTTGAACATTGAGGGCTCTAGAGAGTGCAATCACTAAGTGCCTTCTCCAGTTCTAGGACAAGCAGCTCTGTATGTGGGTATGTAAACACACAGCAGTTATAGGTGGATACACACAGCAATTGCTGTGTCTGGCATAGTTATTAACGCTCACTACTTATATGTCACCACAGATTCAGAGCACATACTATTTCTGAGATATACTTTTATATGTGGATGGACATTTAGTTTATGGTGGTTACTCTACGGACCTATTTCCAAAATCAAGGAGGCTATATATATATATATATATATATATAGCCACAGATCCTGAATATCCATAAATGATCTCCATATGTATACATCACTTAACTACCCTTGGTTAAGTTACCAATGATTACAGTCACGTGCTTTTTAACACATTCTCTGATTTTAAAGCCCATTTTTTTATTCATTGTTTATTAATAAAATTATATTAATTATGTCACTATACATTCAGTTTGATAGAGTGCTGATATATTAGGTTTCTTTTTCTCCGGAGGGTGGTGCTAGCAGGGAATGAAAGGTATTTACTGAAAATAAAAATATTCCCTTTTGGCCGCACTGAAGAGCAAACCTTCAGAAGCAAACATGAATAATAGAATAATAGAATGGCCTGTAGTTAATATTGAATCACGTTTCCCACTAGTAGGTGGGTAAGGGTTTAGGTGCAGGGAGTCAGTAGGCCCCTGCCCTAGGCCAGAGACCCCCTTTAGGCCCCTGCTAGGCCCCCGACTCACCATAGTTTGTGGTGGCTTCAGGGAAGGCCCCTCAGATAGGGACGCTTCCCCAATTACCGTCTAGTGTCAGGGACACCGTGAAAACGCCGCACGGTGATTACGGCCTGTGGTCTGGGACCAGACTACTTCCCTGTTAGAGACCGCAAGGTGATATTATCCACGCCGGAATTCACCCCACTCGGAGGCGGGCGCCATCGTGGATGACCACGTCGGATTAGACGGATCCTCTTTGTTAATCTGCATCACCTGGGTGCTGGGGCTCCCAGGCAGGTACCCAACTAAATCCTGTACACCAACACTTCACGGATAGCGCTATCTCCTACACTTTGGGTGGGCCTTGACATTGGGAAGAGGGACCTCATGGTCTTGGTGCCTGGCACCCAATGTACTTTGGGGACACTCACTGGTGGCATCAGGTTGGGGCCTATATTACTGTGTGGTACAGGGTACCAATATGACTGTGTACAGTAAAGGCTATTAGTATATACTCGAGTGTGTATATTAGTGGTATTGTTCCTGTAAGAAGCTTATCCCATCCCCGTTGGGGTCCCTTGGTACACCCCAGGCTCCCAGCAGCGAAGGTTCAGGCCTCCTGTGAGCCACAGGTAACGCACCACACCCCGTAGCCGCCATATCTCCCATAGGGTGGGGGAAAGTGCACTACATTTGATTAACAGGATTCATATTTTTAACACTGCAGCTAAAATAGTCATGTTAAATCTTTGTCACTTTGCACGGCATCAATGTAATTGGGCTCACGCACAGCTTCTGTGCAGCTTCATTTGGTATTTGGAAGAGTAAAAACGACGGTATTGTTCCCGCAGTAACTTCCACTTATTTGAAGGAACAGTGGAGGGAACCACGTTTCGTGAAAGGTTCATATGGGACCTGAGACGCTGCTCTCTGCACTGCTCCTTAACACTAATGGAAGTTACTACATTAAGAATACTGTGAGAAGAGCTCTAATTTGTATCTCCTATTGAGGGTTTCTGTTTCTCCTTTAGTTTGTGTTGGCCACACATACACACCTGTCCCCCCCTGAAGCTTTGCCCATGATTATTTCTGTATTTTGGAAGAGTAAAATGTCTGGCAAGGCTCCATTTTTCTCACGGAAACCCCATGTATAAATATCAAACCGAGAAATCTACCACGAAAAAGGCACAAACCGAGTAAAAAGTTATCATCACAAAGTGGTTTCATTCTTTTCTTAAATTTACACATTTTATTAAAAAAAAAATAAAACAGTCAATATTAGGAAAGGATAAAAATACATAGAAAAACGAATGACATTTTTTTAAAGCATGAAATTACAACATAATATTCACGCTTTGTCACCTAATAATCTGAATATACATGAACTTTTCTCCTGGCTGTGCATGGCATCCAAATAATAAATCACTTTGCATAGAATAAATCTCTTTACTTACCACTTACCCCTATAGCGCACAAGGGGTCTGAAAATCATTGTGAAAAACACATCCCAGGCCCCTCCATTACTGCAAGGGTTAAGTAATAAGGTGAAATACAACTAGGTCATTTGGTCATACGATGCATATATTCAGTTAAGATATAAATATGGGTCTCCCTCATACGTCAAAAGTTAACAAAATTCTGAGTTCACCGATTCCCATTACTTATCCCCCATACATAGAACATCTTCCATACAGTATAGTGTTCATATGGAAAGGTTTCATTCCTCAGGTTGCACCCTTCATTGTATGTATGTTATTATTTATATAGTGCCAACCGTGTGCACAGCACTTTACAGAATGAAGCCCACAGGCATTACAAGCCCATGCTGTATCTGATGGAGTTTGGCCGTTACTCGGGAGTCCATCCTGAGATACTATGGTGTCCCACCAGCCAGAAACGTGTTCAGCAGGTCCTCTGGCAGTTAAGCCGATACAGTGGACTTCAAAGGACCCCAGTCATTGAGATCAGACTCTACTATAAAGGGCTTGCAATTCACAAATTTGGTCAGGAACGTACTGCAATTAGCACAGTGCAATTTGTACGTTGTATTTTATCTGCCATGGTGCAGCACTAAAACAAAAAAAAACACCAATTGTTGTACAATTTATTTCAAATATTCATCCAGTGTTTTCCTTGGTTCCCAATAAAAACCCCATTTTGTTTTTGCTCTTTTGCTAGTGTTTCTAAAACTCCTTTCTAAGTGAAACAGTATGCGTCTAACCTTTCGAATAGAGACATAGATACATAGTTGCAGCCATTACTTGGATCTGCACCCGAGAACATACTGTATCTTCTTTAGAATATTTGGGGATTCGGTGTTGAAAAGTTGCAAAGTGATATGTAAGTGTAGAGAAAGGCCGGAGATTCTCAGTGGCCGTGTTCTAACACATGCAAACGTGACTTTAAAAAAATAATCAAAATGACTCCTATTAAAGAGCCATACAGTATAAGCCTTTCACAGTTTGGTCAATGGATTGCTGATAGCCATAGAATGGAATAGACACTGAGAAGGCCTGGACTTGTTATTTTTATGGAGCGTTGACCTTTATAACAGATGGGGGGAAAAAAATGAGTGGCAGTTTTGAGCATTGCATGCACTAAGGCCTCATCAATATGCCACAAATCCACCTTCTCTTTGCCAGGAAGCTTTCAGTACTATGCATTGGAGCTGAAAGATTCCCTGGCAAGCAGTGGATGGATTCACAGTATATTAAATATCTTCTTATATACTCTAGGCAGTGTGACAAATATACATTCTTGTAAGTTATTTTCACGGGCTTTATTCTTTGGAAAACAAAATGAAAAATTGCCTTTGGCAACGACTGATATCCCCTCCACAGGGTCAAGTAACAAACGTGATGCAAACCGATTTCCATCACTCTCTAAACGACAAACCCATCGACCACAGTCCATTTAACACAAAGTAGATTAACAAAACTATCCTTGAAACAGGTGAACTATTTGGCTGTATTAAGAATTCACAGAGTAGGAACCCACGGCTGTCTTCTTTTTTTCTTTTCTTTAAATCCTTCACACAGTTTACATTTTTTACAGTGAGATAAAAACTTAAATACTATGACTAACAAAAGGATGCCGCAGGAGTTCTTCTGCTGTGGGCCTCCGTTTTTCTTCAACAAATATTTGTTTAATTAAGTCTCTGCAGTAGTCTGAAACATTGTCCGGGAGACTGGGCTTTGTAGGTTGAGTGGCAATTTTAAAAATGGCGGCCATGGCTTCATATTCTGCCCACGGTGGCTTTTCTGTTAACATTTCCACAACTGTGCATGCCACGCTCCTGTGATGAAAAAATAAATATCAGAGGTTTCGCTCTTGCATTTGTATCTCTTCAGTGCCAGAGAGGCTTGTAACACAATGGTAAGGAATGTATTGCCTGGCACTGAGTGGGGTAAACAAAGCTTTTCAATTCATCAAACACATTACACACTAATCTAATTTATCGAATGAGGGGTTCATTAACTAATATCAAAATATATCCTGGGCTAAGTACTTCTAGAGGTCGGTACGTTGACGATGTTGTTCTGCAACAAGTCCTCTGTAACAAATCATGGTTTGTCTACATATGATGGCTGTACTTCTACAAACTAATGCTGAATGCACTTTACAGCAGCACAAAGTTATATTGATAGTTGATTTTAGTTGTTGTCTAGAATAAGCACACGTGGTCATTAGGAGAAACATGTTGTTGAATGCAAACTACATTACTAACGATTTAAAGTAGCAATTTTTATTAATTTTTTTTAACCCCCAATCTTTTTTTTTTTTTATCCTTTTACAGGTTTGCAACCAGGTGGTCACCCAGACCTGAACCGTACTGATTTGAGCTTTGGGAAATTCCTAGTTCACAGCATATGATTGGGTTTAAATCTCCCTCCAGGAAAAACCAAATGGCCAGCAAATCTCATGCCAATTGGCAGCGACAATGTCACTGTGTGTGGTTTCCTAATTGATGGCCATTTAAATCCCCTTTGAAAATAAGGAAGCAATACCTGAAAATTCACCGGTAAGTATCTCAGGAATTGAGTGGTCCTGAGGGCTTAAAATAGTGTGGGTCAGCTACAAAAGACCTCCCCCCCCCACCGTTTGAATGGTGTATAAATTTTTTTTTTTAAAAAGAGGAGGATTAGTTAGGGGTGAATCCTGTGTTAAAGTAGGCCCTGGTCTCCAGAGGGTGGTAAATAATTACCTCCAGCCCCCAAACTGTTCTGTCGGGTAGCACAAACTACAAGTTCACCCAGCAGGAAAGAGTAGAAAGATGGTGGTGGGTTGGGATGGGGTGGTCGTGGGATGATCCTAGTTTGGGGTGGTCGTCGGTTGGGGTAGTGGTGGGTTGGGGTAGTGGTGGGTTGAGGTAGTGGCGGGTTGGGGTGGTGGCGGGTTGGGGTGGTGGCGGGTTGGGGTGGTGGAGGGTTGGGGTGGTGGAGGGGTAATGTGGTTGTATTGGTGGGTTGGGGTGCTAGTATTTGTGGGTTGGGGTGGTGGTGGGCTGGTGAGTTGGGGTGGTGGGCTGGTGGGTTGGGGTGGTGGGTTGGGGTGGTGGTGGGCTGGTGGTCAAGGGCACAGGATAACCACATAGATAAGGCAAAGTTAAAGGCCATAAAACATGAGCTAAGCTTCAGTTTAAAATGCTTAACAAATACTGCCAGGACCAATGTTTAAAAGTGCTTTTAAATTAGTCTTACACTGATATATATATATTCTAAAAGAAAAGAAGAAAACCTCAATGGTTGTTAGTGTTCGCTTAATAAACAAAAAATAACTGGCTTTAGTTCAAGTTAGTCCTAAATGGGAAAGCACTTTTTAAAAATAAGATTTTAAATCTCCTGCATCTTTCATGTGGGATTTATCTGGCATCCTTACCACACATCCGCTTTCCTTCCATATCCTTCTCCGCTGATCACCTCTGGGCTCATCCAATACGGCGTCCCCGTCACCGACTTAATGCCAGTTCCGGACATGCAGATGGTTTGGATGCGTTTGCTGGCCCCGAAATCACCAAGTTTTACATTCCCAGCAGAGTCTCTCAAAATGTTGGCACCTGCACACACAGGACAACACACGTTTGTAGTGTAATCGGTGGGAAAGATAATCCCGTCTTTTACCATTGTTATGCTGAGCACACATTTAGTCAATCCAGGAAATGGCCAGGCAATATGCCACCGTTTAGCAGAGCCAAGGTTTTATCTCATAAATTCAGCCTTCCTGTGATATCTTATTCTCTTGCCTGCGCTGTGTTCCTGTACTTTCATTTATAGTCAGAGCTATCTTTAATAAACAGCTCAAGGTTGACATTTTTTTTTTCTCGACAAACGCACAAAAATTACACATAATTGCTTTAAAATCATGTAACTTCCTTCCCCAGATGACCATCTGAAAAGATCCCCCCAAAAATATTGCGTGGCGCAGAGCAGCAGAGAGACAGGTCTTTGTGAATGAAAAATTACTTTATTAAAGCGGCATTAAAAAAAAACAAACGGTGGAGGGTGCAAGACCATGTATGGTCACCTCTTGGATCAATTGAATATCATTACGGGGCCAGGCACTTGAGCACCCACCCAATACCTATACACACTCCTTGACCATCTGAAAAGAAATGGAAACATTCCAGTATCTTTATTAACCTCACCGGCTGTGAACGGGTCTGGGGCCATATGTACTAAGCAGTGCTATGCCACCAGACATTACCCTACGCCAGAAAACACCATCCATTGACCTGAATGGGCACAATGGTTTGGATGCGTTTGCTTGGCCCCCGAAGTCACCAGGTGGAGGAAGGTGTCTCGTACAATAGCACCGCCTCGTAAATATTATGGACATATTTATAAGTCGTGCTGGTAGCAAAACAACATAAGGCGTTGTGGCATTGCAAAGTACTGTATAATCAGTTGAGTAAATCATTATAAAAGATCATGAGAAAGGAATTCATGCCAAATGGAATGGTTTGAAATATTTTCCTAAAACTATGGAGCTCTTGGTATACTTTGGTATCCATTACTGTGTGAAAAACACAAGACCAAAATATATATAATTATGGTAGAAAATAGGAGAAGCCATAAAGATGGCCTGGAAACATTCCCATAGTTCAATATCCCAGGAAATAGTGTGTTTTCACTGTTGCTCAAAAATGACTAACAATTTCCCGGTACCACACGCTGAGCTGGTGGGCTCCATACAAGGCCCATTCAGCCATAGTAAGGAAGAAAGAGCATTTTGGCAGAATTCATTATTAAATAATCAAGAACTCTGGGAACGATGCCCAATTCAAAATCAGGAGTGACCGATTTATATTCAAGGGGTTCAAACATTTATTTAGAAGTGGGAGAACTTACAGTGGTTTGAAACCTAGTTCCAGCTCAGTGCGACCTATGGAACATATTTTGCCTATAAATTATTTACACTTTAAATATGGTTTGTGTTATAAACTAAAGAAAATCTATCACTATAATACAAATGTCATACCAACATTCAGACCAGTTTCTTCCCTAAAATAAACAGCTGTGTCAGCCATAGAATAGTCTGCGTGTAAATATAGGTACTACTTGAAGGGCCATATTTACTAAGAGTTGCCAATAAGCCATACAGTAATTGACTTTAAAGCCCATTTCACCGAATGCACCTCGTACATTAGCACCACTTAGTAAATGTGTCCATACAGTAAGTCTTATTTGCTCTCTACATACAAGTTGCACTAAATAAATTGTTTTAACATATGTCCTGTTGAAGAGCCTCAGTGTGTAGCTTTCTAGGGAAACTCAACCATCTCAAAGCTGAGTATTCTAATACTTTTCCTCTCCTGCTATTCGTTTAAGCATGAAACCTTCAGTGAATTAACCCGTTCCTTTACCAGTGGGACATACAATGCATCAGGGTGCAAGCAGCTGGGTGCTCATCACACACTTGAAACACTATACCAGATTATCCATAAATCAGCTTCCAGCATTCATAACACATCTATGTTACATGGATAGCAAACAGAGTAATGCGTTTACCTTTGATGTCTCGATGTACAATCATATTACTATGTAAGTAGGACACCCCGCGCAGAATTTGCCGCGTGTACCGCCGGGTAACATTTTCAGTCAGCGCACCGTAAGATTTCAGCTGGTCCTTAATCGAACCCTACAGCAGAAACAACAGGAAACATGAGAGCTGTGCGAAGGAGTCAGTGCCGGGACAATAGTGCATCATCTTGCTTTCATTGGTAGGGGATTGTAGAGCTACATTCTCCCGTGGTATCTATAGCATTCAATTACAACAAAATGGGCTTGTTTCTACACGTTTAAGCTGCAGACAAAATAATAAATGCATGAAAAATCAATAACATATACATGAAACTTGATGTTACTGATTTCCCTTTTCATGTTCAGTATAAATGGACCAAATCAATGTTTCGCTTCCGACATTGTGTGCCTGTTCTTTTTTTCTGTTTGCCATTATCAAAGATCCATAGTACGGATTTCAGCCCATATTCACCAAGCAGTGCTGCGCCCTAAGGCGCCTTTTTGCGCTTGAAGACACGTTACAGCCCATTCACTTAAATGCCAACTATATTGCTTCGGCAGAAACAGCGAGTTCTAACTTCCATCTCGCCTTGCCATTCATAATTGTATTAAGTATCATGTTTGTCTGCACAGAGTAAATAGGAGAATATACCGTATTACAATTCCAATGCAGAATTATTCTTTGAGTCTGTTCATGTGATCATTTTTTCTTTGACTCAGAAGAAGCAAAACCTGGTTAAGAGAAGCTCCATAGACAACTGGCACTCGTAATGATGAACATTGAATCTAAGGGTATATCATTTACCCAAACAGCCCAAAAGGGGTCAATTTGACCTGTAAGGGATATGTACAAATAAATTGGGGAGTGTCCTGATAATAAAAAAATTAAAAAAACATTGTTAAAACTTTACTACTGACCTTACATGCAGCAAAAGGGTTACCTCTGCCAACTAATAAACAAGAAACGTTCATATTACAAGGTGCTTAGCCCTTTACTGCCGGAGCATTGCTGTATTTCAGGCCTCTTAGGCGGCAAAACAGTTAACCTATAGTGTTGCCGCCATGTGATTGTTCCTAGAGCAGTCACATGACCCAGAAGTGCCAGAAGTCTCTGATGCCGCCAGACCACCAGCAAGTCTGGGTCATGTGACTGCTCTAGGAGCAATCACATGAGGCGACCAGTCCCAGGAAATGGATGTGGCTGCATTTTTGTTTTGATTGGGCTGTCCATTCCATAAGAGCAGTCTGCCCAATCACCACCTAGAAAATGAGCAAGTGCCCATGATATATCTGATCCACCATTAGTGCTTCTGGTGTGCCGTGACCAGGGAGGTCACTGGAAAGGTTAACTGTTGGGCCCCGTTACAGTAAAACATACAGTAGGTCTTTGAAGAATACAAACAATTCGGGAGGTTACCAACTTTTTTTCTACTCATGTAGTTCAAAATTCTAGTAGCCTTGTGTGTCCTGGAGACGTGGAAGTGTGATGTAGGTTGTGCTTTGTGGTATCTTTTAATGGACAAGCATGAGAGTTCTTAAAAGATCCAATTTTAGTGTTCGCAGTTTTCAAAACCTTAAAGGTCTCTTTGTGATAAGTATTATTATGTGTAATTGCATCGTTTATATCAGACTCTCCAGTTGGTCCATTAAAATGTATCACAACCTGCAACAAAACAAAAAATCTATCAATTTGTTGCTTGTGTTGAAATAGAAACGTTGACTTTTTCTACTTATGGTGGAATGTGTAGGGCAGAGCGTATGAGGGCCCCTTACTAGTAAGAAGCGAATACAAGAGACGGCGGTGGGGTGGATGGTGGCTTCTGATTTCCAGCTGGAGAAGGAGGCTGGGAAGTGGTCGATATTTTGATTAAGTCCAAAAAAAGAAATAACCAAGAAAGGTTTGAAACTCACAAGATGTATTCTTGATATAGATGTGTAAAAATAGGTTGGTGGAACGGACTCCTGGACATCAGCTCTGTCAACCAAACCGCAACGCTGTTCATTCTCTGGAGGCTGGGTCATCCCTGGGCTTGACAGACAATGAAGTGGAAGAATTCTACCATGAAATCAGCCAACATAACAACAAAGGCAATGGTCACCTCAAGATTGTTATGGGAGATCTCGATGCAAAGATTGGTGCCCAGTAGAAACACAAAGCATCAGTTAGTAAGTGTGGTTACAGTAACAGGAGTGAATGGGGAGACAGATTGGTAGAAGGTGCAGAATGTGAAAACTTCTACATCATGAATTCATTCTTCAAGAATACAAATAGAAAATGAACATGGAATGAACCCAATGGATTGAAGAATTACATTGACTACTGTATATCCTGATTAACAAAAAACACGTTACTGAAGACTGCACAGTCCTTAACCATTTTGACACAAGGAGTGATCACTGTTTGGTTCGCTGCAAATTACATCTTAACGCGAAGATGCGAAGAAGAAAAACAAATTAAAAATAAGACAATCGACATCAATAACCTAACAGTAGAGAATTTTAACTATAACTGAAAAATCCCTACAGCTTGCTGGAAATATAGTGGGGCTCTATACTAAACTATTTTGAAGAACTTATTATAATGAAGATTGTAGTTGCAAGCTCAGAAAACAATGGAGAATTTGCTAAGAAAAAAAAGGATAAGAAAGTATCTGGGAGAAAGCAATTACAGAGGAGACGCCAAGAAATTAACCAATCCCACGACACAAGAATTGAATGTGCACAGCTGTGCAGGACGAACCCCAACGTATAACTGAGGATGGAAGAACATTTTATGGTGATGTGGGGAGGAAGACTGTCGAAGATAACAAAAGCTTAGAGAAGATGAAGCAGCGACTTATGATTGGGAAGAAGAAAATTGTTGAACTTAAACAAGACGATGGATCCACAATAAAAGGCTGTGCACTTACTGTATCATAAAGAGCGTTCAGGACTTCTACAAGAAAGTGGATGATAACGCAGATAATACAGAGCATAATCCATCCAGTAGAGCGGTGTGCTCAACTTCAGTTCTCCTCAAGCCCCCCAACAGGTCAGGTTTTAAGGATATCCCAGCTTCAGCACAGGTGGCTCAATCAGAGGCTCAGTCTTCGACTAAGCATCTGATTGAGCCACCTGTGCTGAAGCAGGGACTGACTGAGCCACCTGTGCTGAAGTTGGGATATCCTGAGAACCTGACATGTTGGAGGGGGGAGGGGGCTTGAGGACTGGAGTTCAGCATCCTTGTAGCAGAGGAAGAAACCACATGTGGGGGGCGAGGGTTCATGGAATTACAATTGAAATCTTGAAAGAGGCTGGAAAAACCCAACTAGAGAACACGCGTGATTTCACAGTGGATATAACACAATGGACCACATCGAAGTCGTACAAGAAGTAAATTCACGAACAGTGGAGGATTTCCCATTAGGCCTGGGACTAGGGCAGCAAAAATGTCCGCCCCTATATACAATTGCCGTGCTCTCAGGCTTGTCGGGCCTGATGGAAAGGAGCTTGCGAGTGGCGGCCGCTTACTTGCTGCCGCCCTCGTTCTCCTTCCAAATCGCAGCGTCAAACGACGCCTTGAACGTCACTAACATTGCCGCTTTAACAAAATGTGGATATGTATCTACTGTGTGCGTGTTTATATCTAAACTGTGAAACAGCCATTTCAAAAAAGGACTAGGAACAAGGAGAGCAGAGGCAGCACCTTCCAAAAGCTGGGCCTGGCCACCGACGTCACCAATATACATTTTCTATTGCTCGCCGGAGCGAGGCCTCCCCCTGGCAGCCATATTGTTTCCTAGTTTGCCCGGTGGACAGCTGGTCCTCCCCGGACTTGTTGTTCCTGAATGGGAGGGATCCCCCGTACTTCCTCCCTGGTTCAGTTAAGATTTTTTAAAAAAACCATACCTACGTTTTCTGCTTTATTATAGATTTGGGGCTATTTTTTAGGAATAAAATAAAAAGTTTAAATATCAATTTAGCAGGGGGGGGGGGGGACTACAATGGTGAAGTAGTGAATAGTATGGTGAAGACATCTTAAAAAGATAAGAATATTCCTGTGTAGCCCTGAGGTTCCGGTGACCCTTTCACGTACTTGTGCGCTCCAGGAGGGCTGTGTGGGCGGCTGAGTCGCCGGGGGCACCCGGTAGCTGTGATGCAGGGCGCCACCATGTTGGTCAGGATTGCGCATGTGCGGGGACTGGAGAGTTGCGGCGGACCTGGCGCATGTGCAGTGGAAAGCGCGCGAAGCGGGACCAATAGAGAAGAGGCTCTGAGCTGGGACTACAATTCCCATGAGCCTCAGCAGGGTCACATGATGCCAGGGAGCGAATAGGATTGAGTATTGCTGGTAGACAGGAAAGGGAAGCGTGCAGCAGAGACCACGCTAGCCAGTGAGTTCTGGGAGAGCAAGGGGAGAGGTGGTGTGTAGTGCATGGGGTCAGTGACCCACTGCATAGGCCAGGATATTCCCCCTAGGCCCCAGTACAGGCCCTGAGTCACCACCAGCTTGTGGTACTGCAGGGAACAGCCCTAGATAGGGAGTCACACTTACTGATAGTAGCAGTCAGGGACACAGCATCTTCCTGAGCTACATGGTGATCTGCAGTTTGGGATCAAACTGCAGTATTGAGTCAAGACTTGTGAGAGACGACGCTGGATCCGCGGATCCTTTTCGAAGTAACAGCTACCGGGTGCTGGAGCGCCTGGCAGGTATTATTATAAGTGCACCAACACCGGTACCTGCAGGCGCTGATCCCTCCTTGGGGGAGGGTTCTTTGGGGACACTGGGGGATAAGTGACCAAGGAACTGGTCCAGAATATTGGACACGGTGTGGGGTGCACACGGTGGTGGGAAGGGGACACTACTCCACGGTGGAGCGTGGCCAGAGCCACTGGTATAGGGTCAATCATATATTGTGTGTGTATCCTATGCTTATACTGCCAAGATTATTGATTAGCCATATCATATATATATATATATATATATATATATATATGTATACTGTTCATGGGTATATGTAATGCATGTGTGTCCATACTCTTCACGTACATAGTAAAAGGTTACAGAGTTGTGGATCGTTGTTATTATTCTTGTCCAGGGGAATCTCACATATAGGGGATCCTGGGCAAGTGGAGGCGCTGCCAATTACTTATTGTTGCCCCATGCTCCCAGTTAGCGGAGGCTCAGATCTCAGTGAGCCAGCAGGTATATACAGCATCAGTAGCCCTGTCTAGTCACCAGGAAAGAGGGTTACAACTGCATGGTGAACCGAACGGCACCTTTACAAGTGGGCATCTGCCCTATTTAAAAATGGTCCCAATGCAGCCTCCTGCCGTTCGGCCAATTAATATTGGCAACCCCATTGGTCATCCTGTCGGCTTTTTCTTTACTTTGTATGCTTATAAGTTACTGGTATCCCTAATCTAGTAAGCACAGTGTATTTTACTTGATAATATACAGGTATCTGTGCAATCAGGTTGGCATCTTCGATTTCTAGTGGAAAGGTTGTGGTTGCAAAAATGTTGGATTCATTGTAAAATAGTAACAAGTGTTACCGCTGAAAAAAGTAACTGAGCTACAGTACGTACAACACCAAATGACCTATTCCCTAAACTCCAAAATCATCAACACATCACAAGTAAGTATTGAACTTGCATTCCCTACCATTGAGATGAGTGACGATCCATAACTTGTTAATCATTCCTGAAGCTTAGTGCCTAAATCCCTAAAGGCCGAGATGCACAAAGCTCATTTAAGTCAGTGCTCATAACGTCCTGTTATCAAAATCAGTGACGGACGTTATGTTCCCTGAGGCCAACGCCAATCCACAAAGCTAAATACTTGCAAAAAGAATGCCCGCTATTTATCTCATTAGTATAGGCTGAACGGCCTGTTAAGTTAGCACTGCCCAACATACCAAGGCTTGCGTTACACTCGTCTTACCTAAAGGTTGTCATCAGATAACCTATTAGCATATTTCCCAGGTCTCTCCATGTGTTGTTTAAAAGCGTGTTTGAGGGTCTCTCTCTCTCTCTCTCGCCTCTTAGACCCAAATTTCAGGCTTTGGAGGGAGTCAACGCCACCTTTGGTTCATACCTAACTAACGCATCGTAAATCCCTGCGGTGCACAAATCCTCTGCGGAGAGGGGCTGTTACAGGGAACACCTCTTTTGCCAACGTCCATTATGGTTACCGCAAGGCTCGTTACGGCTGAAAACGGCACTTAATACGGTGTTAGCACTTAACGCCTTGTTAAGTCAATAAAGGAGATCTGTGGTTCCTGACCTAAGGATTCCTCCAAATATGTGTAAACTGTAAATGCCCTGACTGGGACTTAGAAAACAGATTTGACTACCTACCCCTGGCATATACTCCACAAAGATGGACAGTTTCCGTTCTGTTGGGTCCCGCAGGCAGCCGTAGTATTGAACTATCCTTTCATGACGATGTGTCTTCAGCAGCTGAATCTCACATTCCAGGGCATTCACCTCCTGCAGTCAACAAGAAGAAGACACTTGGAAAAAAGCCATCTGCGTGTCAAGCACAGAAATGTACCGCTCACTTTCTGCACACATTCACTTTATATTAAAGATTGCTTTCCTTAATACCATCACAGTTGGATGAAAATGACTGGCGGTTAATATTATCTTTGTGTTTATTGCAGGGCATATACCAGAACAGATAAGCAGAGAGCGAGAATAACGAGGCAGAAACCTTAATAATGTCACCTGATAACTGCTTATTTTACCATATTACGGGGTGAGGGGCCTGCCCTGTACAGTACACCTGTACTGCTTTGCAAAAGTCAATGGAGTTTTAAAACCTTTAGTACAGAAAACCAAAGAGATGTGTTTAAGGCCCTTCCACCATTGGTGGATTTATCTTAAAGTGTAAATGAAGAAGTTAATTTCCTTTTTTTCTTTCTTAATTTTTAGGATTTGTAATTTTCATCTTAAAGCAGAAATCTCAGCTGGATTTTTAAAATATTTTTAATATCATTGGAACAGGGGGCGGGGAGGGTTCTTCCAGGGCTGAAGTTTACTATTTTTTGTGCCAGGACTGGTTCCCAAGATATTTACCCTTGTACATGCTCCCTCTATTAAATGAATTAAAGTAAACTATGCAAGTAAATAACGGTTACTGTATGTGTACATGAACAATTGCAGAACTCTGTGAATAGAATCCCAAGGATACTAAATGTACAGTACTGTACCTCTGTAAACGCCTGGTCATTTATTCAGAAATAGATTTTCCTGCTTACTCCTGACAAATAAAATGGACAGTTGGTATATGCTGTTCATGCCTTCGCCACTTTGTGTGTGGTGTGCAGGGCTCAGTTGACGGTTTTATATAATGCCAGACACTACACATATTACTAGTATACTAATCATGCACACTGAGACTTGCAATCCATCAGGATGATCAGATCCATTAATCAAGCATAAAAAACATTGCATTCAATAGATAAAAAGCAGACATATCTTTCAGGTCAGTGCTATTCTTCCTACTTTTCACTGGGTTTAATTACTAGCAGCCAAAGCTCATTTCAGGTCGCCAATGTAAATAAGGACAGACTGACCTTCCATGTGTATGTATACAGCACACTGTATGCTCACATCTATCGCCAGTGGGACCTTACTGTCATACATCGGATGTATATTTAATGTGCAACGGTGTCCCATCTAATAAAGCATGCCAGCTACATAGAGCTTCTCAGACACAAATCAACTGAATTATGTAGAATCTCATCAAATGTTTATCCTAAAATGCAGTGTACAGCAGGAAACAGCCCACTGATAGTACCACACTGAACTAAATACTGTGGTACTTTTTAGTAGATGAAAATGAGGGTCCATATTTCCTATGAAGTGCTACTGAATCAGACACCCTCAATGCTGGAAGACACCGTAAGAGAATAACCTAAAAAGGGCCATATTTACTGAGCAGCGTCACTCCATAGGACACCTCCTGTGCCGGAAGACGTCTCACAGCCCAATCACTCGAATGGACGCCAAGGATCATATTTATGAAGCCTTGCGTGAATGTGTCTCGTACATGGCCCAAGATGCCTGATGCCTATTAATAAAATAAGACATAACTATCTTTACATAATTTAATAAAGTTCCCCTGGCAATATTTATATAGCTGGAGGTTTGGAGTGAATGTCACTGCCCTGATCTCTTACTTGTCCAGCCCCTGTCACTCAATGTGATTTTTGAAGCACGGTGTGTGAATAAATATCACGATCTAATTAAACAAACTTGTCAAATAGAATAAAAGTGCTGTGTTGACAACGGCCTTCACTAATTGCAGCCCCATGTGGCATTGCAGGTCTGCACTTTTCAATGAATATTTATATGGTAGAGTGCTAAACACACACTGTGATATGTGAATAACCCTTTCAATGCTGGAAGACCGGTCATGGCAATAGTCATGACCAGGTCTCCTGGGACACCCACTCACCTTGCTTGTTTCTTGACTGTCTGGGTCAAAGGGCACCTGCTTTACAGCCAGTTCTCTGCCAGTGTCCACATCATAGCAAAGATACACTTCTCCGAACGCTCCTCTCCCGAGCAGTTTTCCCAGCCTCCAGTTGGTAGGAGCCTGCGGGGCTACAGGGAAAAGCTTGTTACATTTGTGCCGCTCCTTTAAAAAAAAAAAAGTAATATGATGTATTGATTAAAAAACGCCAATTCAATTATAACCCATAATGACCAATCGGTTATGTGCTCTTTGCACTGAGGGTCTGTATCGTGCCAGAGAAATATTGGAGGAAAAAAAAAGTGTGAGGTAGAATTTATGGTATATGGTCCGTCTCAAATACAAAAGGCTGTGACTTTGATTTCAGCCTGGGACACAAACAGAGTGTTTATGAATATGAACACACGCGGGAAGTAGTCACAAATTTGAGAGAGCAAGAGAGACACCTATTTTGGTATAGTCCCAAGTTCTATATATACCCCCTGAAACCTCCACTCAAATAACATGTGGTGAGACATCTCTGCACAAAGAGGAGCAGACCTGGGAGATATGCTAATGGGATAGGCAAAGTATATTTACATGACTCGTACCCCGCACCTCCTAAAGGATTTCTATAAGACTTATACTGACAAACCAGGTCCTAAGGCACCTTGTGCGAAAAAGGGATACTGCCAGGTCCAACAAGATCAGAACCCACAATCTCTGTTATTCAAGGCAGCAGATTTAACAGTGGACTGCACCAGCTGCTGGATAGCTCCGCTGTTGCTGCAGACTTATGGGCTCAGCTGCTCACACTTGCAGCTAAACTCAACTTTGTTTTTCTTATTTTACCGTTATTGAACTTCTGCAGAATAAGATAGCACGATTTATTTTTGGCAGTCTTTCCCTTGCCCCAACTTTGTCTCGGGTCGCGAATGTGCAAATGGCTCACACACCTCTATAACCCTCTCTCTTTCTGTCTCCCTTGAACATACTTGGAAACTGTATGTTTCTCTCTCCTGGTTTAATATTATTTTTTAGCATTGTGCTTACACTTGTGGGAAATAGAAATGGTCCCCGGAAACATTGCTGATAAACCAATGAATAAGAGAAGTGTCACGATGTCGTGTGATGCCACCCCCCCCCCCCCCCCATCCCTAGGCTTCTGCCCATTATTACTTGTACAAAGAATACAATGAAGGTGAATATTTCCTGACCGGTGACAATATCAGGGTGGCCCCTCTCTGCACCAGTGCAGGAAAGGTTAAGAACATAAAAGTGCTTTAGTAGGCTGGCTTACAAAATTTACACTAAATTTCACCAAAATGATTTATAATAGATGCATTCAAACAAAAATAAGAAATGGCTTGGAGATAAGATGTAGCTGAGCACACACAGTATCATCGTACTTACAGGAGTCGGTAAAGACAAGTACTTTGATCAGTTCTGCCCACATCCACTAGCACTTGAGCCCCATTCATAAATACTGTACAACTTCTTTTCAGCACTATGCTGGAAAAACACTTTCTTGGGCTCGAGAACGCCCGTCAGCACTGACTGCACTTTCTTGTATGGGAAAAGTACATTTATTCGCCATTATGATTGTTATTTATCACTTAGGCCATTGTATAAGAATAAAGAAACAATAAAATGGCTGTACAGATGTGACACTAATTGTCTAACTGGTCTGGGAGTCACTGAGGCAGGCTTTAGGGGTCAGAGATTTCCTACTGGTACATGTAGAAAGGTCCTAAAATCCTGACATTTTTAAACATCAGGTCAACAATCGATGCGTATTATGCAATATGTATAATGATTAGCAACATATGGTTCTGAACTGAATAAAGTACATTTCATGCTGAACCCACTTAATATTTGAATGGGATATGTCACCGCTGTTTTACTTTTTATTTATGTCACTTAAATACGTAAAATGTAAGAAACTAGAACACACACAATGACATAACATTGGGCAGTAATACATATTAATGTAAGAGATAATTAATGCACCAGGCCAAAGAGCATAATAATTCGTCTAATGCACCCATGATTTTGTCCCAAACCCTTCTTTTTGTTGGCCAACATAGCCGCCATTTCTTCGTACACTGGATGTACATGTAGAGCGGTACTGGGCTTCCCGGTCACACCTGGGGTGTTCTGGCAGGATATGTTGTTCTGCACCAATACTGCCATAAATGCCAAATATTTACTAAGTAGTCTTCTGCCATAAGACATGAGACACCTTACAGTCCATTGACTTGAATGGGTTATAGAGTGTCTACAGGGTGTCTATAGGGTGTCTTCTAGCACTTGATGGTCTTATTGCAGAAGTCAGCTTAGTAAATATGGCCCTAAATGCTACAGAGACTCTGCGATACAAAGAAGAAGAAAAAACAGCCGCCCACCAATAAGTTACATTTCAGTTTTAATATATTTTCATTCCATGATATAACAGTTAATGGGGGTCTGCCATTTGGATGGTACAGACAACCACTAAGTGCTGTTATATCACAGAATAACAATATACGGTATTAGGATTTAAATGTAACTTGTTGGTGCACCAGTTATATTTACCAGTCTCCCCCAATTGGACAACCTCTAACGAAGTTGGTTGAACTTTTTGTTAAGAGCACATACACCTTAGATTACTATTTATTATCTACAATATTCTGTTATAGGACAGGATATGTGGTATCTTCTGGGGGAATACATAGCATCACGCACTACACCTCTATGAACCCTCCTGAAAATAATCCTAATGCCTTATGACCAGGCCATGGACTTACATTTATTGCAGTGGTCAGCAGGCGAGGAGTTGAAGAACGGTAAGCTTTGCTCAGAGTTGTTCCACCTCTTCTTCCTGGGCTCATCACATGGCATAGTGACTAGCGTGTCCCCGGTAACGCTTCTCGTTCTGCTGCAGGGACCGAGCTGGAACAGACTCTCGGGCGGAACGTAACTTCTGGGAAACGTTCTCCGACCTTTACAAGTGCCAAAAATATCCAGTCAAACGTTTCAATGATATGCAGGTGATTGTTGCTTGCGCCCTTATCACCCATATAAAAACAATGACGGCTACCTAATTTAGGTTCAACCATGGTAATTCATAACTTAATTCTAAGCATGTTCCCGTCATTTTCAAGGTTTAACTATCAATGTGGTAAGATCTATCTTGGCCGGGTTTCCCTAGATTAAAGGTTGCGTCCGGGGTACTTATTTCTTTTTATTATTAATGGGGACAGAGTTCCTTGTGCTTTTTTATGTGATATTTTACGGTTATGATGTTGCAATCCGGATAGATCAGTCTCCAAAATCATAGACTTTTGACTAAAAGTAAGATGGCTGCCATTTCCCCCATAAACGCCAAACATTTATTCTAACTGTTTCTAATGACTGTAAAGAAAAAAAAGAAGAACTTGATGTTGAGTATGTCAGTGTTATGTGCTTCTTTCTTTTATTTTGACCTTCTTTAGAGGAGTGGCTCAGTGAGTAAAGACACTGACTGGCACTGAGTGTGAAGCAGGGGAACCTGGTTCAATTCCCGGTGTCGGCTCCTTGTGACCTTGGGCAAGTCACTTTATCTCCCTGTGCCTCAGGCACCAAAAACATAGATTGTAAGCTCCACGGGGCAGGGACCTGTGCCTGAAAAATGTCTCTGTAAAGTGCTACGTAAAACTGGCAGCGCTATATAAATTATTATTATTTATATTCTACATGGCACTGGCACATTGGACTCCCCTTGTTCGTGGGACGCCCTATCATTCCTTTCTTATGCTCCGGTTTGGTCATTTGACATAGAAGACACATGGACGAACTAAGACCAGGGGCAGCCAACTCCAATCCTCATACTCCCCCAACCCCCTCCTCCACTAACAGGTCAGATTTTCAGGATATCCCTGCTTCAGCACAGGCGGCTCAATCAGTGGCTCAGACGAAGACTGCCGCCAGACCATGTAAGAGATGCTTACAAAGGCCCCGCACTCTCCCCCGACAATCAGTTTAATTGTTGTGGGAGTGAGCACGATACCTCTAAGTGCGAGGCTCGGTGCGCAGGCATTGACGGCACCGCCATCACGCCGGCCCGGAACCTGTCTGAGACATGCAAATGCACCACGAGTGGTATTCTTATGTACTGTATGGTGGAGGGCTTTGGTCACCCATCTTTTTAATGTGTACCTATGAAACATTGCCATATCTCTGCACTGCCTCTAGTGGTTAAAGCAGTGTGACTTCCCAGTGCAATGACAAATCCTCAGCCAGAGAATGGATGGTCACGATGATAAGTGGCGTTCCCCTCAGTGACTGCCTGCCACGGTCACCACTCATTTACTTATTGTTTACTCAGGAACAAAATTCCATTCTTGGGGACCTTCCAGTTACGGCGAGGTCAAATATTCCCGCTTATAAAACAAGACCCCATTCTCCCACGGGCATGTCTTCTACAGGTCCCAAGGGTCTGATTCGTTCCTCACATTATTACGTATCATATAGTGCGGGTAATGGCATAGGAGCACAGGGTGACTTATCTTCCCATCCACTGTACACATGGCGTCCCTTAAGGTTTTGTCTGCTGTATTACACAGTTTGTACAGATACACACAGGACAAGGAAGTACAGAATCAGAAAACCCACAATGTTTCATCCTTTTTGTCAGTTTTAACCGCATTATTGATTTTGCATTAAAAGTTCTAGAGGATTCCTAATTTAAAGACCAACTAATGATTAATCAAAAGTAGTGATTGTTATAGTGATAAACCGTATCTAAAAAGCTTTATTAAAAAAAGTTATCGTTTACAAATATAAAAAACATAATAATTTACACGAAACCCCCACATTTTAAAGGTAGATAATACCTAGCAATATTACCAAGCCTAAAAATACATCCCCCGCACGTGTATAGTTTTATACTATCATAGTTCTCACCATCGCTGTAGTCCTTCCGACTCTGGGAAAGATGATATTGCCTAGGAAAAGTTCCTCCTTTTCCAAACTTCTCGTATAAGGGAATTTCAAAATCTAGGAAATAAAGAGAAGGATGACACTTAGGCACGTGGTCACCAGCCAACAACACAATCTGCTCAGGGTTCCTCGATTTAAATCCGCCAACATTGGAAAAACAGCAGAAGGTCCCAAGCTCTGGAACAACCTCTCTATCAACATCAGCAAAGCTCCCACCTGCCAAGCTTTTACGAAAGACCCACCTCTTCTTCAAAGTGTTTGGCCACTGGCCTCAATGGCTACTATATTGATCTGCACTGCGAAACGTTTGGGTAGTTGGCGTGCTAAATCAACATTGATTGATTTAAAATAAAATACTGTCTTGGATGTATGGATTTGTCTCAACTTCTAAAGGTCTATTTTATCATTAGCTGCCTTTAACTTTGAAGGCTTTTCATTAGTAGACTATATAAAGTGAATTTGTGAATGAAGCCAAATATGAGCAGTGGTCTCACTCAACTTAAATGTATGTTGCTGATGAGGGGAATAATTTCAGAATCTTGCCCCACCAATGGAAGAAGAGGTCACTCAATGTCTAATATTTTTCATGAGAAAGCAGCAGATTTGAATATATCACTTGGAGCTACACATCATATAACTTGAGTTAAGATTGTTTTGGTATTTTAGGCTTTCCTAGACTATCAGACTATTTGTGCATTCTTTCACCTCCCTTTCTCTCAGTTTTTCTACCCTTTTGTGTTAATGTATAAAATGCACAATAATGTTAAAAAAAAAAAATAGAAGCAGCAGCAGAAATTGTGTAAACGTTAAAATACACAAATAGTGTTTCTATATAATCCAATGTCGTGATATGAAGACAATAATTATATTAGGTGTATACATTATTTAAGTGACTAAAACACTGAATACAACATTGGTAATGTAAATCAATACCAATACCAAGGTCTCGTTTGAAATTGTAAAAAAAGGCTGAGTGCAGTATTTTGGGACCTTTTTCTTGATCAGACTTTGTAATAATATTGTTTATTCCCATATGCACCCCTTTGTGATTATACAACATCTTTTAGACATTACAGTTGAGCGGTGATCACTCTGGTGTGTGTCTTCTGTAAATCAAAACAGATGACTGTTGGAAAGTAAAATGAAAAAGGAATTATATTATTATTATTAGTGATAAAAAAAAAAATGCCGCTAAAATTCTGCTGTTCACTTGAAAGTCCCGATTGTGGGGAGTAGTTACAGTTTCGTTAAGTGCCGTGGGTATCTTTACCTAAACAATCCAAGCTGTCTTTGAGCTGGCCCTTCCTTCTTGGAACTGGTGTTGAGTACGCGGGGCTGAAAGCCAAAACAAGAACCGTTCGGTTACAGGGGGATCCCCCAGCAATAGAACAACACCACAGCTGTCACCGAAACGTTCAGTAAACATGCTCTCTGTCAGGGGTGGCAAACTCCAGTCCTCAAGAGCCACCAAGAGGTCCAGGTTTTCAGGCTATCCCTGCTTCAGCACAGGTGGCTCAGTCGTCTCCCAAAATCAACTAATTAAACGTGACTGTCCTACCTGTCCAGAGACCTGTCCAATGACTGGCAGCTGCTGGAGAGCGATGATGAAGGGCTGATGAAGGAATCTAGCACCTGCACACAAGAGAAGGGAAACGGTGAGCCCTTCCACCAGAAATGTCACAGCAATTATCAGATCGCAGTTCCATCAGCACCAGGGGTAGCCAACACCAGTCCTCAAGAGCCAACAACAGGGCAAGGATATCCCTTATTAGGGAAACCCCTAATACCCAGCTTGTTGGCGGCCTTTGAGGACTGGAGTCGGCCACTCCTGCTTTGCACTTTGCCCTGTTATTCTGAATCGGTCATCTCCTGGTTTGATGTGTTACTCACAGGAAGAAGCTTTGCTTCTAACATCCATTAAACAGAGTCTGAGATGCAAAATAAAACCCATGTGACCATGGGCAAGTCGCTTTACAGATGTAGCCTCTCTTACTATTCCCCGCGCCGCAAAGAAACGTGGAGTCGCTGGTACCTTCTGTGCATGCGCGGAGTCGGCGTTCCATTCTGTGCATGCGCGGAAATATGACTGCAGTCAGGAAATAGCACCGCCGTTTGGCGGATCGCGGAGAAGCGGGGCCCTACTGTACTCTGACACAGTCAGGTTATGCTCTGTGTTAGTGTACACATGCATGCATTTGAATTTTTTTCTTATTGTGGCCCATTGCCAGGTAAATTCTGTCTCCAGCTCCCCCTCAGGCTGGCCACCCCTGCACTACTACATACACAGATTTATTATGGGCAATGGACAACTAAACTAGGGGTCCCACTCCCAATTCCTAAAAGATGGAAACCCAGTGATCAACGTTTGTCCTTCTTTGGGAAAAAGGAGCCTGGAGGAACTTATTATAGAGCAGATCCCAATGCCTTAATAAAGCTGTACAAATATTTTCTCTAGCCTCAATGTGAACAACTAAACTAACCCTGTACAGATGGGATTAACACCTTTACACATAAATACACTGAGAACAACACTACATACAGTATTCCTTACCTCGGGAATGAATTCCCCCTCGCTATTAATACTGGTGTATGAGCCCTGCCGAGCAATTTGCTGCTGCTCCTCAGGAACACTGCCGGGGGGCGGGGAACTCCGACCTGTGTGTAGGGAACCTGGTGGGACGTAATGTGGCAGGGACACTCATTATTTCTGTAATAATCCCCAAACAGCAACAGTGCATTAATGTGTGATAAATCGTCCATGCAAGTGATGGACATAGGAGGGAGACACTGAGCATGGCAGACATTTCCTACCACCAAAGCTTCACCGGGAGAATACGTTCCATATTTATTGAACTATATGTAGGTGGGACTGATGTCCCTTCCATACCACGTTGTTTAAACCCTGGATTTAAAGATTAATTCCTGGCAGCAATTTTTTTTTTAATGATTGGTTTTAATATAATGGTAACAAGTTGTCTATTGTTACAGCTTTCAGCACAGCCACAGCCTCCTACTGGGAACACGACAAGCTATCTGGTTGTGATCATTTGTTGCCAAAGCTCTTGCACTGCTGGGGAGAGGGCAGGTATTACAAAGAGGTGCGTCAATCTGCTACAGCGACCAAACGATGCTCAGTGCATTACAACTCATCCAAAATGGCATTGAGTTGGAAAACTAAAACAAATGGAGTATTATCTAATACAGGGGTGCGCAAACTTTTTGCCCTGCACCCCCCCGCCTGCTCTCCCCCATTGCTCGCGCACCCCTTACCTAGTCTGAAGCATCAAATGAAGGGGCGGGGTCAGGTGACGTCACGTCATGCCGCGTCGCCCAAGCCGACTGAGTCACGGTAAGGGAAGTTACAGGGGCCTCGCGCCCGGCATTTAATTTAAATGCCTTGGGGTACAGTGCGGGGCCTCTGCAACCGCCGCGCCCCCCCCTAAAAAAATCTTGCGCCCACCCCCCCAGTTTGCGCACCCCTGATCTAATACTACACACCTGATTTAGGGGGAAAAAGTGTCTGTAATGCTCAGTTTGTCTTAATTTCCACTTTTGCAGTCACTGTACTTTATGTTATTATCGGTCTGCATTACACGCACTTCCTGTTTGGTCGCCTACTTCTGGCAATTTCTAACTTTTTGGTACTCCTCTCTTATTTTCTTGATGTAGTTATTTTTAAACTAAAATAAGGCAAAGGCGCACTAGAGGCTGATTCAAATAACTATATTGTGCATGAAAATATGGACCAACAATTCTGTCCCCTTATGCGACTGCCCTGAGGATAATCCTGTATAGGGACCAAAAGAATGGTCCATGTATTTACATCAGGCATGTCAAACATGCGGCCCACGGGCTGCATGCGGCCCGCAACGGATATTTCTGCGGCCCGCTCACAACCAGCGCGGCGGTCGTGTGTGTCGGCGAGCGTGTGGGCGGCGGTTAAAAGTTTTGGCCGCGGGAGAAGCGAGCGCGGGTGTGGGGGAAGCGAGCAGCACGGGCGGAAGTAAAATCTGTCCTGCAGGGGCTGGAGGCGTACGGTGGGTGTGTATTTTTATATGTACGGGGGGTGTATTTTTATATGTACGGGGGGTGTATTTTTATATGTACGGGGGGGTGGGTCGCATCTTTTACCATTGTGTCCAGTATTTTTGGAGAAGCCACTTGGCAACCCTAGACCCAAGTGTACTAATGGCAGAGATGTTTCAAAGATTCAATCTGGGCGAATGATGCCTTTTTAAAAACTAAAATCTGACACCTATAAGTTTTTTTAAAATAACGTTTTCAATTTGCTGCAGTTTGTAGACACGGCGAGCGGAGACGTGGGAGGGGTTTGATTGGCTGCTATCCGTGATCTGACGTCACTGTGCGTTCTACAGGTAATGCCCCACGCTCTCTCCTCCCTTACTGATAAGGACAGGGAAGGGACGAGGGACACAAATTCCCCTGCCCCTTTCAGAGACCCCTAAGAAAACAGATTTGGGCTTAATTTTGGTTCTAAGCATGGTTACATTTGTTTAAGGAAGCCCATTCGATTGTTACATTCTTTACCAAAATGTTCTTTTCTTGGTCAGCTACGTTGAATTGCCCCTTTGAATGCATGTGATCGAAAGGCATTGTGTTAGAAACGGTGTTACCCTTTTAATACCATTGCTTTCTAGGCCTACAAAAATCTTTCCAGAGAAAGCACATGGTGTTATCCATTTATTCGCCAATCTACCTCTCAGCTTTCTGGCCTACAAACATTAGGCTGCGTCCACGCTGCCGCTGACTGCGCTTGGCGCTCGGTCAGCACAATCAATTTTTATTTGTGCGGCCACGCTCACGTGGCGTGTGCGCGCTCGTGAGCATGCACGTGCACTCACAGTTGCTGGGTGCTTGCCGAGACAAATTAAATTGACTTTGAGGCGTGCCGAGGGGTCACATGACCTCCTCAGCCAATCAGCGCCAGTCAGTGTTTTGGCTACGCCCTCCGCCCGCTCACGCTGACAGAAAAAGTTGCCGGACACCCGAACGCTCATGTTTGCAGAGTTGGTGACGTCACCACTCTCAAGCATGAGCGCGGTCCGCGGCACGGGGGACGCAGCCTTAGGAGACAAAAAAAGAAGAAAGCACAAAAAATAAATAAACCATGATGATTTGATGACATTTCCAGTGAAGCGTGCTTGGTGATGCAGTGCTGCTCATCGAGTATGACGTGACCGTGTGCTAGAGAGATTATTATTATTAGTTTAATAGTTGTTATATGATCAATAATGAAAGGTCAGTGCACAAAACAGGAAGTAACACAGGGTGCAGCGGGCCTAGGAATCCTGTTAAGGACGGGAGACTCTCCTGTTAATATTATTGTAACAGTTGCAGGTGTGGAGATTACACAACTACATGTGTGGCAGGCGCTGCTGCTGCTGCTGCCAACGCCATATCTGAAACAACATTTAACGCAGTTCCACTGAAACAAATAGGAACGCAATGAGTCGATTTTTTTAAAACGCACGCTATATTGGACGGATTTTTGGATGCGACGAGTTGCGGGAATAATAACTGCATCTCCACTAAAAGTGCCACCTACGCAGTTGGAATCAGCTGTGCGAGTTCTGCGCAGGAGTACTCTGGGGTCCTGTTATCATGACATGCATCGTGGCAATGCGTTCCTGGTTCTTATGGGTCATAGCTAGGAAACGTCGTGACGAAGTGGAGGCGTTACTGAACGTGTGAATACTCACTGGGGCATTGGTGCTCAAATCCAGTCTTCAAGCCCTCCCCCTTCCCCCCAACAGGTCAGGTTTTCAGGATAACCCAGCTTCATCAGCACAGGTGGCTCAATCAGAGGCTCAGTCGAGGGCTGAGCCTCTGATTCAGCCACCTGTGCGGAAGCAAGGACTGATTGAGCCACCTGTGCTGAAGCAGGAATATGCTGAAAAACTGGCCTGTTGGGGGGGACTTGCGGACTGGCGTTCTCCACCCCTGCCCTAGGATGTAACATTATGCTGTGTATGCTTCTTTTGGGCTGGAAGTATCAAACTTTAACACTAATATGTAGCGCTGCTCAGTACAGGTTTCCCACTATCACACGGATCTGCCTGGGTCCCGAATAGAGATGCGTCAAATGCGTCAAAATTCGAGCTGAAAATTCTTTGCAGTGTTTTTAACAAGATTCGCGGATGGATATTCCCAGGCGAGTTGAACAGTACAAAATGTGGGTGAATAATCATCAACCCACCAACGTTGTGACACTATTTAAAATGTTGATAGATTTGATTCACCCAGAAGTTTCAGACCCTGAAATATGTTTTTTTTTGGAAGAGGAGATCTTTCTCTCGCTCTCATCCTCCAACACGTTGTATGCTACAGTAGGGGATAATGGGGGAAAGCCGGGTTACAGACCTGTCAGAGACGAGAATGTGCTCACACGTTATATTTTTATTTGCTTTGCTAATGTTCTGACTTTCTATTTCAAATGTATAAACATTCACATGTTTCAGGCAGGTCTGCAACTGCTTGTCACCATTATCTCCTAGCATACAGTGCTTCCACTGCAGCAAGGGGTTCTGGGAAATTACATGCCAATGAGCACACAGTGTCACCTTTTGCTTCTTGTCCATTTTAACATGGACCCCTATGCGCGTATGCCTGCCGCATAACACAGGTTTTTTTTTTACCCACCATAATAACATCGAAGGTGCGGTGGTAGCCGATGGTACTGCATGCACTCAAACGAAGGTAGGCGAATGTCTCCTTTTAAAACTGGTATAGTTTATAGTGGTGTAGTGCTTGCTGATGCACGCTTAGGCGCGCTTAGCATATATTCAGAGACCCATTATATGTTATGGTGCCATTCTGAGTGAGAGCTTCCGCTTGCTTGCTCACGCTTGCTGAACCTCGCTCAGCTTCAGCACCCCCCCCACCTCTGTTTTTGACCCCCCCAACACACACTGACAGACACACACACAGTGACAGACACACACAGTGACAGACACACACAGTGACAGACACACACACAGACACACACACTGACACACACACACACTCACACACCTCCTTCCCCCCCCGCCTGCCTTCCCCTCACCCCCCGCCCTGCCTTCCCCTCACGCCGCCTCCCGTCTCCCGCCTCTGCCTTTCACCCACCCGCCGCCTCGCACCCCTGCGTCCCACAGCCGCCGCGGTGCACTCAGACACCTGCCGCGTCTCACCCACCTGACACACACCCGCCGCCTCTCACCCACCCGACACACTCGACACATGCCTGCCGCCTCCCGCCCCTACATCACTGACCATCCGCCGCCCGCACTCACCAGACACCCGCCGCCTCACACCCGCTCACACCCTAGCGGGACCCCCACCCACACCCAGCACTCACTACCCACCCGCCACCCATACTGAACACCCACCCGCCGTCTCACACCCAGTCACACTCTAGCAGGATACACACCTCACATTTTACATCATTTATGTCACCAAAATATACATTGTACGTTTGTGTGTTTACAATAAACCCTTTTTAAACAACTTCGTATTACATTTTCTTCCATGTTTCTTTTCAACATTATTATACAACCTTTACACCAAATAGTCAACCTATTGTTCCACTATTTATACATAATACTACCTATTACGGATTTACATCCCGGGCAACGCCGGGTATTTCAGCTAGTGATATATATATTTTGGATATATCTATATATCCTATATATATATACATACATAAATATCCATCACACAGATCCCTGTCCCGCCTCCGCCCCACAAGCCCCGCCTACCAGAGCACACGCTCTGTCTGAGGGGCAAGAACATGAAAAGCAGCCGCTTGGTAAGCGAGAGGTGAGCATCAGCGCTGGAGAGCACGGCCACTCTCCACTACAAACTCAGCCAAGCCACAAATATCCACGGCTGCACGGATACGCCACATTCGCAGCAAATTTGAATGCCATGGAAAATAACTGAGCCACTGATTGAGCCACCTGTGCCGAAGCAGGGAATTCCTTAAGACCTGACCTGTTGGTGGCCCTTGAGGACTGCGGTTGGCCGCCCCTGTTCCAGACGATCTGTAAACTTCCACTTAAACCCTTTGGGCGCCTTTGAGATGTAGCTGCCACGGATGGGGCCTGGCTCTCCAGGGGCCTCACCACATAGTAGCTACATCATATGCTAGTTGCTCGTTCTCTAGAGGAGATCGCGTTCTGCGCACCTCGTCTGTTCCATCATCTGTGACGCCGCAATCACGTAATCGCTCGCAAAGCTGCAGCACTCCGATGGCGCGACCCCTTCTGCCCGCAAAGGTTTGATAACCAGCTCATGCACATGTTACTTTGAGTGTTGGTCTCACTGGCATAGAAAATGCGTTTAATCGGCAGACGTTGCAGAGCCGGCACCAATTTATCGCACGATTGCGTCATGCAACAATGAATGTGGCGCGGTGCGAACCCGCGCGGGAACGGAAATGCCCTTATCAGATTGAAGTGAATGTGTCTCTTATGTATCGGCCAAAGCCCCACATCTTGCGGAAGAGTGTGAATAAGTGGGGTAAGAACCTGGCCCTGGGCAAAGGACTGTTATCCCTCATTAGTAAAGACACTGATTTAGATGATGAGTGATCCTATTTAAATCCTAGAGTTCGCTCTCAATGTGTCTCAGCCATCAAAAAAATCAGATTTAAGTACGAGAGGAACTTAATGAGCCTCTCAAATGCTATGTACAGCACTATGTAAATTGTCAGTGCTGCATAAAAATAATAATACGAAATAATTAAATTAAGGGAATGGGTGTCTCAACGTTTGCGTAATTTGTTGGCGTTTTTTACCGGCATAAAACAATCCTTGCTGACAATCTACCTGTGAGAAACTGAATTAATAACGTTTCATAATGTAGCCACAAGCAGAAAATGGTAAAACAAATACAATTAAAGTTATTTTCTCTTTCTCCCCCCACTGACCCCTCCTCCCGCCACCCACTCGCATATAACCAAAGTATAGATGCTACCTTGTTCTTCAATGATTTCTTAACACCAAGGCAAGTACAGAGGTGGGTGCCGTGGAAACATGTGATCCTGGCATTAACCTTTCCTATATCCAGCACTCGTTTTAATGACTCAGATTCCCCAACTCTCAGGTCCAAATCATTTACAACAAATGCCATAATTCACTAAAAAGCATTATTATGTCTAGAGAGGCAGACTCAGACAGATTATAGTCTGACCGACCGTCAAATGTTATTAAACGTTTTCTTTTCGCCGCTTAAAATCTGTGTGTAATAAAAACCCACAACGAGTGAAACTTGGCACTTTGGAAACCATTTCCACTGGGATGCAGATTATTTTATCTTACTTTACATCTTTTTCTAGCTTTCTGTACTTTTTAATGATTAGTCCTTCTCATAAGTATTTTATTAAAGCGGCAATCCAACCGCGCAATATTTTTGCCGAATTGTTAAAAATGTTTAACGTAGGATTAAAACAGGGGGTGTCCGGAGCCGAACCCCATTAATTTCAGCTCTGGGGGGCACCCTGCTTCCGGAGATCCTTACCTCCCATAGAGGGTGCTGGTATCTGCTCGGTTATCAGGGTTCATGTAATGGTGGAGTTTGAAAGCTCCCGCGCCCTGCGGGCCAATAGGAAGCCGTGACGTCATCAGCGCGGCCTTCCTATTGGCCCACGTGACGCAGAAGCTTGAAACTTTGCCTAGATACCTGCACCCCGTTCAGAGGCAAGTACCTTAGGCAGTAGGGGGTCCCCGGAGCAGAATGTACAGAGGTTCAGCTCCAGAGACCCTCTGCATCAATTCTGTGTAAACAAAAAATGTAAGTCAGAAACGACGGGACCGGCGTGTGAAGTCGGAAGTCGGACGCAGCCTTAAAACCGGTGCCACCAGAAATGTTTGTAATCCGCATCGACGCATATAAATATTTGTGCTGGTTTTACCTGCCATGTAGAAGATCACACGGTCTCCCAAAGATCCCCAATGGTTGCATTCTATAACTGCTGGAATATAGGGGGTTAAGTATTCCCCAACATAATGTTAGATAGGCTATATAAGTACATAAAGTAACTGCTCCCAGCACTGTGGGAGGACAGTAACCACTAAAAACCTGGTTGAAAATAATGAAATTTTATTATACCTTAAATAACGGCGCAAACACATAAAATTCAATTAAAAAATGGGTGGTGTAGTAGCTATCACAGGGAGCAAGAGGTAATCTCTAAATAGCTATACATATGGACCCTATTGATAGGTACTTGGATGTTCCATATAGAAAGCTGACGAGGGAGGATGATATGTATTACCAAGTATAGATATTTAATTTAACCCTTGGGTTAGTATCCAGATATAGGGTTAATTATGATATCACTTGTAAGTAACCCTCGCTTAGCACATCTCACACTATTAATAACTTTGTGAAGTCTGGGCGTGCCGGAGACAGTGTTTGCCGCGCTCACGCTATGGGGCGTCCATGCTTCCAAGTGTGCCCCCCCCCCCCCTTGTGTTAATCCTCTGGTGCCTCAAACAACGCGGTCGCGGCGGCTGCACCGGAGACGGTACGTTTAAGTGTATGAAATGTTGTGTCTTACACTTGGCGTGGCTGCAGTGGAAAAAAGTGATCAATGCGCCTGTTAGATACCTGGAATATATGCTAATTTGTGTATGCAAAGTATATTTAAATGATTAGGATATAATTAGCAGATATTAACTCCCAGGTAAGTAGAGTTTTGGTGCACAGGTATCTCTCTCCACATGTTGTTTGAAAGTGTTTGGGGAGGTCTATAAATCACTTGATACATTACAAGCACAGAAAGGTGGGGGGCCGTGTTGGTCCTTCCATGGAGTGAGAGGGAGTAGGGGGTATGGTGCCTTTTATTGGACCAACAAGTATGTTACAAGCTTTCAAACCTCTAGGGGTCCTTTATCAGGTATGGCAGAAATATGGAAGCAAAAATATTAAATATACAGTGTATACAAGAGGGATAACTGGTTACAATGGATGTTGAGACTTCCTCTTGCTATTAGTGAATTATGGAATTTTTGGGAAATCATTTGGACCTGAGAGTTGGGGAGTTTATATTAAAGGCATTACTGCTGTACTACTCATAAGTAACCACTATTTTCCTGTATGTAAATGTCACTGCATAATTATGTTGATTGTTTCTTATAAAGTACTGTAAGCCATAAATCTTAGTCTAGAGCTCCATATGACCCATGGACACTCGAGAGAAATAAAATGCCTTGTTTGCTGCCTACTTCCAACATCTCCAGTGGCTCAGGGGGGGGGGGGGGGGTCAATTCTGTGGGTTGGGATTGTTACAATCTATGTTTTTATTTCATCTGATCTCTCCAGATTTTTTCCGAGAAAACAATCCACTGGGAATGACCACACGTGCCAGAGATGATAAAGAATGGTTTACAAAAAAAGGATTTTGACCTTGAAAGAGACTGACTGTATTTGTCTGACTGGCTGATTGTAAAGATAGCTATTGTCACCAAGTACTTAAAGCTGCAGTTCAGTCAATATCCTGCATGTGTGATTTTTTTAATAAATCAGTTCTGTAGTAAGAAAAAATACTTTTAGCATTTTCTGTTTAAAAAAAAACAACTTTGAAAGACCAATTTTCTTGTATTCTATTTTAACAAGCATTTACTAAGGCACTGCCCCTTCATGTCCTGTCACAAGCCCTGGCACACCCCTTTGTCAGCCCTGCCCTCCCTCTAGCACATGTTAGTGCAGGAGTGCTCATGAATATTCATGAGCTTCCACTGACTGACAGAAGCAAATGAAAAACATATGCCATATCTAATGAGGTCACCAAATTTCGACGATCAATACATGGAGAACGAATTGACTGGCAGCTATACAGTTCTTTAGGTAATTAGAGATTGCCCACATGAAACTATTGAATTAAAAAAAAAAAAAGAAAAAAAAAGACTGAACTGCAGCTTTAAATAACCCCCCCCCCCCTAACCCTTCTCTTTGACATTCTTTGGGTAATCACCACCCTGTTCCTTATCACTACCTTGACTTTAAGGGGCCCCCCCAGGACCGAAGGGAACTAGGACAGTGGCAAAGATCCATACATTAATAGACACCGTTTTAATACAAACCAAACAAATATAAGTTTGAGTTGGGTAAAGAAATGTCATACTATAGGTACAGTATGGATGTCGGTCTGTGGGCTTGTAGTATAGGGTTGGTTGCCTGTACTATGCACTACTACTATAGCTAAACCATGGGGTACAACTGCATTTTCTCAGGTATTACAGTGAGCAGCAACTGGACAAGGTCGATTGGGACTTAATAAATCAAGGTTATCACTCCAGAATGACAGAAACCCAAATCCACACGAGCCACCAGCATACCCAGAAAAACCCTCCTGAAGAACTAACAGCAACAGGAAGAAAACCGGTCGTTGACTGAGCCACTGATGGAACCACATGTGCTGAAGCACAGATATCATTAGAACCCGGCCTTCCGGACTGGAGCTGGCCACTCCTGCTGTAGATAGACTGGCATGGGTGCCCAACAAGAGCAAGTCCACCAGCCAGGTAAACAAGAGCTACAGATGCCCTCCAATGCAATATCCAAATGAATATATACAAAAGGTTATTCAAAAGGATCAACGTTTCGGTCCAACCACAGACCTTCATACAAGCGAGACAGGAAGAAAAACAATCACCAATCAGACACTCCTGCGGGGTAACAATTGCGCAGCCCCAATCATACTATGCAGAAGATGAAAGTAACAATTATAAAGGGAAATGTCAGAGCACAGAGAGAAAGGGAAACATTGGACTATAAACTCATGCAAACATTCGATACAATGAATACAGGGCTGACCTCGGGTAACAGGTTCATATCTCGCTATATACGTACATTTCACCACTGTATCCCTACTGCAGTGCACATGTGCAATGTGAAGCCAGATCCCATTATACAGACGTCCTGCTCTCCCTCTATGGCCCGGACACCTCCTACCTTACACATGCACTCTAATTCTGACCCATTTACATTTCCTTTATTGCACTGCTATGCTATTTTTTGTATTACACTAACATCTGTATTTATCAGTGTTTTTGTTGTTTATTTACCTGTTTTTGATTAAGGATCCCTATAATTATATTGTGAAATTCTGCGGACACCAACCCTCTCTAATAGCGTGTCTGAGATCAGATGCAGTGTAAGGAACCCCAACCCTCTCTAATAGCACGTCTGAGATCAGATGCATTGTAAGGAACCCCAACCCTCTCTAATAGCACGTCTGAGATCAGATGCATTGTAAATTACCCCAACCCTCTCTAATAGTGTGTCTAAGATCAGATGCATTGTGAGGGACCCCAACCCTGTCTAATAGCGCGTCTGAGATCAGATGCATTGTAAGGAATCCCAACCCTCTTTAGAACACGGATACCAGATACATGTGTGTACATGCTGTTTTGGGGGAATAGCACGCTTTTACCACACGTGACTATATGCCATGTTTGCTGTGTACTCCAGTGACTGAACATAAGGAGGCCTTTGGGAAGCACATTGCGGCATTCCCACAATGTTATGGGGTGTATCTATGACAATAGATGAGTGTATGCTAGACATGTATGTATGTACATGTAGCCCTTTTTGTGACTACCTGCACTAAGGAACTACGGTGTTGCATGTACCTGTGGCTTCAGGAGCTCTGAGCCTCCGCTATTTGGGAGCCTGGGGTCATACCCTTACTTATCACGGTGCAGCGCCTCCACTTGCCCAGGATCCCCATGATAGAGAATGTACCCTAAGCAAGAACATACAACAGTATTGTGCAACAGCAACCTTTTATGTATTATGCATAAGGAACGAAAGAAATGCAGAATATATATCTTAACCTTACACTAACACTGTGGCTCGGCCACACCTTATCAGGGATAATGTTCTGTACACAGGTGGCTCTGCCACTCTCCCTAGGAGTATGTCCTATAACCAGTATCTGTACTGTGCCATACGGTTTCACACTGTTGTCCCCAATTAGTTAGTGGGAGGCGGGATCAGCGCCTGTTGACCGGTGTTGGTGCACGTATAAACAATGATACCTCCCGGTCACTGCGATGACCGTCACTCTCCACACACAGGGTCCTTAGCGTGGTTTCAGCCTTCCGGCGACACTCTGCGCCGTCTGTATCCAATCCAAGATGGCGACCACAGCTCCGCAGCTCAAACCGCACTAAAGGGAAACGTCCCTAACAGCTAGGGCCGTCCCTACAAAACGGCACCCTACGATGACAGGGGAATGCTCCTGGGGCCTGGGGAATGTCTCTCACCTAAGCGGGAAGGTCACTGACCCTCCGCTCACGTACACGAGGTTCCGCCAACCTCCTCCTTCACCTCCCTCTCGTGTGTCTCCCACCGCCCACACGCATCCTGTTCCTCTATCCAGAGTCTCGCACCCGATTGGTCCTCAGCCTCAGCTGACTCTCTCACAGTTCAGAGTTCAGAGTTCAACCCCCAAGGTCTCTACAGATTGGTTGCCCTTCGCGCGCTTCTCTCGCGCATGCGCAGCCTAACTTGTACACAGTGACCTTGCTGGCAAAAGAACAATATGGCGCTTCCTTTGTAAATGACAGCGCGGAACCTCTATATATATATGCACATCCTTACATACAGTATATCCTTATTTATATAGCGCCATCCATGTACATAGCGCATCACAGCAGTGATACATGTGACATAATAAAACACATAATGGGAATAAGCGCTTCAGACATAAAAGTTACTTTAGGAAAAGGAATCCCTGTCCCGAAGAGCTTACAATCTAAGTGGTAAGTAGGAAGAACGTCCAGAGACAGTGGGAGGGTGCACAATGTCACATGGCAATCCCTTCTTAATACACCGAGGCACAACGCTAACAGTGTGGGCATGGAAAGGGGGTTAAAAACCACCCCAGGCGCCTCCACAAAATGAATGCTATGGATCACTTGGCTTTCGGCAAATCTGCATATTAAGAACACGGTGATATAAAGTGGTCAGTCCGGCCTGCCCGATACTGAGGCCAGCTAGTTATTTGCTCTGTACGTGTAACACTGTTATAGTCTGAGAGTTTCCATATAACTGGCAGAAGCTGGGCGGACAGGCTTCAAGTCACAGCGCTATTATTCTAGGACCGGTGCCCACAATCTGGTTATCTGAAGGTCAGAGCAATGAGGTCCTGTTCAAATACAGACTGTACACAGCCAGTGAGCCAAACAACAAACACTCACAAGGTAATACATACACTGTCTTTTTCCAAAGGAAGTGAAGGAAACTGAAGATTCTACATTTAGGCTCATGCACGGGGGGGGGGGGGGGGGGGAGGGCGAGGGGGGGGGGGGGGGGGGTGTTGGTTTGAGAGGGGTCTTTGAGTTGTGATACAAGTTTGGAAATGCAGAATTAAAGTTTTATGTAATACTGTCCCATTTGCACTTTGTCAATAAATGACTAATTGTAACACAGATCGTTATGTTGAGCCATGTTATGTCAGCACTACTGCTTGTGTTCATACTGCATGTTTAAATTACTAGAACGTTTCCCATTATTAATATCGCTTAGACCCATACTCACTTAAAGGTGCTACGCCTTAGCACGCCCTAGGGCCTCGGGCATGGTCAGCGCACCGTGCTGAGGCGCGCTGCTGCTCGAAACTGAGCCCCTGCAGCCGCAATGAGAGCGGCTTTAGCAGGGGCTCGCGCAAGCAAGCGTGTGTCTCACACAGTTTTGAAATTTGGCGCTCGCCGGAGCGCAGGGCCGGTCACGTGAGCGGAAGCGTGTGTCTCACACAGTTTTGAAATTTGGCGCTCGCCGGAGCGCAGGGCCCGGTCACGTGAGCGGAAGCGTGTGTCTCACAGTTTTGAAATTTGGCGCTCGCCGGAGCGCAGGGCCGGTCACGTGAGCGGTTCGCCCAATGAGGGCGAACCAGCTCCGTGACGTCACTGGCCCGCCCCCTGACGGTGCGCTGTGTAAGGCCAGGGAAAGCACCGCTTTCTCTGTGCCTCAGCGCGCCTCCGCACTGTTTGGGGCACTATGTCCCAGGCCTAATTCAAATGCATGGGAGTTAAGACGAGCTACAGCTTAGCCCTATTTAGTTAATATGGGCCTTCATTTTTGTGTAACGTGTAGCGCCATCCACCCAGAGACCCACCAATCCCTCCTCATCTTCCAAAAAGTGAAAAGGGAACATTTTTACTTTAAGGATAATTGCCATTTTAAAGGGGTAGCGTTAGTGTGGCTGGGTCCCCCCTGGTCCCCCGTACCCGTGCTTCTGCGGGGGCTCACGGCGGCATCGGAGGCAGGGCGCCGCCATCTTGGTTGTGTCACGGAGGTTCGCACATGCGCAGTAGCGACGCGGCGGCCATTTTGGTAAAGGAGAAGTGGCAGCAGAGGCGCTCCGTAGCGCAGGGACGGCCCACAGTCGCGCATGCAGTTAAGGCTATGCGGCGGCCATTACAATGTTGCGCAGGCTCAGCGGAGAGTAGCGGTGGCCATTACAGATCGCACACGCGGCCCCAATAGGAAAGAAGGCCATGGAGGACTACAGCCCCCAGAATGCTTAGAGGCAGACAGGGCACCTGACACCAGGGAGCCAATAGGGCTTACAGCTTTCCCTGAGAGGAAAGATACATTGTTGTATGCTGCCGTGAGGAAGTCAGTGAGACTGAGGAGACAGCGGGGGAAGGAAGGGGGGCAGAGAGCTGCGAGCTTCTGCCCTAGGCCAGAAGTACCCCGGGCTAGAGTTGAGGCCCTGACTCCCCACTAGTGAGGGTGGGTGGTCATAGGGACAGGCCCTTAGGTAAGGATCCTGTGCCTTCAGCTGTGTGATAGGCAGGGACAGAGTTACAGTGCCTGCTGTAGTTCCTTAGTGCAGGGAGAGAGAGAGACCTGTGCAGTTCCTTAGTGCAGGGACCCAGTGATAGAGTCTGCTGCATGTTCCTGTATGCTGTGTTGCTGATCCATAGACTGTCCTTACGGTGGGACGTCCGGCTGGACCCCATCCCACGTGGAGGTACAGATCAGCGCTGGATCAAGTGTATCCGGTAGACCCTTTGCGTAGACACCCAGGTGCAGGGACACCTGGGCAGGTATTTACAGCCTTCCACACGTGCACCAACTTTACCTTGCTCCTCACATGTGACAGGCCTGTTCACACACTTGGGTGGGCTTGGACTCTCTGGACACAGGGTTGGGAAGGGGGTGTAAGGGTATAGCGCAGTTAGGGGCTATGAAGGTTATAGCTGCCAGCTAGTGTCAGAGGGTGGCCTATATACTGTTGTGTATTGCTGATGTATGTGTTATGTTATATTCTGCATATAGTAAAGACCGTTGCTATTTTACTTCTAGTGTATGTGTTCATTTGAATGTGTCCTGCGAGAAACAACTCCCGCTCTGCGGGGAGCCATCGCAGGTGGAGGCGCTGAACCATATAATATTGTTCCAGAGGATACACCCCAGGCTCTCACTGGCGGAGGCTCAGGCCTCCTGTGAGCCTGACAGGTAAAGCACCACACCGGGTAATACATATAGATTCTCCTCACATGCACGCTATCTGCGATTGGGGGGGGGGGGGGGAATATGGGTTACATAAGCAAGAAGTAACCGTTATTTGTTTCCATAGAAAGATTCAGTGGCCGCGAATATTAACCATGTGATTTATCTGAACCCTGTGGGGAAAAAAAATATTCTAACTTTTCAAACACCTTCTGTTTGTCTGTTTCATGGCTTTATAATTGATTTACAAACAAAAGTACACAAGACAAACGAATGGAGGATAGACGAATTATCAACACGAGCCTGGATAAAGATATGCATACATAAAGATTGCAAAATATCCCCAACATATTTATTTTGGGCAGAAATATTAAACTATGTAAAATTACTCGTGTGTGGTTATTTTTGAAGGTGCCGGTCCCACTCAATCTGATTATATATTTGTGAAAGCACTGTATGCCTGTCTGCATCTTCCTGTGTCCCTAGGGGAAATCTCATTGGTCCCTTGGGCCGCCCGCCCCCACACCTCTCATTGGCCTGAGGCGGAGTGACGACACACACACACACACACACACACACTCTGTTGCTTGGCCTCACTCTCCCCCGTCAGTTGGACCGCAGCTCACCTTTCACCCCCCCCCCTCCTCTCCCGGTGCCCCTCCTCTCCTGGTGCCCCTCACTCTCTCCCCCCTCCCCACCTCACCCAAATCCCCACGCTCCGCAACATCCCCAGCCGCACCATCACCCTCACCGTGCGCCGCTCCCGGAGAGGGGAAGCGCGGCCCTCCTGCTCAGCAGCAAACTCCAGGCTCCTCCCCCCTCGCTCACAACAAGGAAAAGCGCGGCCCGGGCCTCCTGCACTCCCCCTCACGTGCGCCGGCTCCCGGAGAGGGGAAGCGCGGCCCTCCTGCTCAGCAGCAAACTCCAGGCTCCTCCCCCCTCGCTCACAACGAGGAACGGAGGGGAAGCGCGGCGCAGCCTGGGCCTCCTGCTCTCCCCCTCACGTGCGCCGGCTCCCGGAGAGGGGAAGCGCGGCCCTCCTGCTCAGCAGCAAACTCCAGGCTCCTCCCCCCTCGCTCACAACGAGGAACGGAGGGGAAGCGCGGCGCGGCCCGGGCCTCCTGCACTCCCCCTCACGTGCGCCAGCTCCCGGACGGATGGGAAGCGTGGCGCGGGCCTCCTCCTCACGTGCACCGGCTCCCAGACGGAGGGTAAGCGCACCCACTCAGTCACCCACCCACTCAGTCACCCACCCACTCATTCAGTCACCCACCCACTCACTCAGTCACCCACACACCCACCCACCCAGTCACCCACACACCCACCCACCCAGTCACCCACACACCCACCCACCCAGTCACCCACACACCCACCCACCCAGTCACTTTCACCCAGTCACCCACTTTCACCCAGTCACCCACTCACTCAGTCACCCACTCAGTCACCCACCCACTCACTCAGTCACCCACCCACTCACTCAGTCACCCAAGCACAATCTAGTCGACCACCGCAGGGTTCCCCCACCATTCAGTCAGTCACCCAGTCACCCACCCATAGTCAGTCACCAGTCACCCGGGGAAGCCCAACCCTGTCGTCCGCCCCCCAAAATTACATCCGGGCAACGCCGGGTCTCTCAGCTAGTTATTTATAAAATAGAGATTGCTGCCGTTAGTTCGTATGGGTCTTAGGAGGGACCGACTTTCAAGAAACAAAAAAAAAAGGAGCGTTTGTGTCAACCAAGTGCACAAATGTCGTGTATATTTAGTAGGCCACACCTTGGCCACGGACACGGGGAAACTATTTTTAAATTTCTTTCAAGGTTTTGCTGTTATTTTGCGAGATGCAATTATTTTAACGCCAAGATAAGATTAGCAGTGCAGCGTTCTCATAAAAGGGACAGCCCCTCGTAACACCAAGATACATTTAGGATGGCGGTATGTTAGCCAACCCCAGTCCTAAAGCCACCAACAGGTCAGGTTTCCGGCTATCCATGCTTCACATAGGTGGCTCAATCAGTGGCTCAGTCAAAGACGAAGCAGAGCTATCCTGAAAACCTGACCTGTTGATGGCTCGAGTTAGCCACCCCCTGTTCTATAGGTTAACAATAGCTGACTGAGACCTTTTAAAATGTAACAAACAGGCGAGTCAATATAAGCATTTTGAATATTTTTATAACTGGTTAAAGTTTCAATGGTAAGCAAAAGAGGTGGAGGGTTTTACCATTTCTATCTAATGTCTTTTGTCAGCCCACCGGAGTCCAGTGGTTGTTAATGGTTTGTCCATGTACAGTATGTATTGTCATTATGAATCTACATAGTCAAACAGAGCAGTGCAAGTAGCTGATCTGCTGAGTTCAGCTGACTGAGAAGAGGGTATAATGTATTTTTACAGGACGCAATTAAGAAAAATTGTCCCTTTAAAAGCAGCATTCCCCAATTTCACGGGTTGCAGAACCTTAACCTTAAGCTCTTCGAACTTCGGGGACCACAGGGTCCAGAGATCTGTCTTTTTTTTTGTTGTGGTAAATAAAGTAAAATCAAGATGGCCACCGAGTCGTCCAATAGGAAGCTGCAATGTCACACTCTCTGGTGAGATTGGAAGGCAATTGGCTGAGGGGCGGTATGGGACTGTGGATCCCCCCCACCTCCCCTTTGGTTATGTTATTGCTCAGTAGTCAGCTGGTTTGGGCTACGTAAGGTGCTGGACAGAGTTGTGGGTAGTGTCGGGAGGGGTTTGTGAAGGGGCTGTCTTTGTATAAGGTTTTGAGCTGCCTTAAGAATGTATTTTTTGTATGCACGAGTGGACACTCTTTGTATTGATTTCATTACTGGCACTGTTTACATGGTTAATTATTTTTATAGCTGTCCACTTTTATTTTTATACTTATATTTTATCACAACATTCACATTATCACTGTCAGGGGCGCCGTTTTATACATGCCCCTTTTTTTTTAGCACTGGACAGGTGAGCAGGGATCTACGATTGGGTGGGACAGGTAGCTACGATGGGCGGACAGGTAGCTACTTTGGGCGGGACAGGTAGCTACGATTGAACGGACAGGTAGCTACGATTGGGCGCGGACAGGTAGCTACGATTGGCGGGGACAGGTATCTACGATTGAACGCGGACAGGTAGCTACGATTGGCGCGACAGGGAGCTACGATTGGGCGGGAACGTAGACTACGATTGGGGCGAAAGGTAGCTACGATTGGGCGGGACAGGTAGCTACGATTGGGCGGGGACCGGAGAGCTACGATTGGGCGGGACAGGTAGCTACGATTGGTGGGACAGGTAGCTACGATTGAAAGCGACAGGTAGCTACGATTGGGCATGACAGGTAGCTACGATGGGCGCGACCGGAAGGTAGATTGGGCACGACGGTAGCTCGATTGGGGGCGGTACAGTAGCTACGATTGGGCGGGACAGGTAGCTACGATTGGGTGGGACAGGTAGCTACGATTGAACGCGACAGGTAGCTACGATTGGGCATGACAGGTAGCTACGATTGGGCGCGACCGGAAGCTACGATTGGGACGACAGGTAGCTACGATGGGGCGGTACAGGTAGCTATGATTGGGCACGACCAGGTAGCTATGATGAACGCGACAGGTAGCTACGATTGAACGCGACAGGTAGCTACGATTGGGCGGGACAAGGTCGATACGATTGGGCGCGACGAAGTACGATTGGGCACGACAGGTAGCTACGATTGGGGGTACAGGTAGCTACGATATTGGGCGCGACAGGTAGCTACGATTGGGCGGTACAGGTAGCTATGATGAACGCGACAGGTAGCTACGAGTTGAACGCGAAAGGTGCTACGATTGGGTGCGACAGGTAGCTACGATTGGGTGCGACAGGTAGCTACGATTTGGGGCGACAGGTAGCTACGATTGGGACGCGACAGGTAGCTAGATTGAACGCGAGGGTACGATTGAACGCGACAGGTAGCTACGATTGGGCGGGACAGGTAGCTACGATTTGGGCGCGACCGGAAGCTACAATTGGGCACGACAGGTAGCTACGATTGGGCGGGGTACAGGTAGATACGATTGGGCGGACAGGTAGCTCGATTGGGGGACAGGTAGCTACGATTGGTGAACGCGACAGGTAGCTACGATTGGGCGGGACAGGTAGCTACGATTGGGCATGACAGGTAGCTACGATTGGGCGCGACCGGAAGCTACGATTGGGCACGACAGGTAGCTACGATGGGCGGTACAGGTAGCTACGATTGGGCGCGACAGGTAGCTATGATTGAACGCGACAGGTAGCTACGATTGAACGCGACAGGTAGCTACGATTGGGCGGGACAGGTAGCTACTATTGGGCACGCAGGTAGCTACTATTGGGCGCGACAGGTAGCTAGATTGAACGCGACAGGTAGCTATGATTGCAAAGCGGAACAGGTAGCTACGATTGGGCGCGACCGGAAGCTACGATTGGGCACGACAGGTTAGCTACGATGGGCGTTGACAAGGTAGCTATAGATTGGGCGGTACAGGTAGCTACGATTGGGCGCGACAGGTAGCTTACGATTTTGAACGCGAACAGTAGCTACGATTGGGCGCGACCGGAGCTACGATTGGGCATGACAGGTAGCTACGATTGGGCGGGACAGTAGCTACGATTGAACGCGGACAGGTAGCTACGATTGGGCGCGACCGGAAGCTACGATTGGGCACGACAGGTAGCTACGATTGGGCGGTACAGGTAGCTACGATTGGGCGGTACAGGTAGCTACGATTGGGCGCGACAGGTAGCTACGATTGAACGCGACAGGTAGCTACGATTGGGCGCGACCGGAAGCTACGATTGGGCATGACAGGTAGCTACGATTGGGTGGGACAGGTAGCTACGATTGGGCGGGACAGGTAGCTATGATTGGGCGCGACAGGTAGCTACGATTGGGCGGAGATCAGGGACCTTTGATTGCGGGACAGGGGGGAAAGAGTGTGGCCAGGAGATATTAGGCAGAAAATTAGGACTTTACTGGTGCAGTACAGAGGAAGTCTGGTAAAGAGTTAAAAGTGATTTGTTTAAATTCATATGTTCCTCTGGGTTTTGACATGTTACTGCAGTGTAGGTTGACACAATATGTTACTGCCGTGTTATATATGTGATTGTTTATGGTTTGATTCTGGCTGGGAGGCGAGAGGTTAATGTGATGTGAAAGTTTAGAGAAACAATAAAGAAATGTGGCTGTTCATTTTACACAGGTCGCTTAAATGAACCTGCGCGGGTGCCTCACCGCCACCTCACCTGCGCATGTGTTACCTTTCCATTTAGTCACCGTTAGTGTGTTTGCTCTTTTGGGCACGTGCCCCTTACAGTTCCCATGCGGCTTTTTATTGGCCTGCGGGAGTGAGGCGTAAACCATACTCCGTTCCGAAAAGGGATCAGAAACGCCCAAACATAAAAGGTACATATCTGACGGGCCAGCTGAGGGGAACCCCTGTCCTGATTCTGTGTAAAATGGGGAAAAAAAGTTAGGGAGGGGGATGTGGGGGAGATGAATCCTTTTAGCCGTTTCAATGCCGGAGTGTTGTGCCACCTCCGTGAGTGATCACGTGATGGGCTTTCTATTCCGTCCGTCGGCCCGGGTGTGACAGGGAGGTATCTCTTCCCCCCTCCCCCCTATCAGTGTGGCCAATGACGTACGGAGTGCATCATAAGCACTCCCAGGGGGTGCACTTTTCTTGACGTACAGTGTACGTCGTTAGGGAACTGAAGGGGTTAAGGAAGCTGATTACACTAATTAGGCGTTTAAGCAAATTTTTTTTCAGATGCTACATGGGACTGTCCCACAAAGAAAAGAAAAATATATTCATTTAGTGAATATGTCGCCTTCACAAATCATCCATTTTAAGGGAAATCATGACATTGCTAAACTGGGACTGTCCCCAAAAGTGAATACTTCCCACTTTTTACACCCTGTTTTCACGGTACAACTCCTCCTGGTAACATACCTTTTCTCTCCATTGTATTCAAACTTGATCCTGGCATCCTGCGGGAGAGAAGAGATCATCGTTTAGATACAGACTCAGGCAAGCTCACAGTATCCACTTTATTCACGAGTTAGGCTTCACAGTCCTCTCTTTGCAGCACTCCGGACACCCGGCACCTCCGCGTCATGGAGCAATTACATGACGGGACCGGGACCTGGATGCCAGAAATGGGAGATGCAGAGGGCGTCACTTCTGTTTGGATCAGAACGGTCAGGCCCACACTGCCCCCAGCAAGTGTCCATGACATAATATCTACCTGATATGCCGTTAGGACACTCTAAAAGGTGAATATAAGTCCAATGCATTACCTAGGTTTCTGCCTTGCCTCGTTCTCTGAAAAATACTTATATCCCAATACCTTATTGTTCATCTTAATGTATTGAAAGGATTCCTTAGGGAATATCTTATTAATGATCTATAAAGTGGCATTATTATTCCATTGTCCCTTTAGTGCCATGTAGAACTCAGCATCCTACTGGCTGATCACTTGGTTTATTACACTGCACCCAAGTGCAATTTGGGGAGTCGTTAGGAGTTATGCTGAAACGCGCACACAGTATTTGCATTAACTTCATTTTTCTCCATTTGTGTGTCAAAAAAATCAGCAGGTCAGAGGTCACTATAAGCACAAATCCCATCAGCTACAAAATGAACGATTGTAGCAAATCTACACACAATCTTTCATTCACCACGCACATATCCGGCATTTTATAAATAGACTAACAGATCAAGATGTGTGTAAAGAATCGCAGTGTAATTATCAGCAGTGTATAAATGGACATTCCCACATCTCCGTATATAGGTGAGGAGGGAGGCAGTAGATGTGTGACACAGTGGGTGTGTGACACAGTGGGCAGCAGCATAATTAATGGTGAAGCGCCGTCCTGCTGTCCCATCTCGTCAGGGTTCATGGTGGGTATCAGTACGGTACCTATGGACTCAATTCTGGCTGGTGTTTGCGATCCCTGTGTAAGTCATCTGGTCTTCCGTGACCAATCTATTTCGAGCGGCGAGCAGAGAGACAGTGGCTGCATTACATCCGTCCCAGCCAGCCACACTATCATACAGTACATGAAAGTTCAGAGCATGACACCTGTGCCATGGTAAAGTAATAATGTTTGCAGGACATGACGAGGGAAGCATTCGAACGAAAAGACATCCTTATTAAGAACGCTCACAAGTCTATGAGTTGTCTACAGAATAACTCCCTTTGGTGCCAGAGGGAACACTGGCACCAAAAGGGTTAATTCTTCCGCGCTAAAGGAAGCAGAAGTGAAAATATTAGTACGTTAACTCACAGAGGAAGTGGGTCAGGGCTGCCCTCTCTGAAGTAATCCACGCTGCTCAAAAATAACAGATTGTGATTGGGGCACAAGGATGCATCGTAAGATCAACTTATCTAGTTGTAGCACGGCCCACCCTGACTACTATTCTTCCCAAAGGGCTGGCGGTAAACCCTGGTCCTATCAGGTTGCCAGTAGTTAGTATGAGGTTTCCCCCTCACCTTTGGCACTGCACTTGAGTGACAGCAGGGGGTGGTACATCCTGTTGTAGCTGGGACAACGCTGGGCAGTCTCATTGCGATCATCCAATAGATGTTAAGTTTGTTTATAGAGTCAGAATTGCTACTACCATATGAAGGGTCATGGGTTCGATTCCTGCATGTGTATTATATCAAATGTATTCACTGTTGGGCTGTTATTGGTCAGAGTAGGGTCATGTGACCCTCATCTGCGCTCGCACGTGGATGCAGCCTGATGAAGCAGGGAGAGGAGAGAGCTGCAGATGCCGGGTAATGCCTTGGGGATGTTTATAAATCGGGAGCCACACTCAGATCGCGGTATAAGCGGATCGCGCTATAACGGGGTTGAGCTGTACGTATGTATGTATGTATGTATATACATACACATATATATACAAATATATATAAATACACACGCACGCACACACAAAAACATAGCTGACGGGGTCACCTAAAGAAAATCTGAGGCCCCCAGAGCTGAGCCCTGACCCCTCTCTGCTCTTACTGATCAACGTGCTATTCAAAAATAATTGGGCAGAACTGGAGTAAGGTAGATGGATAACCTGGCACAAAGAGCAGCGTGATCATATTGTCTCTCTCGATACATCTAAGGCTAAGTCCCCGTTGGCGCTGAGTGCGCTCATGCATGGAGAGCGCTCCAAGCATGAGCGCCGGGTGTCCGGCTAGTACGCGCGCGGGGGGGAGCGCATTGCGGGTAGTTCAGCGCGCGGGGAAGTATAGATATTTTGTTTTGCTAAGCGCTGATCGCGGCTGAGCGAGTGTGCCCGCGCACGAGCGCCGCGTTAGCGGGGACTTACATATATCTATATATGTAAGTCTCCTCCGCAAGCGCCGCCCGCTCAGCGCTAGCTGGGACTTAGCCTAAAGCAGGGGTGCTCAACTACAGTCCTCAAGCTCCCAGGTTACCATAGTACCCTCAGAATCCACAGATTAAGAAATGCATGATTTTTAAAGAGCAGGATACTGTACTAACATTATACGAGTTAAACTTATGCAGGCTTCGAGGGGGGGGATCCTTTAAGACAGAGCCTCGAAGAATCATTTTGTACCCTCTCCCTCTGTTACCGTGCACCCCACAACCGGAACAATCTACCGGAGACTCTCACATCCGCCACCAGTGTAAATTCTATCAAAATTAAAGCTGTCTCCCATTTTAATCTGGTCTGTAACTGTTACATACGCCTATAATATATATTATCTTACTGTGCATGCAATGTCTTGTATATAATGTATAACCCTGCTCACTTAATGTAACAATGTATCTGTAACCATGTATCTGTCATCATTACTCTGTGCCCAGGACATACTTGAAAACGAGAGGTAACTCTCAATGTATTACTTCCTGGTAAAACATTTTGGAAATAAATAAATAATGCCAAAAGTACTGGCACCATGGTTGAAGTGACCACAGCGACTGCCTGACTCCCCCCCCCCCCCCCCCAATTTTTTTTTTAACATTTATTAAACACTGTAAAAAGCTAGTCGGACCAGCTTTTTATAAAGAAATAATACAATATTTATGATAAAAAAAAAGAAAAGAAAACGAGACAAACCGATTTCCTGAAATAATGGCATTATTTCTTTAAAAGGAAAGAGGAACAGTGTGTGTTTAAAGTAGTGCTGTTGTGGGGTTGTAAATAAAAGCAGTGGTACCTCCTCGCCGCACTTTGATCCCGTCTTGTACGTGTATCTTTATTTATATATTGCTATCCATGTACAGGGCGCTGTACGACTGTAACACACGTGGCAGAACAATATCGGAGTAACAGAAACGTTACGGAAAAGGAGTCCCTGCCCCACAGGGCTTACAATCTAAGTCTTGCAACACCTCGCCTTGCAGGTCCCTCTGGCAGTGAGAGGGTTAAAAGATCGGAATATATACCTGCAACAAAATGTCCGGCTTTTGGTGCAAGGGGGGGGGGGGGGTAGAGGGAGAAACACTGACAAACCCCTTAAACTTTAGGAAGACATCACAGATACCCCCAATGCTGCTCCCCTCCTCGGGACGCCGGGTCTGTTACTTCTGTCCCAGAGACACACCTCAGATTGGAAACGATTGCAAAATAATCATCGGTGTGTGGGCGGGCTGAAGAATTTCATGTATTTACAACTTGTCTGGGAGCCCAGCACATAAACGCTCCAGTTTCCATAATCTCATCCTCCAGATGACCAAACTCAGGGGAATTTTTTTTAAAAAAATTAAAAAAAGAAAAGAATATATCCCACCTAACGTTTCTTATTAACGCATTGGGCGGCAGCGGTGGAAACATGAGACGTTAAAGCTGCAGTTCAGTCTTTTTTTTTTTTTTATTTTTTTTTTTACTTCAATAGTTTTATGTGTGCAATCTCTAATTACCTAAAGAACTGTATAGCTGCAGGTCAATTCGTTCTCCATGTATTGATAGGTCGAAATTTGGTGACATAATTAGTGAAGGGATCTGTTTATATTCTGCTTGTCTGTCAGTGGAAGCTCATGAATATTCATGAGCACTCCTGCACTGACATGTGCTAGAGGGAGGGCAGGGCTGACAAAGGGGTGTGCCAGGGCTTGTGACAGGACATGAAGGGGCAGTGCCTTAGCAAATGGCTGTTAAAATAGAATACAGGCATACCCCGCTTTAAGGACACTCACTTTAAGTACACTCGCGAGTAAGTACATCTCGCTCAATAGGCAAACGGCAGCTCACGCATGCGCCTGTCAGCACGTCCTGAACAGCAATACCTGCTCCCTACCTGTAACGAAGCTGTGCGCAAGCGGGGAGACTATATAGCCTGTTACACATGCGTTATTTACATCAGTTATGCACGTATATGACGATTGCAGTACAGTACATGCATCAATCAGTGGGAAAAGGTAGTGCTTCACTTTAAGTACATTTTCGCTTTACATACATGCTCCGGTCCCATTGCGTACGTTAATGCGGGGTATGCCTGTACAAGAAAATTGGTCTTTAGAAGTTGTTTTTTTTAAAAACAGCTAAAAGTATTTTTTCTTACTACAGAACTGATTTATTAAAAAAAACACACATGCAGGATATTGACTGAACTGCAGCTTTAACCCCTTTTCTGCCGGCCACCACTGTTCTGGAGCAGGACCACCAGGTGTTAAGCTGAAATATTAACCCCTTCGCTGCTCGCTACCTCTCGTATTACGGAACATTGGAGGGAGATGTTAAAATGGAGTCATAACCGGGAGAGGAAGCAGACATTGTGCCCTACAGTAAATAAACATATATTGGTTACGGAGCAAGGCAAACGCTGTTGGTTTTCACACTTTGCTGTATTTTTGGACGGTGTTAAATGCAAGAAGCTTTTTCATCTCTTTCATGTGCCGCAGACTGTTAGACATGAAGGTTTGACCCATAAAAAGTGGTGAGGGAGGAAAAAAAAAGACAGCGATAAAATGAGGATTCTCATTATTTTTCTCCAAAAGCAGAAAACGTGAGGGGATTTTACTAAGAAATGTGTGATCAGGGTAATAGGAGGAGGTACAAACAGTAAGAAAACCCACTTTTGTGATTTACGTGGAACTCGCTTAGTTGCTGCAAGAACATGGAACACTTTGCAAAGCATTATGGGCACCTCTGGGTTTCACCCTTTCAGCGCCTTACTGTATGTCATGGGAATGTTACACAGGCGGACACTCAGCGGAAACGCCAATACGACATTCACTCATCTAAGGGAGTGCATAACCGGGCCTTTCACAGAGCCAAGGAAGCCATCCAAACGGAGGCCTTCATTCCCGATGTCGGGGGTCACACCTGGGCCACCCCCACTGTTAGAATATCAAAGTAGTAATGTCTTTGGCCCTATATTCCAGCATACAAGGGGTGAATCAGGATGGAAAACTTCTGTTTGTGTTTATAGCCAGTCAAAATACAAAGCCATGTTTTTTTCTTTCTTTCTTTGCTATGTCCCAAAACTTCCTCCCACTCCTGTCGCCCCTCCAAGTACGACTATCTGCAGTGGCTGCGGCCCAAGAAAAATACACAGGGCCGCAGAAATCTCATGTAAACACAAATACTTATAGTGTGTCTGGCTGAAGGCCGAGTTCAGAGAGAGAAACTGAGAGACAGGGAGACAGAGACACAGGGAGAGAGAGACAGAGAGAAGGGGAGAGAGAGACACAGGGAGACAGAGAGAGAGAGAGACACAGAGCTGTAGATTGAGATGTCATAAGCAAAGCAGAGGGGCTGGATGAGAGAGATTTCAGAAAGCACCCAAGGGACTTTTATTGTGTGTAGCCCTCACAACCAGAATAACCCGCCACACATTCAGGAAAATGCAGACATATACCACCTTACCCCAGATGTAGGAGACATGTGCAGAGGTTTGTTTTTTTAGCACAGGAGACGTTTTTAAGGGGAAATAGAAAAACAGGCTTTTATTCCCCACTACTTTCAAAACATAAAATAGCTTTCACCAGCAACAACAGGGTTACAGGGAAACAAAAACAACCTAGCTCCTCTGGGGGGCGTGGAGTAGACAGAATAGTCCCTGTCTACAGATTGGGGGGGCTAAAAGCCCCTTACCAACAACAACATATACCAAATCAAATGTGGTAATATGCAAGTTTAACATGGTTAGTCTATTCTACCTCTTTCCCCCTGTCACATAACTCCTTAGCAGTCTAGCCTGTGACAGGCCATTCTGAGGGCTTTTGACCCCCCTCATGCTCCTCTCTGATTGACAAAAGTGTGGTGGTGACTCATGGACTCTGTATAGCCTATCAGGTATAGATGCAGACCTTGAGCCCTCCCCTTCTGGTTCCTCAGAGAGGCAGTGCTAAATTTAGTTAGTTCTCTCCCACCCTTCCAACTGAATGGAGGTGTGGGGCCTGTCTCTTCTCCCTGTGGGAGAGAGAGGCAAGCCAGGCCCTCATTACTGGCTGGCTCAGGTAGATCTAAGGCTCCATACTAGGAGAGCCAGCACCATCCAGAGGCCTGGGATCCTCCGATGACCCTATGCACCACTGTGAAAAATCTACAGCGACTGCTACAATAAAGATCTCTTTGCTTTCATTATACTCCTGTCTGAATGTCAGTCCCTGGGCAGGAGGAAAGTGTGCTTTAGTGGGGACTGGTCTCTGGGCACCCTGGAGCCCACTACAGCATGAGGCCAAAGCACAGAGTAAAGAACATCAGTGATCATCAAAAGCCTGTCCTGGTCTCATCGCAGACAACTCAGCTCTCCTGAACCCTCACAGGTACGCCGCACCACAACACCTGCAGCCGCAACATGCATCTCCTAGAGGGTGGGGGTACATGTGCTACACAAGTCTTTCATTTTGGCCCCTGGATTGTGAGAGGGTGAGCTCTAGAGCAGTCTATGGCGAGTACTCCCTGGATTAGAGATCGCCTGAGACTGCTGTCAACCAGGTTTAGAGAGGCCAAATGTGGCAGGTGAGGAGATCGATGAAGGCACCCTGCTATAGAATTAACCACCTTAGTGCTGTGTTAGGTTATGCAAGCGGGTTTCCCTGTCTCACTACCTAACAGGGGATCTACCCTGTTACACCATCCTTTACTGCAACACTGTCAAAGAGCAAAGCACACACCTGCTTTCTCCCTGTGAGAGTCCCATGAGATATTCAGAAAAGCAAGTGCAACTTTGCTAAATTCCTATGCACCTACTAGTCATTATTTCTCATCATCATCATCATCATCATCATCTTAGAAAACGCAGACAAAAACCAGCATGATCTTTTCTGTTCTTATATACATTATAAAAAGTATGAACAATACTTACAAAGTTTGGGTAAAACTACAGTAGGGGCATTTTCAACCTACAGTACATTAATTTGAAACATATTTTTGGATTGGATCAAGATAGGATTGCAGAAGAGCTACAGTATTGCATCAACAGTGCAATGCAAACCAACAAGGAAAATCTGAGTATTCTACTTAGCCAGAAACACTTGCGTTAAAACACACCCTTGTGTATTCAGCCAAGCTGGTTTTTTTTCCAGTGGAACACATTGGGAAAAGTGTGTGGACTGGATTAGATTAGAAGAATAGAGTTGGAAGATGGAAAGCTGCAATACAAAATGAAGTGAATACTGATACTGCAGAGTTTGCAGAGAACTTTGCTGCAATACATTTAGACCCAAAGGGACCCAAATTCATTAAACTACGAGCTTTCCCATGCACAATCGCCCAAAAACGGCATGCAATTCCACATGATACAAATCCGGCATTTTTGCTGTCACCCCTGAGGAAGAGACATTCGTGCCTTGAAACGCATAGGGTTAAACACGGAACACTCCCGGTGATCCCACAGCTGATAACACTGATGCCATTCGAAGGGGATGACCAGCGTACGCGACCGGAGAGGCGGAGCAGTCGATTCAGCGCGTCCTCCATACTACTGACAGACCAGCCGGGGACCCAGCATACAACGAGACTTCCGTGTACTAGGCGCATTTCCTAGCTACTTCTAGTAGAATCCCAATTTTACACATTAACGGAGGAAGAACATCAAGCTAACAAGAATCGATTTGGTTTTATAATATTTGTATGGTCATATGTAGCTGTTCCATACGGATATTTTATGCAGAGATTTAATTAAATAATATTGTGATGACACATTTGGTCTCTTATGAGGGTTATTCACCTCTAGAGCTGCAATAGCAATGACAAGTACTGATGAATAAGGTCTAATGCACTATTGTGGCACCTTCTCTTTTCATCGTCTCCAATCTCTTATATATATGATGGCACCGCAGTAATTACCGAGGATTTCATAACTACAGAGCTGACCTTCAAAGGTTACTCATCCAGACGGTTTAATTTCACTGACTACCTGTCCAAGCGCCATAAAAAAAAAGTTTTTGGTTCTCAAATGACTTTTATACCTAACTAAGGATAGAATAACGCTGTGAAATTGCAAATATTATTTTACAGAAATAGCGCTCCAAAATGGCGAACGTTACTAGGGGACTTCACAATGGAGATAAGGGCAGCATGGTAAAGAAACATGTCTGGAAACATAAGGAGCCTACTGACTTGGGGACTTTTGTTCACATCTACAACCTACTACATTACGAGTGAAGGGATTGCAGTTCACTCTAAGCCTCAATAGTGCTGGTGTCCATAGTATTCTGGCCTGTGCTTTAATCCATTGAGCGCTACAGCTTGGCGGGAGCGATCTCATGATGGGGACATCCCTGGTGATGTGAATGGAAGGTGATGAGTTCTCCTCTCCTATTCCCCTTCCATTCAGACTGCATTCAGCGTGAATGTTATCTCCCCTTGCAAACGAGCAAACAGCCTCTGATCCAACTACTACATCATACGACCAGAGGTGTGGTATCTACATAATGGGGCTCCCAAAGGGTTAACCCCTGACAGAACACGAGAGGTTAAGCAACGTCTATTTTTCAAATGGCTTTGCTTATGAATGTTTCTATTATATTTGACATCAATCGCCAAGATACCACCCATTAACCCTAATACCATTGTAATTTATTTTATTTATTTATAAAATATTTTACCAGGAAGTAATACATTGAGAGTTACGTCTCGTTTTCAAGTATGTCCTGGGCACAGAGTAAAACAAATAATACATGGTTACAAGTACAGTTACATAAATGAACAGGGTATACATTATATACAAGACATTGCGTGCACAGTTAAAGAAAATATATATTATGAGCGTATGAAACAGTTACAGACCAGGGTAAAATGTGAGACAGCCTTAGATTTGAAAGAATTTAAACTGGTGCTGGATGTGATAGTCTCTGGTAGGTTGTTCCAGTTTTGGGGTGCACGGAAGGAGAAGGAGGAACGTCCGGATACTTTGTTGAGCCTTGGGACCATGAACAGTCTTTTGGAGTCTGATCTCAGGTGATAAGTGCTGCAGGTGGTAGGGGTGAGGAGCTTGTTCAGGTAGCTGGGTAATGGCACTGTGACCCTACGTGCGACAGCAAGGTTGATAATGGAGTGAAGCTCTGTGTTATGTTACGGTGCCCAGAAAAAGTGTTCAAAAGAAGTGCAAATCCTGCACAAATTCAGCACAAACATCCAATGTATGTTTTGACTAACACCTCACCTAACAACTAGATCAGGAGTGGCCAACGCCAGTCCTCAAGGAGCAGCACAGGTGGCTCAGTCACCTGTGCTGAAGCCGGGATACCCTTACAACCTGACCTGTTGGTGGCCCTTTAGGACTGCAGTTGGCCACTCCTGAACTGGACGATTCCCCGTTTGCAAGTGGCTTTCCCTTTTTTATGTTTAGTGTGCGTCTGGTGTTTCTTTATTGTACAGTTACATATTAAATGAGGTTGAAAAAAGACATGGGTCCATCAAGTCCAACCTATGCTAAATTTAGATGACAGAGACTTATCCTATATTTGTACTTACAGTACAGGCAGTCCTCGTTTTACAACGCTTCGCTTTACAACGAATGGCTTATCCAACGCTATGCAATGCATACCTATGTTCATTTTTACAACGCCAAAACGGATTATCCAACGCTCTTACGACGCTTTGCAATGTTGTTTATGTGTATGTGTGTATATATATATATATATACACATTCACATAAACAACGTTGCAAAGCGTCGTAAGAGCGTATATATATAATATTATACTATACTGTATAATATATTATTTATTACGTTATATTATATATATAATACAGTATATACACTATATAATTTATGTGTGTGCTGCATATCTTATTGCCTGCGTAAAATATTTGGTGTATTTTAGTGTTAAAAATGCCTTCAGGAACGGAACCTTTCATTTAAACAGTGTTCCTATGGGAAAACGTGTTTCGCTTTACAACGTTTCGCTATCCAATGCCATTTTGAGTAACGCATTGTGTCGGATAACTGAGGACTGCCTGTATATTGATCCAGAGGAAGGCAAACAAAAAACCCCAGTGAAATATCTAATGATATCTCATAAGGGGGAAAATAAATTCCATCCCGACTCCAAATATTGGCAATCCGATTACTCCCTGGATCAACATTCTTCCCATGTTTATTTATTTGGGATATCCCTGTATACCTTTCCTTTCTAAAAAAGATGTCCAATTTTTTTTTTTATATATATCTACTGTATCTGCCTTCACAGTTTTCATGGGTAATGAATTCCACATTTTAACTGCCCTTACTGTAAAGAACCCTTTTCTTTGTTGCTGGTGAAATCTCCTGTCCTCCAACATTAATGGATGACCCAGAGTCCTTTGTACTGCCCGTGGGATGAATAGTTCATTTGAAAGCTCCTTGTACTGTCCCCGAATATATTTGTATATAGTTATCATATCCCCTCTTAGAAGCCTCTTTTCTAATGTAAATAAATCTAATTTAGCTAGCCTCTCCTCATAAATCAAATTATCCATCCCCTTTATTAATTTGGTGGCTCTTCTCTGCACTCTCTCTAGTTCCATAATGTATTTTCTAAGGAGTGGTACCCAAAATTGTACTCCATATTCAAGGTGTGATCTTATTAATGCTTTGCAAAAGGGCATCATTATGTTTACTTCCCTTCCATCCATTGCATGTTTAATGCAAGATAAGATCTTGTTTGCCTTTGCAGCTACTGCATGACTGTAGCGATGGAGGGGGGGTGGGCACCGTCATAAAGGGGTTGCACCCCAAGGGAAGCGAGGGGTTAACTGTTATAATGCTTATTGGTGTTTTTAATCCCCTGCCTCAATGCAAAGTGTGTTTCCCCTGGTTACATGTATTTTCCCCTTTACAGTTTATACACCCAACATATACACTGGGATCAGGTCGGAAGGGAAAGGGTGAATTGCATTAACATGTTTATGGTCCTTTGTTCCCCTTCCCGCCTTTTCTATCCCCATATGCAGCCCATCCCATAGGTCGCCATTGGAGCTCCATGCAAGTCTATGGAGATTTCAGTGGTTTTGGCCTAATATCAGAAAAGACCAGCAGGTGGCGCCCGAGAGGACAAGCGAGACTCCGCCATTGAAATTAATGGAGTAATGTATTTCAATGGGGATTCCTCGAGTCCGACCTCTCCAAGAACGAGATACCTGCCAGCCAAACCGCAAACCCCGAAAGCGGATACAATTTCAATAAAGAGCTTTTGATCACTCAATTGGCATGGGAACTTGGTCACGGCCAAGTTCATCCCTATTAAAATTGTATCTCCGGTCCTAGGGCAGCTAGCGGGTTAATTCTTTTTGCCCCTAGCCCAGGGAGACCACCTTACTCGACTCCAACAGGGTCCGACAGGCAATGGCCACGGGAAAGGGTCGCGGCCGCTACGAGGGTCGCCCCATTGACCGCAATGGTGGAGAAAAGCTGCGTGGCTTTAAAACACTAAGTCAGAAAGTGTAAAAAGTGAAAACCCATATTTCCAGTTCTGTAAGGACTAGAGGACTGGGATTTGGCCACCATGTAGTCACTGCTCCGGCATGATTGCATGGCAATTTCCAGCCCTCTCCGATCAACAGAACGGAATGTGTGCAGCTGTTTAAAGTATGATTCTGCCATTGACTTCAATGGCGGAGAAATGCAATTTCTAAAACATGTCGTTTTAAAGTGTATTACTGTATCTCCGGTTCGGCGGGTCGCAGCGAGCTGAAACTTGGCCACTATGTAGAGTCCCTTCCGGCATGAGGGTCTGGCAAGTTTTAGCCCGCTCGGCCCATCCGAACGGAATATTTGCTTTATATAAAATATTGTAACTCTACTGTATTTTATGCCTGGTAGAAAGTCCACGAAAATCCCGGACCCATACAGTATGTTAATAGTCAGGGGGCGACGGTGTGTCTACACAAATGCCACTGATCAAAGACTCTTCCCCCCGGTTTGTATATACAGAGTGGAGAAAACGCAGGACATAGCCTTTCACATGAAGTGCTATAATTCATACCTTTAGTCAGGTTTCCCCGGCCCAGGTCCCCATCTGGCAGACTTGGCGACGCCAATTCTTTGGGTGTGGGGCTAGGAAAATGGGAGCCTGACTAAGAGGTTGTGCGCAGGTGCCAGTTACCTGGTGGCAGGTACCAAAGTGCTTCCCACGTTAGCTGGCACAAGGTAATTGGGTTCAGATAATTGTGAACCAATGTCTGAGACCCAATGTTAGGGATAGAGCCCAAATCCTTTATAACAGAGTGTCAGCTCTATGACCAATGTGGTTCGTGACTATCTCTGAATACTACCTGATGCCTTGATGAATTGATAATCCGAATCCTGATCATTGACCCCTTCCCACGTAAGTGTCTACTGTATATTCTGTGTGTTATTTGTTCAATATTGTGTGTTCACCTTCCCTAAAGGAATAAACTTTCTTTATCATATCACAGTCGCATTCAATTCAACCCAGTTATTTTGGTGTATATTATAACCCTGCACAAGCTATCGTGACAATGACTTTGGGCACTATTGCTAAGCCTACTGTCAACAAGCACTCCTAAATCCTTCTCCATCAAGGATTCTCCTAATTTATCCCCATTTAATTTGTAAATTGCCTGTTTATTCTTGCATCCCAAATGCATAACCTTACATTTATCTGTATTAAACCTCATCTTTGGCCATTTACCTGCCCATGTTTCCAGTCTCTCCAAGTCCACCTGGAGAGAAATTACATCCTGCTCTGATTCTACTACCTTACACAATTTAATTTCATCAGCAAAGATGGAGACTTTGCCCTCAATGCCAACCTCAAGGTCATTAATAAACAAGTTAAAAAGCAGGGGTCCCAGTACCGATCCCCAAGGTACTCCACTCATGACTTTAGCCCAACCTGAAAAAAGTTACATTTATTTCAACTCTCTGTTGTCTGTCCTTCAACCAGTTTTCAATCCAGAGTCCAATTTGCTTTATTTTGTACACTAACCTCATGTGGCACTGTATCAAAAGCCTTTGCAAAATCTAAGTGGACCACATCAACTGCATTACCCTGGTCTACATTCCTACTTACCTCCTCAAAGAAACTAATAAGGTTAGTTTGGCATGATCTATCCTTCATAAATCCATGCTGACTATTACTAATAATTTTGTTTTCCATTAGGTATTCCTGAATATTATCCCATACTAAACCGTCAAGTAGCTTCCCCACTATTAATGTCAGGCTTACAGTTCTGTAATTCCCCGGTTGTGATCTAGCTCCCTTTTTAAATATAGGCAGCACATCTGCTTTACACCAATCTTGTGGCTCTGAGCCTGTGGAAATGGAGTCCTTGAATACTAAATGTAATGGTTTGGCAATTACTGAACTTAATTCCTTAAGACTTCTTGGATGTATGCCATCGGGCCAGGTGCTTTATTTACTTTAATTTTATCAAAAGCAGCTTATGAACTTCTTCCTCCGTTACAGCGGCGTAACTACTGTGCCGCTAAACCCCGAAATGCAGGGGGGTCCTTGCCGGCACGGACGTTGTACCCAAGATCGGCTCAAGTTCCTCGCCGGCTGCTGCTTTCCTGTGCTCTCTGCTGCGGGGGTGGGGCCTTGCTGTGGGGGTGGGGCCTTCCCTGCACACAGACAATCCCTCCTCCCCCTGCCTGTTTCCACACCCCAGTTTGCAGCAGCTCATGGGGGAACCAGAGCATGCGTAGTACTACCCTCCCTCCCCCCACCACACACACACAATGTGTGTAGTGAGGGGGAGCCCTGGGGGGAATTGAGTGTGTGTGTGTGGGGGGGGGGGGGTGAATTGAGTATGTGGGGAGAGGAATTTAGTGTGTGTGTGTGTGGGGGGGGATGAATTGAGTGTGTGGGGAGAGGAATTGAGTGTGTGTGTATGTGTGGGGGGGGGATGAATTGAGTGTGTGGGGAGAGGAATTTAGTGTGTGTGTAGGGGGAGGAATTGTGTGTGTGCGCGGGGTGGGGGGACTGAGAGTGTGTGTGGGGGGGAGAAATGTAGTGTGTGTGTAGGGGGGAGAAATGTAGTGTGTGTGTAGGGGGAGAAATGTAGTGTGTGTGTAGGGGGAGAAATTATGTGTGCGTGTTTGGGGGGGAGGGGTATTGAGTGTGTGTGAGGGGGGATTAAGTGTGTGTATGCTTAGTACTACCCCCCCCCCCCCAGTTGAAAGAATATGTGACTGTGTGTGTGTGGGTTGTGATTGTGGGGGGGTGGGGGGGTGGGTTGAGTGTGTGTGTGTGTGTGTGTGTGAGGAGGGTGGGCCCTGGGGGGAATTGAGTGTTTTGTGTGGGGGGAGGGAGGGATTAAGTGTGTGTGTGTGGAAGTAACTGAGTAAGTATGTGTATGGGGAAATTGAGTGGTCGTTGGGGGGTGGGGAGACTGAGTGTGTGTGATTGTGGAGGGGATTTGAGTGTGTGTATGAGGGGGATTGTGAATATGTGTGGTGGGGAATGGAGTGAGGCGCAGTGTTGTGTGAGAGAGGTGGGGGAGAGTGAAGGAGTGGGCAGAGAGAGGGAGGAAGAGTAAGAAAGGGAGTGAGGCATGGGGGGGAGTGAGGGGACATGCAGGGTAGTGTGTGAGGATGAAAGGGGGGAGAGTGAGGATCAGAGGGGTAGCTGTGACCAAGGTGTGTTAAAGTGTGGGTGCTCGCAAAGCTGCCGACATGGGTACCCCGGTGGAAACTACATTTATTGTGTGGTGTTTGTTTAGGGAGCTCTTTCAAGATTTTTGCAGGGGGGCGCAAAAGATGTAGTTACGCCACTGCTCCATTATCCAATTGTTCGTTAGAGGCTGTGGCTTCCTCCTGCGGCATTACTATTGCAATTGATTCTTCCCTGGTAAACACAGAGGCAATTGTTTAATACTCTGCTTTTTCCTTATCTCCAATAATCTGCCTGTCCATCTCACACTGAACGGGTCCTATATTTTCATTTCTATTTTTTTTTTGTTTTTTGTTATTAAGGTACTTAAAGAACTTTTTAGGGTTGACCTTACTTTCTATTGCAATCCTTTTTTCATTATCCATTTTTGCTAATTTGATTGCCCTTTTGCAATTTTTGTTACATTCCTTATAATTCTGACATGCTGCCTCCGTCCCTTCTGACCAAGAATCTAAACACTTTCCTCTTCTTGTCCATTTCCTCCCCTACCTGTTTATTTGGCCACATTGGTTTAGATTTGTTTCTTTTATACTTATTACACATGGGTATACACTGATAAATGTGCTTTTCTAACAATGTTTTAAAGACTGCCTTTTTTCCCTGCAAAAACATCATCCCAATGTATTCCTTGTGAATTAGACCTCGGTTTATTCACATCTGCCTTTCTAAAATTGAAGGTCTTTGTTGAACCCAAGTAATATGGTTTTTGATCATTTATTTCAAATAGAAAACCAGGTTATGAACACTGTTACCCAAAGGTTCCCGGACTTGAGTATTTGTTATTACGTCTACATTGTTTGATTACTACAGTTATGTGTAATACTGTGCAGATCACATGTTAAAGCTGGATTGAAGTTACACAACGTAACACACCGGTCAGACTCTTCCATTCTATAGTATTCACTTCTGCTTTCGTGTTGATGCACATCCAGTGTTGTCACGTCTGCACTAGAAGAACCTACACAACAGCACTACGGCTCCAAACGGGGTTAACACAATAGAGTGTAGTGCACAGGCATTGTCGACAGGAACTGGAGAGGCACCGTTGGCTCACAACGTAAAAGAAAAGCAGGTGTTGATAAAATTTATCTGGAGACTTTTCTGACGGTTATCCCGACATCTGGAATGAGTTCTGGTAACCCATAATGAGACACTTCCCATGAAACCCGAGGAGGACCACTGACAGTGACCAGTATATTGTCTGGATGGAGCGCGCGCACTCTGCTGCAGTTGCCAGGTTACTGACAGCTTAAAGAAAACATTCACAAACAAGGGACTTGTATTAGGTCAGCACGATCCTGATGACATAGCTGTGGGTCTAACCCCTGTTTCTGTTTAATTCCCTGCTTACAAATTCTTATAGCTTCGTAGGTAGGGGGTCAGGCTAAAATCTGGCACATCTGGTCCATCTGGTGAGATTGCCGGGCTTCAATGAAAATGGTATCCAGTAGTACTGAGCAGGATCATATGCGATCTGCTTTATTTAAAGACCCATCCCCACTTATCAACATGTACGTGATTTGCAAAAAGATAAAGCAACCAAACTTTTAATTGGAATACCTTCTTCACAAGTTTAACTTTTTTTCCCCTACAGAGTCGGACTGGCCCTCTGGGGACCTCCGGAACTACCAGCTGGGCCCGACAATCAGGTGGGCAGCCTGCAGCCGACCCTCTCTTTCTCCCCGGTGCAAAGGGAGTGGCGGGTGTTGCTACCTCGGATTGGAGCTTCTGCCTGCTCCCTCAGCTGTCTAATTCTGGTGTGCTAATAAATACTGCCCCACGCCTCTCCTGTGCTAATTACTAGCCCCAGTATAAGAAAAGGAGCCAACCAGTATTCAGCAGGGCGCCGGCGTTAAGCAGCTGACGGAGAAAAGCTCCTACATGTTGTCCCAATATCCCTGCTGTCTGTGTACTGGGAAGAGAAAAACAAAGGTACAGTCCCCCCCCCCCCCCCCTCACGTCACCAGCATATATCACTCTCTCTTCCTTACATGTCTTTTCCCCTTGAAGTCAGACTCTAAAAAAGCAGCCACTCAAAGGGTTAGACAACAATTCAAAGTAACTGGCCTCTCTGTTTTAATACAGCGGTCATTGATTTAACCTATGATTATTTTAATAAATGTTTGTTACAGTATATTCAGTTAAATATCACCTGTCTATTAGTGAGGCTTTCACTTAGTTTGTTTGTTAATTATTTGTGTGTCTATTGTTGCTGCTATATGGTTAGTGTTAGTAAAGTGGCTCGCAGGCTTATACGCTTTGGCCAAAGGGTTAACTAAATGACCCTTTTTTCAAGAGATATATAGGTATTTCACTGTGTATTTTTGTCACATTGGATGTTGCTCTGGACTTCTTTGTTTCTTGTTTTATACAATTAGTCACGGCCAGTAGCACTCCTTTTGACACTTATATATACAGTATGTATATGTATATATATATATATATATATATATATATATATATATATATAGTGGTAATTTTGGGGGGTTTCTGAGAGCTTGTAGGGTATCTGTGTGTTTATATGGTTAGTATTAGCTCCATATCAGTATAGGTTTGTCTATGCTAGCAGTATTGCACTATGTATGCTTTTTCTTTGTTTTTCATGCACGTTGGATTAATAACATCCACTCAATCGGATTTCGCAAGGATCCTGTGCCATACATCAATCCGTGGCTGTATTTTTATTACTACTCTTGTTAAGAAACTTTGCACTTTAAGTGCATTTAGGCGCCAAATTTATCTGTGTTATCACTCAAAGGATTAGCAACAATATAAAAAAAAATATTGAGTTATCAACGTTTCACTCCTCACAGAGGGAACTCCCTCCAGAGAAAGGTCCCTCTCTGCGAACCAAAACAACACTTCAATATATATTTGTTTCTCTTTCTGCAAGTCATTTGAGTGCTTTGAGCTACTTTTTATTTGTAGATATATTATATCAAGTACTTAACAACTCTAGTATGGATAGTGATTTATTGCACCAACCAGTTGTGAGACATTTCCGACAGTGTGGGCATAGTCTTGCTACTTTCTGTTGCCCATTGCCCATACAAGGAGACCTCATCGAGGGGGCGATCGTGATGAGTTCCCTTTTTAGCTAGAGGCACGACTGATTTGTATATTTGGGACTCTGGTACCCAGAAGGACGAAATGAGGACCTAAAATGTGACTGCTTCTTGGGATGCTGTTACTTCTTGAGCCTTTATTCTGTCTGTGCTGTTATTTTCATAGCTGTCATTGGGGTTCACAAACCTTTTCTCACCTCTGTAGGTACAATTACTCTTTAAATCCATATTATTCCCCGACAAGGATCATACAATCCGGAACAATATAGGTACAGACCAGTGTAGTACTATACTTACACATATATAATGTGAGTAATTCGAGAATACTCTGCTCCTGACATCATAGATACAGAACACATTTTTACCTTTCTTTTGTATCTATACTCATAGCAATTCTATGAGACATTACTATGGCATAAGTATCAATATACAGTACCTATCAGTAGATACATTACGGCAACACTTGAACCATAGACAGTGGTGGGTACACAGTATATAACATTTTCTTCAATACAACACATCTTCTTTCAGACCCAATATACAGGTATACGCCTGGGCAGTGCAATGCTAGGGGTTAATGGTGAATAATGATGGGTAAACGCCGGGTAACATAACACAATCCTTATACAGTACGAAGGTAGAGCCTGGGCCACGGGACATATAACTGATCTCTAGATCAGAGGGGCTTATTTTAGTCATAATGGTGAGGATCAGGTTTCTTATGTACTTCTCTCTTGGCATCAGAAGAAGTGCTAAGCATCTCACTTAATCCCTGGCCAGCCAACGGGAAGATGCATTATAGATACTTCGGGTAGCAAAGGAGACTAAAACACTAAATATTTTAACTGCTGGTTCATCACAATACTGTGTGCGCTGATGGTCTGTGGTCCACATCTGCCGATTACCCATCATGCTCATCACACCTGCACAGAAGGAGCATGCTGGGCCAAACGCAGGGACCCAGGAAAGGAGTCACCTGTTTGTTATTCTTCTTGCGATTGCTGTCCAGTAATCCCCCGCACATTCCCAGCGCCGCCAGATCTTTCATGATCAAATTAAGAGCTTCCTCTTCATCTGCAATGAGAGTTAGAGCGTCTGATTAGCACGGCGACCTTCCCCATACGCTCGGAGAATGTAAAGCACGCGACAGCCCTAAAGTGAGTTTACTATTTACAGGACAAACATGTCATTGCTGGACTTTAACCCCCCCTACTGAGGGTATGTTATACTGACTCATACCAAGCTCTTCTGTTTAGGAGATTACACAAGGCTTTGCAGGTCTATTCGCTTTCAGGCATTAATATTTAGTATTAAACTTGTGTGCACACTGGTTTAATATTTCTGATTTATTAAAAGGTCCTTTAATATGATCGGTACCACTATAGCCCCTATTAAATGCATGTGTCTCAATTCAGCGGCCTAAACATATTGGTAAACCATTCATTTGCTTCAAACATACCTATTAAATAATTATGAACAAGGAAATTGCGCTACAAATAGTGACCTACAAAATGTAAATATTTAAATTAGACATTCAGCATATGCCTCCAACCATGACTGTACAAGTACGCTTTCAACAAGACTTCGGGTGTGACTGAGTCTTGGGGAGGAGCCTCTGAGGAAACACCCACGAGGGTGTGAAACGCGTCAGGATAACGGTATGCTGTTTGTCCTGATTTCTGCTGAATACAATGCAAGTTTTTTTCAGGAACTCTATTGTTCTTTGACATGATGCGACGCCGATTGAGACATTAGTGAATTACTCTTAAGCCAGGAGGCTCCTGGTTAAAGGAAATCAGCAGGTATGCTCTAGTTCAAGTGATTAAAAACATACATACCATATACCTGACGTGGGGCAATTGAAGCTTTAAAACAGTAATTTGTACATTTGTTTTTTTAACATCTGAAGCTGTTGGTTTCAGAAATCACTGCTGTCTAAGCACCAGATGCTAACCACATCGCTCCGGAAATATTGCCCTCTGAGGCAACAGCGTATCTGGGAATTTGAAATGGCTGCCAAAAATAAGATGCCAGCAAGACTAATGGTTTAACTGTCCTATGAGGTCATTTTTTGCAACTGGCTCACAGGCAGAAACATGTCCAGCAACTCTCCTGAAAAAACAAGGCGTCTCCAGGCATAGTTTTGGCATGGTCCTACATCAGAAGCCCCCCCCCCCCAAAAAAAAGGTGGTACACGGGGGACTGCTGCTTGAAATGGTAAAAGTACAGATCAGAAACGTCCATATGGACAATGGACTACAACAGTGCAGAGGTCAAAGTGAATATACTGTAGTCTCAGTCCAGGAATTCTCCACAGCATCAGGGTCCCCATTCTGAAGAAAACAACCATAATCTCAGCAAAACATACCATGGATCTCAAGGTAAATGTGCAACAAAATACATCTTTAAAAAAAAATGTATTTTTACAGTGGACAAAGCATTTGCTAAAATACATAATATAGGGACTTACAATACAATGAGTGCAACAAACATAAAATAGGAAAATAAATTCATGCCTTGGAGTTCGTTCTCTCTGCCTGTGTGTGTCTCGCTCTGTATCTCATGAAATAATGCTGATTAGTAGAAATAAGTAAGTGAAGGAGGATCGGCATGACGTCCAAACCTGAACAAACGTTGGAATTCACCAGCAAAAAAAATGAATAAAAAAACTTTATTAGGCTACATAAAAAATGTGAACATCCACATGGAGAACCTAGCTCCTCCTCCCACGCGTTTCACGCCGTCAGTGGCTAGGTTCTCCATGTGGATGTTCACATTTTTTATGTAGCCTAATAAAGTTTTTTTTATTCAATTTTTTGCTGTTGAGTTCCAACGTTTGTTCAGGTCTGAACGTCATACCGATCCTCCTTCACTCTACAGCTATCCCAGGATTGGACAAGACGCCGACGGAAACACAGAGCTTCACTGCTGATATGTGGCCACGAGGATAAGGGACATGGCGACTGATCGTGAGTACATTGCACACTCCACGCCATATATAAGCGTCTCTTTGGATTTTTGTGCTTATACTTGAGCTGTACTTTATTTGTGATGCTGCTGATGCACTTTCCCTTGGAGGCTTCCCTAGTATCCCTCATATAGTGTCCATTTCTGTCCCCGGAGCAAATTGACAAATACATTCTTTGCTGACTGTTATCTATACAGCGCGGCTCCTTGAGCAAGCAACCGGCTTATTTCTTATATTAGTAGAAATAAGTATGCTTTTCCTCAATGTGGGGAAAAAAACATGGTCCGTGATCAGGCCACTTTGAGAATTCATGTCATGTATCACACAAACCATACAGGTTCGTGTTAGTGTCATAAGGGGGTGATTTGCTTGCTGAATTTCTGGCACCAGGAAGGCAAAACAAAGCCGAGCACTCCTGTCTTCTAGGAATGACGTATTCACTTTATATCCATATTAATCTGTTCAAAATCACAGTCTCACTGTCACGTGGAAAAAAATAAGCTAAAAGGCAAAACGTATGTGTTTCAATGAAAAAGGAGGTTGAACTCCCCCAAGGATAATGGAGGTAAATTCCATTCCCAAAGAGTTATGGAACTGAGAAGGCGAATTCCTCTGCTGTCCCAGTGGCTTACACCGAGTCTCTTTGTAATGCACAGCAACTTCAAACCAGAGTGGCAACCAAATGGTGAACCTGAGAGGTGCAAGAAATAAAAGCACTCAGCCATGTTTTTGTATCTCCTTCCTCTGTCCATTGTTACAGACTTTTTCACAATTAAATGTATGTACTGTAGTATCTTTAGAAATGTTAACGCAAAGCCTAACATCAGAAAGCTCAACAATACATACCACACAGTTTCAAATATACAAATGAGGTAAGAATGCGGCACTGTTTATAAATGTACAGTGATCGGGCCTGGAGGTTCATTATTCATATTCATTAATAGTCATTAGTAGAACTGCAACGAACCTCTTGAAGCTGGATCTCACTAACGGAAGCTTCCGGCCACGGAACATTTCCCTCAAATGTCCTTGAACACTCAGGGATAACTATGGGTGTCATCCGTTAATGAGTGCAGTAAATGTTGCTTCGGTGTAATGCGCAGCATTCCTTATTTTTTATTATTGGACGACAAGCATTTTCACTTTTTTTGGGCAGGACTTTATTCCACTTAACACTGAGCTTGAGACCTGGGAGGGTGGTACGAGGAGTGTTAGCCTTCTAAATGGGGTCCCTATTAGGGTTGCCAGGCAGATTCTCCAAAAATACTTGTAACCCTCTGTGTCTGCCATCAGCACAGCACATGGCCCCTTTTAAGAATTACATTCAACTGGACCATGTGACAGTTGGTGACAGTTGAAAAGGGATTGCTGAGGGGTCTGGTGTGGCAGTTTTGTTTTGATATGATGAGGCTGCTGCAGGACACTCTGTAAGGGCCTGACAGATCCATGGACTGAGGAGACTGGTGGATTTTGCAGGCCAGTACAAAGTACAGTGACACCTCAGGGAGCACTGCAACAGCTAAGAGGAGAAATATCAGGACTTAAGAGCCAGAGGAAAGAAAGAGGTCCCCCTGCATTGGAACACGGGTTATGTTTTCAGATTAACTGTAAGAAGCAGCAGCAGCTGCATCTGTTTGAATCCAGAGCTCCAACGAAAGGTTATTGTACAAATAGCCTGTCTGATCAACAGGGTATGTGAACTAATATGCAGTGACTGTAAAATATATAGACAGAGGCGCAGTGTTAGTGATTTGGTTTAGTAGGATTGCAGAAATACTGTGTGGTTATGTGGTAGCCCTGTGTATGTATCCCTTTTCAAAATGATAGATAAAGGAATTATAAAGTTTGTTAATTCCGTCATGGAGCGTGTCGGGGGGCGGGCCAGTGACATCACGGAGCTGGTTCGCCCTCATTGGCGAACCGCTCACGTGACCGGCCCTGCGCTCCCATGAGCTCTTGAATCTAAAATTTTCTTAAGACCCACGCTTCCGCACGCATGCGCGAGCCCCTGCTAAAGCCGCTCTCATTGCGGCTGCAGGGACTCACTGGTAAGCGTGAGCGCGCCTCAGCACGGGTCAGCGCCTAAGCACTGACCATGCCCGAGGCCTAAGTGTTAATTAAACTCCAAGTTACAGGACTCAGGCCCCCACCTAAGTGACAGGCTCTATAGTCTGAGGTAAAGTAAAGAAGAGTTACATACTGAACACAATGGTGAAAGGTTGCGACACGCTCGGGACACAAACGCACCGCTCCATGCTGTTTCCTCCTCTCCTTGGCCCCACCCCCAGCCTCCTGAAACCTCCTCCTGATTGGCTGCATTACCCAGCAGCAGCCAATCAGGAAGGAGGAACCTGCCCAGCTGCAAACAGCCCTGCTCTCTCCCTGCTCGGGGAAATCCCGCGACCCCCCAAGCCGGTCAGGTCACTATGTCTAGAGAGGTAATACTGGACACATATAAGTATTACTTATACATTTTACTGGACAGAGTGTCCAAATACAGGACTGTCCGGTTCAATACTGGACACCTGGCAACCCTAGTCACTATTGTGGCAACAGGAAAAAAAAGATCTATGGGATTTTTACGTGGCTTCATGCCTAGATTGCTATTGCCTGTTATATTGCAATATGTTTGACATGCATTCATACGCACATTATGCTTTACTAGCATTACGACAGGACCATATGGGAAATCATTCATGAGGTGCATTGTGATATTGTGTCACACTTTTGCTGTACAATTGAGACATGTACGTGTCCAGTATTACCTCTCTGGACATAGTGACCTTACTGGCTTGGGGGGTCGTGGGATTTCCCTGAGCAGGGAGAGAGCAGGGCTGCTGCTAGGGGGCTGGACAGCTTCCTTCATCTTGATTGGCTGCATTATCCAGCAGCAGCCAATCAGGAACCGGTGTCAGGAGCCTGGGGGGTGGGAGAGGTGAGAGAGGTGTGTAGGCGTGTGTGTCTCGAGCGCGTCACATCTTTCACCATTCTGTTCAGTATTTTTTGAGAAGCCACCTGGCAACCCTAACTACTCCCCATAGTTACCAAAGAGGTTACGGTAGTAAGGCATTGACGAACGGGAGTTGTTTTTGCATACGATTAGCTATATATGATTATCTTCGTGAATAAAGTAGTGGTGAATAAAGTAGCCGGCACATTTCCAGCTACCCGAACCCGGCAACTGAGAAGTGGGCCCGGCGCCGGGTAATGTCAGGGTAGCTGAAAATAAATCACATAACTTACCTGTGGTAGCTTCAGAAGTGTGTCTTCAGTTGGCGTGGGACAGCAGGAATCCATTTCACAGCACCGCACGAGGTAAGCAGTGTGTGTGAGCTGCCGGGGAACCACGTGACTGGAGCAGAAGACGGAGCGTTCCTATTGGACAGCCGACTGTCCAATAGGAACGCTCCGTCTCCTGCTCCGGTCACGTGGTTCCCCGGCGGCTCACACACACACACACACACTGCGTACCTGCTGCGGTGCTGTGGAATGGATTCCTGTGTCCCCCGCCGGCTGAAGACACTTCCGATGCTGCCACCACCACAGGACCGCTGCTGCTGTTCCTAGATGTCGCCGCCACCCTGCAGGTAAGTGAAAAACCGTGTAACCGGCCTGGTAGAACTATTGATTTTGGCCGGGTACCTGTTACCCGTTTTTTTCAAAACTCACTACCCGGCACAACACTAGAATAAAGTATTATACAGGGAAAATAATGCCTATTCCCGTTTTAATAACATAATATAATATAATGTTACCATATCACATTGATTACTTTAACTTTTAGGTCTGGGGATTCCCTGGTACACAATGGTTGCAGGGTCACCAACAGAAAACTGCAACGTTATCTCCCGATGACAGCGTGACATTTTATTGCATCTGAAACGAGGCTGACCCCGGCGCCCATATTATTCTCCCGAACAAGGATTAATGTCCGGGGGGATTTGAAGTGTAAACCGCTCCAGTAGCATAGTGTGGTTCTGTAAACCCGTTTCCACTGCTTTGATGACTTGGCTCTTGCACTAAAATCGGATGAAGCACCAGCATCTTTTAGCAGGAGGTCGTGTCTTTGCAATACATTGAAAGCACTCAGGCATATCACACATTGCACAGAACTGCGTTCCTGGCACCTCTAACAATGTGTACTTGTTTCAGAATGAGGGTATGTTTAATAGTCTTTCATGAGCCCAAAAGCACAACAAATTCAATGAAAGATAGAATAACCTCGCGTTCATTCCCTAGGGGCTAGTTAAGGGAGCATATCCATACAGAGTGCCTGTGCCCTGGTGCATGGACACTTGCCCGTTTTTAAGGGGCAGATCAGGCAGACCGATGCGACCGGGACCTCCTCCCCTTCCCTTTCTCACATCCGGCCACCAGTTGTGTCATTCGATCGCTCCAGGAGCCATCACATGACGCAGAAGTGTCGGGGGGGGGTCTGGTGACACCGGTGAAAAACAGCCTACATGCCAATGAAAAAAACGTTTGTGTGAATTATACCAGGAAAGGTCTGAATATCAACATCACCATCAAGTGGCACCATAGCGGCTCCCTGTTGTACTTTTTGGGTTGTTTGCATAAATAACTTCAATATGCTTTATCAAAAAAACACAAGAAGAGCACTTGAGATGTCAAGGGTGTGACCTGCCGTTAATCATATCTTGCCTTGATTGAGTTATACTGCACTTCTTGGACAATCCCCAATGTCTGAAATTGAAAACTGCTGGAGGGAACCGACAGTGATGTTTGTGATTACAGTTAAAGAGATAAAGAACATGTAGCGCCCCCCTCCCCCTCCACTGTGGGGACTACTATGGTAGTATAAGGGTTAAAGGCCCTAGAGAGTTAACTATGTGAGCTCACTCAGGGTAACTCCCCTTTCCCATCACATGATACAGGGTGACGTGGCAGAAACTAAGCCCCGCCCACTTTGTCTGGTGCTAGTGATGTCAACCACTAGAGTATATATAGCCATGTAGAATGTTCTAGGTTCAGGTTCCTCTGGAGTAGCAGTGGAGAGGGCCTCACTGTAAGTTATGTAAATATAAGTGTATGGTGTATATGTGTAGTAAGGATGTCCTGTCACCTTTGTAGTTTTCAGTTAGGGAACATGGCCTTTATAGATAGGGTGACCAGATTTTGACATTGAAAAACCAGGACACATTAAAACATTAATAATACAACAAATTACTAAAAAATGAATATTATAATGATATTTATCTAATAGTGTCACCATTGATGCTGTATTATTCATTCTACCTCTTCCCATTCTCTCTCTACCTTCGCCCCCATTCTCTCTCTACCTTCTGCCCCATTCTCTCAATCCCTCCCCAGTCTCACTCCCTTCCCCCATTTTCTCTCCCTTCCCTCCCCCATTCTCCCTCCCCGCCCCCTATTCTGTCCTTTTCCTCCCCCTTCCCACCCATTCTCTACCTTCCCTCCCCCCATTCTCTCCCCACCCGCATTTCTTTCCCTTCCCACCCCTCCCCCATTCTCTCACTCTCTCTCTCTTCCTCCGCTCCTCCATTGTCTCTCACTCTCTCCCCTCCTCCATTGTCTCTCACTCTCTCCCCTCCTCCATTCTCTCTCACCCCCATTCCTTCTCATTCTCTCTCTCACTCCCCTCCTCCATTCTCTCCCCCCCATTCTCTCTCGACCTGCACAGACACACAGCCACTGACCTGCACAGACACCCAGGCACTGACCTGCACAGACACCCAGCCACTGACCTGCACAGACAGACCTACACAGGCACTCACACAGCCACAGAACACGCACAGACACCCACACAGACAGACCTGCACAGACACACAGCCACTGACCTGCACAGACAGACCAGAACAGACAGACACTGATGTGCAGACACAGTCACTGACCTGTGCAGAGACTCACACAGCCACTAACTTGCACTAACACCCACACAGCCACTGACCTGCACAGACACACACACAGCCACTGACCTGCACAGACACACACACACACACAGCCACTGACCTGCACAGACACACACACACAGCCACTGACCTGCACAGACACACACACACAGCCACTGACCTGCACAGACACACACACAGCCACTGACCTGCACAGACACACACAGCCACTGACCTGCACACACAGACACAGCGACTGAACTGCACACACTGACCTGGACAGAAAGAAATACACAGACACTCACACAGCCACTGCCTGCACAGACACACACACACCATACACAAAGACTGACCAACACACACACTGTCCCACATGAACCAGCTCTGAGGAGCAGCTATGCAGCGCCCCCTGTGTCTGTAACTGCATGTTTCTCTCTTCATATTTCTAGCTCTGTTCCAGCTGATCCTGGCCTCGCTCCTCAGAATCCTGACCTGCCCCCTTTTTCTCTGCAGCCAAAACCCAGGACATTTTAAACATTTTCAAATAATTGTCGGGACACCGGGACATGCCCAGTAAATCCGGTACTGGCCCGGCTAAACCAGGACATCTGGTCACCCTATTTATAGATAGAGCCTGTAGTAATGAACAGAGATAGTTCTCTGACAAGAAGAGGAGCAGGTGAGTGCTCAGCAGGGAGTTCTCAGAGTAGAAGTTGCAGAGCATAGTTGGATCAGGTCCACCGGAGGGTCCCTAGTGCAGCCCCAATTCAATAAAGTATGGATGAGGTAGACAGTGCACAGAGTGACGGGATACTAATGCCTGATGATACTGTGTACTGCCACTGACAGGTCCTCAGTAAACTCCCGATCTGTTAGAAATAGGGGAAGAATGCCATCCACAGTAAAGGGATACTGAACCTCGAGAATAGAGTGTGTCCCCCAGATACAGTACATGGGCATTGAGGAAGCTATACAAGAGTTTACAAATTTAACAAATATAAGTACCTGCCCTACGCATGAGTGAGAGCTACCACGGGGATGAATCGTAAACTATACTCTTTCCTAGATCTGTCTCAGCATCTCCCCTCATGAAATCCCTCTCCTGGCTTCCGATCAAATCCCGCATCTCACACTCCATTCTTCTCCTCACTTTTAAAGCTTTACACTCTTCTGCCCCTCCTTACATCTCAGCCCTAATTTCTCGCTATGCACCATCTCGACTCTTGCGTTCTGCTCAAGGATGTCTTCTTTCTACCCCCTTTGTTTCACTGACTGCCCCACACCTCTGGAATGCCCTTCCCCTCAGAACCCGACTAGCACCCTCTCTATCCACCTTTAAGACCCACCTTAAGACACATTTGCTTAAAGAAGCATATGAATAGCACTGTGAATATTCTGAACACATGATACATAAAGCTTGGCCCCCTGCAGACGCACTTACCAGAACTCCCTCCTACTGTCTCTGTACGTTCTACCTACCTACCAATTAGACTGTAAGCTCCTCGGGGCAGGGACTCCTCTTCCGAAATGTTACTTTTATGTCTAAAGCACTTATTCCCATGATCTGTTATTTATATTATCTGTTATTTATTTGATTACCACATGTATTACTACTGTGAAGCGCTATGTACATTAATGGCGCTATATAAATAAAGACATACAATACAATACAAAGAAGCCTAAGTACGTCCCTAGGGTAGGCGTGGGAGCCACCAAGGGAAGAAGCACATTGTAGCTATATTGTGTGACACAAGTTAATGTCTATGAGAACTATGTCCTACGCATGTGGATCATTAATGGATGTGACTAAAGCTCTTTGTTTGTGCTATAAAAGTTCTTGGTGTACTTCATTCTAAGATTGGCCTGTCTACACATAGCCTGCACGGGTCCAGCACACTGCAAATGTACGAGACACTGAGCACAGCCAGGTAAATGTGATGGAAACTCCATAAGAGCCGGGCAGGGAGGGTTACGAACAGGATAGTTCTGAAAGCGAAAATATTTTTTGCTGGGGCTTTCAATGAATAACCAGTTGTGGATATTGAAAGCATTAAAGTGTAATGCACCTTTTCAGTGGTCCTGCGACATAGTCGGCACACCAGAGGCCCTTGTGATACACCATCTAGGGGGTAATTGGGCTGACCACTTCCGTTTCCACCATACGGAGCTTTGTCGCGGCCGTGTGATCATGCCCGGAAAGATGAAGTCTTTTACAAATGACACCAGTGGGGGACCGAGCCTGTACATGTCACATTATAACACTTACTATAATATAGATTTGTTTGAGGAAGTACTGAATTGTGACCACACATAACAGTGCCAATGACTTGGATCAGCGAAAGTGGGTATCGTTCTACACTAATTGGAAGGTTACAATAATCTCATCCCACATGTAGCAGAGTATTGTATATAAACCAGCTATTTACTCATATAATGCAAGTGAAGCGAGTGAAATCAGTTTGGGACAAATGACCTGTAGTTTGCAGACCTGAACAGGTACCCGTTTCTGATTATGAACTTTGAAGACAATCATAGTACGTCTGGGTTGCACAGCATTAGATGAAGCTTTGCTCCCTTGAGTGCCGGCTTGGCCGCAGCACTGGAGGTCTACCACCTCTCCGACATGTTGTGATCATGTGATCCTCGGGAGCAAATCACATGACTGTGATGTCACAGGTGAGGGGAACGGAAGGAGAGTCCTCCTCCCTTCCACTTCCGTGGTGTTCAGTATGAGGAAAAAGCCAATGACGTAGCTACCGATTCATGGGGTTCCTGGCCAGACCTCAAGTCAGGGTAACTACGTCATGGGACCCTCCAGGGCCGCAGCACAGGTGGGGCGCCTTCAACGCAAAGTATTTCTTGAGAAATCAGTAGCGCAATGGCAAATAGTGCGAGCGATACAAATAAGCGTTAGCTCCTAGAAATCAGCGGTGGTGATGCAGTTATGGAGGGCTAGGAGAGATCATGCTTTTCTACTATAGAGTTATGTAATAGGATTTCTTTAAAAAAACCTTATGGCAGTAAAAATGATTTACCCTTATAATGCCTGAAGCTACCAATGCATTGCAAAGGAATATATTTCGGCACTAAATACCCTACAAATAAAATACAAAACGCATAACATCCATATGTGCAAATATCAAGGGGCTTATTGTGTACTGTGCTACAGCTCTGGTCAATGGGGGTTTCCATGTGATACCACAGGATCGGCGGTATTAATCGCAGTTTACAGAATAAGCCCCTAAGCCTTTAGCGGTCCTTGGGTTGATCATGATTAGCGAGCCACTTTGGCTACTAATGAGTTAATATATTGAGAAATTCTACAATGTTAATATTATATATTTTTTATCATCCATTCCAGGTTGGCCAGTCTTATCTTTCCTATGTATCTAGTGGCCATTACATACATAGATAGGCGTAACGCCAGCCTGGGGGAGATGAATATTTTGTAACCTAATATGACCAGGTATCAGAGTTCAGAGAATAGCAAGTGAATAAATCATTTGCCAATAATGACTCATTTGCATGCACACGTTTAACAGATCGCTGACAAATCGCTACAGTAAGAAGTCCCTCATCAGTGCTTTACACACTGGCGATATGGCGTTAGTGAATAGGTACATCAATAAAGTTGGGCACGAAGCAGGAGTCCGAGCTGCCGTTTCCCACCCCGTTCCTCCTTTAATATGTGCATCAATACAATCCACACAATGATAAGTGATTAGCCAAGTTGTCGAATTGATCCGTTCTCCTGTGATCGATCGGCGAAGATTTGGCTCGGGGGTTCACTAAATGGCTGCAGAGGAGAGTTGGTGACGTCACCGCTCTAAAGCATGAGCGCGCTCAGCGGCAGCGTGGCCGCAGCCTTAAAGGGTCAACCTCTCCCAGAACCAAAGTGAACTATTTCAAGTGACTTGTTTAAGGGGTCTCACCTGGGTAATTGTCATGATAATACCATTAAAATATTCATGCTCACAGGTGTGCAGTTCGTGACCGTAATTGACATCTTTTTTACCCAAACATGACACCTATAGATATTTATTTATTTATTTATTTTAAATTAGGATTTGGGAAGGTTTGCTTTCCTCGGGCTGCTCCCTTCTGTGGGATCAGCTGCTCCCTTCTGTGGGATCAGCATGTGCTTGTACAGCCTGAGTTCCTCCACCCAGCTCCCCTTATCTTCATTGGCTCTCTGATAAGAACAGGCTGGGATAAGTATAAAAAAAAAATGCACTTGATTGACAAACACTTCGACATTCAGTGATTGTAACTCTTAGTCCTGGGACATAGTTGTTCTAGCAGTGCGGAGGCGCGCTGAGGCTCAGGGAAAGCGGTGCTTTCCCTGGCCTTACACAGCGCGCCGTCAGAAGGCGGGTTGGGGGCGGGTCGGGGGCGGGCCAGTGACGTCACGGAGCTGGTTCACCCTCATTGGGCAAACCGCTCACGTGACCGGCCCTGCGCTCCGGCAAGCGGGGAAATTTCAAAACTCCGTCAGACACACGCTTCCCCAAGCGTGCTGACGCGTGCGCGAGCCCCTGCTAAAGCCGCTCTCATTGCGGCTGCAGGGGCTCAGTGCCGAGCAGCAGCGCGCCTCAGCACATAAGCGCTGACCATGCCCGAGGCCTAAGTGTGCACTAATGCCAGGTCTACAATGGTGCGTTAACTCTGCGCTGTTAACGAGATATTATCAAAATCATTAACGAGCGCTATTTTCCCTGAGGTTAACGCATATCCACAAAGCTAATTATATGCAAAAACAATGGCTGTTTATCTCATTAGTATAGGCGTAGCGCCATGTTACATTAGCACTGCCTTGCATTTGCTTTACGTAACATGGATATATGTTGCTAGACTGCAGGGGTGAGCAAACTTTTTATGCCGAGCCCCCCTTTTCATCCATAAAATTTCTCGGGCCCCCCCCCTGCCTGATGTAATCAAAATCACATGAAAAAAAAACAAAAAAACCTTTATTAAACGGTATACAATATAAATCCAAATATGTTTAAATACTTACATATTTCAACAGCTCGCGCTTGCAAAATTAGGCTGCGTCCACGCTGCCGCTGAGAGCGGTGACATCACCAACTCTCCAAGCATGAGCACAGTGTGTCCTGCATACTTTTGCAAGCGTGGATCGGGGCTATTTGTGTGTGTGTCTGTGTGTGTCTGTGTGTGTGTGTGTGTATTGACTGCTGCTAAGCGCACATCAAAGTCAATTTTGTTTGTCTCCCCAAGCGCCAAGCTTGGGAGAGCATACGTGCACAAAGGCAATCCTTTGGGGGGGCATTCATCCACCTCTTTGCTACCTCCCTTCCCTCTCCCCCCCCCTTTTTTTTCTTCCTTCCCCTCCATGCTCTTTGTCTTGCTATCCCCATTGTCATCCAAACTCCTACCTACAGTATTATTTCTTTTTTCCCGTTTTCAATGTTGTGTTTTCACAGTTTTTTTTACATTATTTCTGTACATTCATAGTATGATTGATATAGTGGCAGCCGACCCTTTCACTTGCAGAGGATCGCAGCGAAGCAGGTTGCCAGCGGAGGAGAGCAGGAACACAGCGCTATTGCAGAGCAGACACCGAAGGAGGGGCGTTTGACTTCACCGTGCTCGGGCGTGCTCCTCCCCGTACCTCCGAAGCCCCTGCGCGTGCGCTCACACACCATCACGTTGCCGCCACCTGCACTATCCTGTTCAGCCACCGCACACATCTTCGGCTGCCCGCCCGTGCACATCTTGGCCGCCCCTCTCACACAGCGTCTGCCGGCCCGCGCACCCAGTTTTCATCACACGCTGCCTGCGCCCCCCTAAATAATTTTGCGCCTCATTGCCCTCCCACTTTGCGCACCACTGCATTACAACACACACTCTCTGAATCAATCACCACATACACACACTCACCACATACACTCAATTAATCACCACACACACACACACTCACCACATACACTCAATCACAACACACACACACTCTCCCCCCCCCCACACACACACTACTCAATCCCCCCCCACACCACACACCACACACATACACACTCAAATCCACCCACACATCTCAATCCCCCCCCCACACACAACACTCTCACAATCACACACACACCAACCCCCAACCACCCCATCAATCCCACACACACACACAATCCCCCCACACACACACACACTCAATCCCCACACACACACAATCCCCCCACACACACCACAACGCAATGCCCACACAATCCCCCCCCCCCACACACAATCAATCCCCCCCCACAACACACCACAACCTCAATCCCGACCCCACACACACACAAACTCAAACCCCCCACACACACACAAAACTCAATCCCCCCCCCCCCACACACACACACACTCAAATACACACACACACACACACACACACACACACTTTCACCTGGGGGGGCGACATGCTCCGATCCCCCAACCCCCCATGCTGCTGAAAACTGGTGCGGGAAGCAGACAGGAAGAGAAGGAGGGGCTGTCTGTGTGCAGAGAGAAGCCCCGCCCCCTCTGCAAGACACAGACACATGGAAGCAGCAGCACGGAGCTTCTGGCCGCCCGTGCACAGCTCTGCCCGCCCCCAGGTTTCCCTGCAAGCAGCCCGCGCCCCCCCCTACATAATCTTGTGCCCCCCCAAGGGGGCGCGCCCCACAGTTTGCACACCGCTGTGCTAGAGGACCATCTCTTTCATATCATTTGCACCAACGTCCATTATAGTTCACCAAAGTCATTTCTGTCCAAAAACAACACATAAGGCCGCAATTATAGTAGGCGCAACGGCGCGAACAAACTTCAGTAGCCGTATGGGGCCGGCCATAGTGAGCGCGGGTGCGATGCAGAGTGACCACGTGTCAGATTTTTCAAACTACCAATGATGTCGGGTTTTTTCGCGCGGAGGCCGGGTCACGTGAGTGGTTCAGCCAATGAGGGCGAACCAGCCTGGAGACGCCTCCCCAATCACCCCATCGCAGTGCACCCATCTCTCAGGCGACAGGCGTGCGCGACGCCATGCGCTCCCCTACTTTAAATCGCCGCTTAAGATTGCGTTACTGCGATTTGAAGCTACACATTCACATTTCACGAGGCGTTGTTAAACTTTGGTTTATGTCTCGTTAAGTCGATAACGAAGCTTTGTGGATCTGGGCGTAAGTGCGGCAAATGACCTTATACAGGGCGAATATGCCCTCATCTAAAGTAGAACCGCCTTCCAATGCCCTCCAATGGGTAATGCCACCTACCAAAAAGGTAATAGTATTCAGCATAGCTGTGCCTTGACCGGCCCGGGTATCTGTCACTCTCCCTGTGTATACACAGCAATCCCCTCCCACACAGATGTCTTGGAATGAAAGCCAAATATTTGCAATGAGCTGGTTAACTATTAACATTTTTGCACAGTGTCGCCAAGGTTACCAAACAAACATTGAAGGGGGAAGAAAAAGGTGTTGAGACCCAATAATATACATGTGGAGCAGGGGTGGGCAACTTCAGTCCTCAAGGGCCACCAGCAGGTCAGGTTTTAAGTATATCCCTGCTTCAGCACAGGTGACTGAGCCATCTGTGCTGAAGCAGGGATAGCCTAAAAACCTAAACTGTTGGTGGCCCTCGGGGACTGGAGTTGGCTACCCCCTGATGTAGAGGAACACGGCAGATGTCCTGCACACTACATAACTGTCTAAGAAAAACCCGGTCAGCTTCTGCGTGCCTCGGAAATGCGGTGTCCATGTAAACAATGCAGGGCTTCCGAATACCAACACAATCCCTCAGAGGAAATAAAATGTAAACTGATGTCTAACAATACAGTAAAGCAAACGAGGGACAGAATTAGAACAGGAAATGGAGGTGAAAGTGCGGTGCACTAACCAGTGCAGAAATCCCAAAAAATGAATAAAGAAAAGTGCACTCCAATAAAAAAAATGAAAAAAAGAGATATTTTAATGGACCATTATTAAAAGCGGAGGTTACAGTACACCTACGCGTTTCACGCTTAGCGCTTTATCAAGGTGTACAACAGTTAGAAAGCCGAGTCTAGTTAAAGTCTCCAGTATTATCACGCGCGCAATCACCGTCGCACAATGTCATCATGTACCGCGTGTGTGGCGTGTGACGTCATCGCGTTCGGGACTCACACTACTGTATTTGAAAATTTACAGCTTTAATCAAAAAAAAGAAAAACAAAGCGCAACACAACAAACACAGACTCTCAGATGTCTTCCTTGGGATCTCGACACTCATAATATGCCTAAAAAAAATGCACAAAGATTTGTAATCAAATGTGAAACTTCTCAAGGGATACTCAGAACAGAGGTAAAGCAGACTGGATACATTGTATGCTATTTATGGCAATTTACACAGCCAGTTCGTCCAGCTGCTGCCATCAAAAATGCCTTATGGCCATGGTTCTCAACTCCAGTCCTCAAGACCCCCTCCAAGGGTCAGGTTTTAAGGATATCCCTGCTTCAGCACAGGTGGTGCAGTCTTCGAGTTAGCCACTGATTGAGCCACCTATGCTGAAGCTGGGATATGCTGAAGCTGGGATATCATTAAAACCTGACCTGTTGGGGGGTCTTGAGGACTGGAGTTGCCCACACCTGCCATAGGGGGAGAAAAGTGGATTGTCACAACTTTGTTACAGTGAATTAAACTATCACTATTTTTGGCTTGATAATTGGTTACCAATTTCACTGAATGTAACAGCTGGGTAAAATCTTGGTGACTGCTGCCTTGTTTTTTTTATAAGAAACATTAGAAAGTGGTTGATTTCTCCATCGTGATATAGTTCTGCAGGAACTTAAGCATGGTTCAGTGTACCCTACCTGGAAATGTGTCAATATCTTGCCCAACTCGTGTTTCGTATAAGGGTTACTTACAAATGTCTACAGCTGCAAAACGGAGACAAAAACCCGCTGTACCTAGTAAATCGAGGCTTGTGCTCCCGTGTTGAAATAATACCCAGGAAGCATCGTAAAACCGAGCATAACGTGTTTGGGTACAGAACTAAAATGAATCACACACACTAAACAAGAAAAGTTTCCCTAGTCAATTCCAATCTGGCTTTTGCCCCAAACACTCCACGGTAACTACCCTGCTAAAAGTTTGCAATGAAATCCAGTGTGGAATGGAACGGGGTCAACTCACTGGTGCAGTAGTCCTAGATTCTGCAAAGGCTTTTGCTTCTGTTGATCCTGTTATCTTGCTAAACAAACTCCAGAGCTCTGGAATAGGGAAACATGCTTTAAACTGGTTTCATTCCTACCTATCAGGTAGATCCCAACATGTGTCTATCTCGGGCTCCAACTCCAACCCCTACGATATCACCTGTGGTGTCCTGCAAGGCTCTGTTCTGGGGCCCCTACTCTTCTCAGTGTTCATCAATGATCTTCCTACAGCTTGTACGGGAGCTTCAATACACATGTATGCAGATGACACAACCTTATATGTACACAGCCCTAGTCTCTCCGACCTTGAACACATACTTCAATCTGACTTTTTGAGACTTGAAAATTGGATTTCCCAAAACAAACTGTTTTTAAACACTGACAAGACTGTAACAATGGTATTTGGGACCAAGACTAAAAAATTTAAAGCTTCCAATGAGTGAGCTCCAAATCAGAACCAACACTAACACCACCCTAACTCCCGTTACTAGTTTTAAATACTTGGGCATATGGTTTGACTCCCATTTAACATTTGGGATGCACATTGATACCCTGACATCCAAAACCTATGCCAAACTATGTGTACTCTACATGAAGAAATCCTCCCTAAGTCTGATGGTCAGAAAGCGTATCGCACAGCAGATGCTAATGCCAATTATAGACTATGGGAACATACTATATGGCTTTGCACCCAACCTTAGCAAACTTGATACCCTCTACAATTGAATATGCCGTTTTGTTCTCCAATGCAACTCCAACACACATCACTGCGAAATGCTCAAAGAACTAGATTGGTCATCACTCGAGTCTAGGCGCAAAGTTCACCTTTCCTGTCTTGCCTTCAAATACTTTCTGGGCAAGTTACCCTCCTATCTGAACAAGCTCCTCACCCCTACCACATGCAGCACCTATCATCTGAGATCTGACTCTAAAGGACTGTTCATGGTCCCAAGGTTCAGCAAAGTATCCGGCCGCTCCTCCTGGGGAAGGGGATGCTGGGGGGGAAGGGGGGGAAGAAGGTGTGGATAAGAAGAGAGACAGACAGGATGATTACGCACTCAACGCACCCAAGAATGGAAAACATTAGAATGATAAGCCGCTTTGACACCAAAACAAAAGGACTTAATGCGGATATGGGGTTTCTCACACACTATTAGAATTGTTTGTAATCATCCTCCTTGTCTCTCTTCTTATCCACACCTTCTCTCCCCCCCCCAACACCATCCCTCCCCCCCCCCCCCCCAACAGCATCCCTCCCCCCCCCCATGCTGTTCCTTTTCACCCTTCCATGGCTTCAAACACTTTATCACCCTACCTTATCTACAGTACATCTCTGTTTTTTGTTTTTTTGCTCTCCCTTACACTGTTTTAGCCATATTCCTTTGTTAATTAGTATTGCTGACCTGAGGAAGAGATGAGAACTCTCGAAAGCTTGTCCAATGACATAAATTGTTAGTCCAAATAAAAAAGGTATCACCTAATACTGAAGAACTCATTTATTCTGCACTATCACAACTGGACTAACACAACTATTTCCGTGGTGTGTGTGTATACTGTACATATATATATATATATATATATATACATACACACATGTAGTGGTATCAGTACCGTGTTAGCCGAGCTTCAATAATCAAAAAATAAATAGATGATACCGTTCTGTGGCTAACGAAATGCTTTTATTTGTGCGAGCTTTCGAGATACACTGATCTCTTCTTCCGGCGATGTTACAATGAATGAAGCAAGGGTATACTTAAAAACAGTGTCTCTTGGAATGTTATCTGTGCTGGTCCTTCCCCCGGTGTGGATGTGTTTTATGGCTAGAGGTGTCAAAGGGTTACTGAAAGCAAGTGAAGAAAGAGTGTGTATGTGTATCAGTGTGAATAAAAATGAATGGAGAGCCCACAGTATATACAGTGCTTTACACAAGGTGTGTGTGGAGTGAGAGTGGATATAAATGGTGTGGAAATGTGAGAGTTTGTAGCACAACTAAAAGTGTGTGTGGATACTATGTGGTCCCTATTGGTGTATAGGGATCGAAAAATAAGGAGTATTAGTATGTGTGAGAGACAGCTGTGTGTGCATACATATAGCACAGTATGTACAGACATGGCCTTTAGCGCTCATGGGAAGAGAGTTTGCTAGTGTCAGTAATGACTCATAAAATTTCGATCTCTGTTCAGGCCACTTCTAAGTGTCCCGAACAGTTGCATAAATTTGTATTCATGCAACCGTCTCTCTTTCGGGGTTTTAAGATTACCTTTGAGTATGGCAACCCTCAGATCGTTCATCTTATGGCCAGAGTCAGAGAAATGTTCGCCAACAGGACTGTCTCTTGTTCCGCGTGTGATGCTGTGGCGATGCAGGTTCATTCTCTTGTTTAGCCCCTGTCCTGTCTCACCTATGTAGTAGCAGCCCCCTGGGCTTTTCATGCACATGATGAGGTACACGACATTGCTGGAGGAACAGGTGAACCCTCCTCTGATTTTGTATTCCCGATTCCTGTGTGGTATTTGTATTGTGTCCGCT
>CM071568.1:289941067-290003836 GCA_036426205.1 Ascaphus truei | reverse complement strand
GTCTAGGAAATGTACTTCATCCGGGGAATGGGTGAGTTTGAGGTTGATGGTCGGGTGGAAAGTATTGAAGTTGTCATAGAACTGTAGGAGGTCCTGTTCATCCTCCTGATTTGGACCTCTGGCGAACAGGACCTCCTACAGTTCTATGACAACTTCAATACTTTCCACCCGACCTTCAACCTCAAACTCACCCATTCCCCGGATGAAGTACATTTCCTAGACTATATATATATATATATATATATATATATGTATATATATATATATATATATATGTATATATATATATACAGTGTTCGACAAACCTATACATTTGCTCGCCCCGGGCGAGTGGATTTAACATCGTGGCGAGCTCCTATTGGCCCAAGCAGCACACGTTTGGTACTAGGTGGCGAGTAGATTTTTTTGTTCGGCGAGTAGATTTTTTGGTGATTTGTCGACCACTGTATATATACATATATAATTGTAATAATAAACAAGTTCCTGTGTTATAAATTGTATGATTGTAACACTGTAAGTGGTTAATCACCTACAACGGGTAACCCTATTTTTCCTATTTACAACCGAACAACAAAAAGTATATTGTACATAGCCTATATTTACGTTACCATTTGCAGAAGACTTTTTACTTTACTTTATACTTTATATAATTAGTTGGTGGCTAGATTTTTTTTCTTTTTCATTCAGTCATTAATTAATGCAAAATAAATATATTTTACTAACTTTTACTGCCGTAACTTGAGTCCCCAATAGAAGTTCTATATCCCTTCTTGGGATATTTCTAAATAATTAAAGAATCCTGTATAATTGACATTTAATATATATATAACTGTTTACAAAAGTAATGATATTACATAAATAATTTACATTTCAGAACTTACCCATGTTAAAAAGATGTCATCAATTCTGCATCCCAAATGACTTGTGTGGCAGCGCAGGGTGAATCTGTCAGAGAGAAAACACATGGAAACAATTAAACACAAAATCTGTGATGTGTGTTTGATATGAGCAGCTGCATCTAGACCAGGGTTGCGCAAACTTTTTTGCTGCGCTCCCCGTGTCTGCTCTCCTCCTTGGTGCGCCCACCCCCCCTCCTTACCACGTGCGGCGTCAAATGATGCAGCAGCGTCATGTGACATCACGTTACTGTGGCAACCGTGACGTCACATGATCCGCGGCTGCCATGGTAACGCGTACTGGAGCCGGTTGAACCTCGGCAAGTAGAGGTTGCAGGGGCCTCTCGCCTCTCGCTATCTGCAACCATCCCCCCCCCCCCCCCCAAAAAAAAATCTATTTATCTATCTATAATTGTGCAGCGCTTTGCTACAAAAAGTGGCGATAAGCCTATGCGAATGGGATGTATTTCAGACGTTCTTTTTGCATAGAATTATAATTATCTTTGAGAACACCATCTTAACACATCTATTCCTGTTTTAGGTAACGTCACAATTTAACTAAGCTTCGTGGCTCTAACGCTTAAGACTGTAAGCTCTTGTGCATATTTAGATTTGTTGACTTCTTGCACCAAAACTCTTGTGCTGCAAAGCCCTGCATACATGGCTAATGCAAAAAAAAAAAAAAAAAATACACATTAACAGACTAAGTAATTACAAAAAACGGTCAGCACAAGAGTGTTGGCCGGAAGAGAATCCCAAATATTGCACTCAGTGGGGGCACAGTTAGGTTGCACAAAGTATAGTCCTAGGTAATTGTTACCTAATATATGCCATGTAACGAAAATAATAAAGTTGTATTTAGCATAATAGTAGTATCAAGATAACAAAGTGAAAGGTACAGTATATACAAGTGTATTAAAAGTAGTGGTGGTGGCTATGCTGTAATGTAGAGGTATATGGCTCCTCCTAAGCCTATATTGAGCAGCCTATATTTATGGGATAAATACCCCTATTAGGTGATATTTGCCACCCAAAGTAGAATATATCTACGTAAGCATGTCTGGTGACTCGAATATTGCTGGATTACAACAATACCGAAATTATCTGCCTGCAGAAAGATACAAAGTTTGCACAATAAATTCTACACATAAGGAAGGGATCTTGTCCCAGACTCAGTAGGAGATTATATAAATGTAACTACTTATGCCTCGTTAGCTACAATGTATCTGGATGTTAGCTCTTAGTAGTTTAGTGGCCAATTGAATTTAGCCATTAATGTAGCAGTTTACATGAATCAGAAGACAAAACAGAGAGGTCTCTCTTATCATGAGTAGGCACTTTGTGAAGTGTCTGGTACATACAGGCAGTCCTCGGTTATCCAACGGAATCCGTTCTGGAAGTAGCGTTGGATAGTGAAACTGTTGTAAAGTGAGTCCCATGTTAATAAGTGGCTGTGAGTGTTGGATAACGCATTCAGGTGTCAGATATCGCATTCCAGCGTCGAAAAAACACCCTTAGGTTGCATTGTAAAGCATTGGATATGCCATTCAGTGTAAAGTGAAACGTTGGATAGCAAGGACTACCTGTATAAAGACTCAGCGAGTAGCTCACTCGGCATCTAGTTACTGCTGATATATAAGCAGATTGCAGTCAGCTAGTAGATGCATTCAAATAAGTATATACATATTACCGCTGTAAACTCAGTGTATCGAAGCGTCTCATTCAGACATGTGATTTTGTAAAGTCTAAAGGTAACTCAATCAGCATCTAGAGACCCATTAGTATATAGGTAGTATGCAGTGTGTAGGTCGGCATATAAACATTAAATGCAGTTAGTTAGAAGAAATATCAGCCTCCCAACCTTTTAGAGGTTGGGGCACCCCAGAACATCTATACTTGGTTCCAGTGATCAGGGCATATACTGGGGGACTCCCATTAACCTAGGGACCCCTGACTGTACCCAGGATACCCAAATCCTTATGCCCCCATTTACCTTTCTGGTCTGTGCTGAAGCACGGAAACCTGGCGGTGAGTTGCGTAACTGCTTTCAAGGGAGGATTTTTACCGGAGGTCTGTACCTACATGTCTGACCCGATTCCTGGATACATTTTTTGGGGTGGCCAGCAACTCTGGGCCCCGTCTACCTAGGCATAATATGACAACACTTTTACCACAAAAACTCATAGCCTCGGAATCTCCACTGGTTAGCACTCCTGGAAAGGTAAAACACACATATTGCACAATCACATACATTTCGTGTACAACCAATGGGTTCAAGAACTGACACTCTAGACCCACAGATATCTCAGAGGTAACAAGCCAAGCATAACCCCTTTATTGATGGCCTGGTTACCCCCTTACCGTCACACTGGACTAGGCCAGAACTATTCCCCCTAGGCCCCAGGCAGTCCCTTCACTTCAGCAGCGTTTGTAGGGCCGGCTAACAGCATATGGATTTCCCGGTAGTGAGACGCACCGGCGGAGAAGGACCAGAGCTGGCAAAGGAGTTCCTTCGATGAGAGGTATCACCGTATGGCTGCCGGACGTGAAGCATGAGGAGCTGTCAGAGACCCCGCGGTGTGGGATCCTACCGTTTGCTTTCTTGTGGAAGCATCCTCTGTTTACAGGCCTATAACCAGGAAGGTAGAAGGGCACCACCACAACAAGGGGGAGGGTAGCGCTGCCCTCATACGTACACTTGGGAAAGGGGTGCTTTGCAGGACACCGGGTTATATGTGCCCAGGGCACCAACAGTACTATTGGGGTTAGCTACCCCTAGGGTTATTATCATTGTACATGTAAGGTTCTTATTGGGTCTGTATTATTGTTATTGTTGTGCCTACTGTGGGAACACAGCAAAATAGTTATTTCACCCGCTGTTGTATGGTGGTTATTTGGGGTATACTATAGATGTATACAGGTGTGAAGGTAGAAATGTGTGTGAATATATATTTCTTCTTTTGTTATTTATACGCCCGAACTTTGTCTCAGATATCCTGTAAACAAATGACCAGATGATTAAACCATGAACTGATGACGCAGCTATGCACGAGGGCTGCATGAGCCGGGAGAATGTATTGCTACAATCAAGGAAGACAGCGTGTCCCGGAATAGATACATATGATTTAACCATCAAGGAAGACAGCGTGTCCCGGAATAAGATAACATATGATTTAACCAATCAAAGGAAGACAGCGGTGTCCCGGAATAAAGATACATATGATTTAACCCCTCCCATGCCCCTCCCGCTATGAGCTATATAACTATTTGTGTACTCATAAAGGAGTTCTGTGTTACCCCGGGATAACGCATGTAATGAGATTGAAGCTGAAATTGTGTCAGAGTCTTTCTTAGTGAGCTAGCGCATGCATGACTGAATCGGAGCAAGTAACTGAAGAGAGACCCTGATATAGTGAGATTCACGACCTCATTATTTGGCGCAACGTGAAAGGGGGGGGAGAGCGTGACTCCGGTTACCACGAGAGATGACCTGTCGTGATTTTGCTGCAGAGACCGTGACACAACGAACCGAGGACTGATCACCCTCATTGTCAAGGTAAGCTCTTGCAACAATTTGTGTGTTATCTGCCTATGACAAGTCGGTGGGTTGCTGCCTAGGTAGTATAATCTGTTTAGGTCTTTCACTCACGTTGATGTGATACAACGGTGTGATTGTGACTTTAGAGTCGCGCTCTGTTAGAAACTGTTAAAATATCATACTCTTCATTGCTTGCGGTCACCTATAAGTTGCTAAAGTTGTGCGAATGTTTACATGTTATATATGCTAGTCAGTGCGCAAGTGGGAGCCCGAAGTTGGAGTGGGATTTTTTCAACTGACTGTAGTTAGTATATGTATGTGTATTAATGCATTAGTGTTGGGAACTTAGGAGACCGAGGTGGATATTAATGGGAAATAGACTGCGGGTTGTCTGATTGAATTTCTGACCAGTAATTGCAAAAATCCCTGAATGAGAGTGCAGGCTGTCGCACGAGGCGAGGGAACAGGACAGCACTGATGCTCTGAGGGCGGTAACCTGAAAAAGTGGTGTCCTCGAGACGTAGAGAAGATAGTACTTGCCGGTACCGGTGTCTGGGGTCAGGGACCCAGCGTCTGAGGCGGTAACCCAAACAGTGGTTCCCTCGAGACGGTGACACAGGACCGGCCACGGGATATTGTGGGACGAACAGAGAATTCAGAGATGTTGCACTTATTTAAGAAAAACATGTGTTGCCCACAGGGGCACAGACAGCACTAGATTTAGTCCGCACTCGAGAAGAAGAGAAAGAACTATACCAAACATGCTACTAAAACTATATAAACTGGCTGGAGTCCCGCCTACGGGAAGGTTGCAACCAAAAAGTGAAAGATTGAAATAGAATCCAGGCATGTAAAGGAATGTTGAAAGATGGAGGATGTGGAGAATGCTGAGAAATTTTGAGTGGGCTATTGAGCTTCAAAAGGAAGGTTTCACTGAAATAGAATGTGGAGGGAAAGATAAGGAAGTTACTGTTATATGAAAGTACCCGAAAGTGACAAAACTACGCTTCTACCCCTAAAGTTAACCCTCCCCCTCCATATCCTAAATAGTCCAAAGTCCTGAGGTGAGATGAAGGAAGAGTTAGTGAGGGTTAGACTTGTGAGTGTTGATTAATGGAGAGAAATAGGTTTGTGTAGCTTGAGAAAGGACAGAATTGCAACAGGATAGCATAAATTTGTAGTTGAATGAAGTCAGTGAAACTATAAAAGTTCAAACAGAAAGCATTAAAAAACTGAGTGTAGGGAAATAGCATGAGCGTGTGGCTTATTTGTGTTGTAAGATGTTAATGAACCTCAGCTATATAAAAGCCTGTTGGTAATTTTTGAAAGGTCAAAAAAAATGTAGTTCTTAGGGCTCTGGATAAGCTCCATGTATTTAAACTTTAAGCAAAAGTTCCAAGCTAAAATAATTTATTTTGAGGAAGAAGCCGTGGTGTACCTTTATCTTATCTTTTCAGGGTCAATTGGCGAAACGCCCAGAAAAAGATGGCTCTTTGCCCGGAACAAGTTTAGAAAATATTTTTCTTTAGTCAGATGAATATGCAGAGTGTCTTTAAAATGATAAAGCTGACCAGTGCTCAGCACTGTGCAAAGAGATTAATAAAGCCAGACATTAGTGTGAAGTCTTATACAAAATCATTTGTCTATTAACGAATAGTGATTATGTTATAACGAATTAACCATTTATTTTTCCCAAGGTGTCCGTAAGCAGTGGTTATTGTAAAAATTGCTGTGTAAGCTAGAATGGGTTTACCAGGAAGGGTGTGAATTTGGGAGTCACCTCTCATTGTGGGGTGTCGTGTGTATAGGTTAATACAGGGGAATAATAGGTGCAAAGCAGTACATAAGTGAATAAGGTATGCATTATATACAAGGCATTCAATTTTTTAACAGAATCGTTAAAGTGGAGTGTTTGGGTAAAAGCCAGATAGGGAGTGGCTAGGAAATTTGTATGGGTAAAAATAATGGCTTAATTGGAGGGAATATTTTTCCATAAAAGTGGATGTATTGGGAAAAGGGATATTGGCCTGTAGTTTGAGACACGTGTTTTTTTGTCCCCCTTTTGAAGATTGGGACAACAACTCTGGTAGTTTCCCAGGTCTTAGGGTATGGCCTGCAGACAGGATAGAATTAATTATGGAAACAAGTGGTCAGCAAGGGATGAGGCCCTAAAGTTTCAGGAACTTAGATTGGTATCAAAGTCAGGTTCAAATGGCTACTTAGTTTTAATTTGAGGAACATTATAGGGAATACCTCTGTATATGTGGATGCTAAGACAGGAGTAACACCTTGATACAAGAATTGATTCCTAGGTATATAATTATCTCCCTATGAGACACATATGGGATGATTTATGAATATCAGCAGTCCAAAGGAATGAATTAAGGACCATGTTATTGGATAAAAACAATAAGTTGTATGCAACTAATATATTTTTTGAGTCTCTCTAGGCATAGGTATGATAAAAGGTCCTCACAAGAGGGACGGAGTGTTAAAGGTCAAGTAGTTCCTAAACAAGCAGCTCTTCATCCCAGATGAAAAGGCCTAAAGTAATCACCATACAGCAATTAAGCGGCAGAGTCATTTTCCTGGACCCAAGTACAGTGAAGCTCGTTCCAGCGCCACCAAAGACCAGAGTCACCAAAGCACAGCCGCATCAAGTTAACGTTTTGACGAGACTTAAACTTTGACGTTAACCAACGAGGAAAATAAGACACCAGGCTAAGGCCAAGGTTTTATCAGAACTTTTCATTTTGCAGAGATCAATATTTTTATTCTTTAGAGTGTGTAAGTTAGAAATTTAGTTGTATGTAAATGAGCCTTGATGGGAGGATTGGTTTCCTGGAAGTGTGGCTTGTGAAAGCTCTTGTATGTGTTTTGGCAGTACTCTTCACTCTCTATGTATGTGTCATGTGCAGAAAAACTTTGATCCAGAATGTGTTGCCGCCTCCACCGAAAGGAGGGCGGGTGTCAGCCAAGGAAGGATCTTAAGTCAGCCATGTTGACCCATCGCAGACATTGTCTGTTCTGATATTCTGAGTGATTGATGTATACAATGCGTGCAGAGGTGAGGATAATGCATTAGCTTCCACACGTACCAAACCCCTCAATTCTCAGTATAGAATGTTGTGATGATTCTGAAAATCCAAGAACAGGTTCAGATTAGGCTTATGGCTTACAAAACAGAATTGCTGTAGAGTATGTTTTAGCTTCAAAAGGGGGGTTATGTGTTTTGGTTAAAGACATGTTGTGTTGTTTGATATTTTCAAAGTGTAGCATGTGCAGCATGAACTTGGATTAAATACAAGAGATTCAAAGAGGTTTACAAAGGAGAGTGACAGATTATCACCCTTGGGTTAGGTGAATGGCTTAGATCATTGGAGCAATTTTTTTTTTGAATGTTTTGATGTGTTTGTGGAGTGTTACTTTTGTCATATGGGTGTCACGTGTTGCAAAGGTAGATCACAGGTGTGCGACCCCTCCCCATTCGGATGCCACTCTTTACAGATGCCAGAAAACAGCAGTCCGTGAAGAAAGAAGATGCCGACCACATTATTCAATTCATCAAAAGACATATTGGCCGCCGCGCCTTACGAGACTATGACAGTGAAGGGCACGCGCCCTTGTCCTCTGAAGTTATCCTGGACTATCATCATGAATTATTCTCAAAAGCTATGTTTTAAGAATAAAAAGGGAGGGAGTGACAAAGTGAGAATATGACGTAAGAGGAGGGGGGTGTCTGATATAACAGCACTGGGATCTAAGCAACCATTTTGAGTCAGCATCCATTAGGTGCCTGATATTGTCTATTGTCTGTATGAAAGTTGGAATGAATGTTAGTTTAAAATACATTTTTTTCTTCTGAAGTTCCAATTGATATTGAGCGTTCAGCTAAGCCAAAAACCTTGAGAACAAGAGCAATGTGCCATGTTCGGAATAAAGCTAGGAAGATTTAACTCAGGGTTCTGCGCTTTTAACTCATCTATAACCTCTGCCGAACTCCAGAATCACACTGCACATAGTTTGATATATATTGGTTATGCGGAATGTTAAACTCCGGAACATTCTACCCCCAGTGTGGCAAGGACAGTGTGCATTAGTTAAGGTAGTTATGCCTTTAGAGTGCTCCCATGGGAACCAGAAGAGCAGTACCTATTCAGGAAGTCTCTCTCTTGCCGCGGTCAAAAAGAGTATTGAGACAGCTCTACAAGTGATAATTTGGTATATAGAGATGCAATAGGGGTTCCAGGGGGTCCCTGATGAATTTAAGGACCAAGACCAAATTTCCGCTGGATTCGCATCAATCATCCCACAAAGTACAAATTAATAAAAATGTTGATTGGATCAATTATCTGTATTACAACCAACAGAGATTTATCAATTATAGTAGGGACGTTTCCAAGGTATAATTGAGGAACTAGATCTCATTTTATTGTAATTCATTGCTGTAGCTATTAAGGCTATACGGAAGGAAGGGACTCTTGCGGTGTGTTAAGTCTCGATGGAAGGTATAGGAGTCTATTAGAGATATCCTGTGCCAGTAATCGAGTGAAGTATCCCATTCCTTTTCCCCATCGCAAGACAGCCTTACTCCCTTAGGCAAGTCAGATATCTATTCAAGGGGGATTGTGAAGGTAGAAATGTGTGTGAAATATATATTCTTCTTGTTATGTTATACGCCCGAACTTTGTCTAGATATCCTGGTAAACACATGACCAGATGATTAAACCATGAACTGATGACGCAGCTATGCACGAGGGCTGCATGAGCCCGGAGAATGTATTGCTACAAATCAAGGAAGACAGCGTGTCCCGGAATAAGATACATATGATTTAACCAATCAGGAAGACAGCGTGTCCGGAATAAGATACATATGATTTAACCAATCAAGGAAGACAGAGCGTGTCCCGGAATAAAGACATATGATTTAACCCCTCCCATGCCCCTCCCCGCTATGAGCTATATAAACTATGTTTGTTGTACTCAATAAGGAGTTCCTGTTACCCCCGGAAACGCATGTATGAGATTGAAGCTGAACTTTGTGTCAGAGTCTTTCTTAGTGAGCTAGCGCATGCATGACTGAATTCGGAGCAAGTAACTGAAGAGAGAGACCCTGATATAGTGAGATTCACGACCTCATTACAGGTTCCTATGAGAAGTCATCCTGCTACGCGGGATCCTCATAGGTGGAGGTGCTGCACCCAGTCACCCCAGGCTCCAAAGGAGCGGAGGCTTGGGCCTTCTGTAAGCCTAACAGGTAGCACCGTAACACTAATTACCTGCTGTTTCCCTTAGGGGTAGGGAAAAGGTGTTACTTATATATTAATATTCTGCACATGGACTCCTTAGAAGTTGTATTTGGTAGTTTGCATTCCTAACGGAGCACATCCTAAGGATGACACATCTTCCCACCCAAAGATCTACTGTTCCGGAATGACACATCTTCCTCCTTAAGAGTAAGTGCAAGGAAATTGTGACACAGTTTAGCGGGTAGACAGATGGGCACTGATCCCTGAAGAGATTCCCCTTTCAGACACATGTGGATAATCCTGGCATTATTTTGAGGTGCAGTCTTTCTGTCCCTCTTTATCACATCTTTTCAGCGCTGAATCTCAGAGAAGATTTCTAGTTGCATAGTATCTTAAAGTACAAGCCCTCCAAGGGATTGTGCATAATAAATAAAAACAACACACTATAGCTAATGAGTACAATTGCTTTACTTTCTATCACACAGTATTAAGGTTATCACCTGGCCGGCAACAAAATCATTATATTCAATCAGTGGAAATGACCCGAGATATAGAAATATATAAGATGATAACTCTTTAAAATGAAGAAACACAGATTATTCCTTTCAACTTTATAGGTGTTGGTGAATAGGACCTGATGTTGGGTTTAATTGTGACCTACAGGTTCTCTTCAGAAACCATTCATTTGTTTTCTCCAATATGGTATTTCTATAGAACTATAGGGTTTACTATCTTCTGACACTCACTTTTTCCCATTTTCCTCTTATGGGGCAGAAACGCTGTTTAATGTTCTTATTGACTTGCCTTTAATGGTGTTATTATTATTTAAATAATTCCATGTTAAAGAGGCTCTGTGTATCCTCTGGTTTTTTTTTTATGCCGTCAGAGCCATTCGCCCCTCTGCCAAACGCCGTTTAAATACCAATAAATAAATAAATAAATCATAAATATAATAATTCATTTTTATGGGATACAGTTTCAGAAGTGCAGAATGTACAGTTTCCTGGGAAAATGTGTGAGAACAACATGTACAGTCTGTATAGTTTAACAACAGCCAACTGGATGTGAAAAGTTTCCACACACAACACAATACCACGCACAGAATTCTACAGCAACCAGCACAGTTGGGGGGGAGACGGGGGGGGGGGGGGGGAGACGGGCTGCCAGGAGCACTATTACAGTTGTGTTTGTGTTTAATGGCTGAAGTACATTTCCTTCGCCCCACCCCCCAAAAAAAACCCATTGGATCCTGTACAAAGGTAGCAGCAAAAACTAGAACAAAATTGGTAGTGATGTTTTATTTAGCCACTTGGCTGCTGTAAGGGCTTTTAAGGCTATTGCTGCCAGAGAGGCATTGCTTGGAGACTGATCTAATTGTGAAGTGTGTCATTTTGTAGTAGCTATGCTTATTTATTTATACAAATGTTTTACCAGGAATGAATACATTGAGAGTTACCTCTCGTTTTCAAGTATGTCCTGGGCACAGCGTTATGATGACAAATACATGGTTAAAATACATGGTTACATTAAATGAACAGGGTTATACATTATGTATAAAGACATTGCATGAACAGTTTAACATATTTTAGGTTTTAGGCGCATGTAACAGTTACAGACCAGAATAAAATGTGAGACAGCCTTAGTTTTGAAAGAACTTAGACTGGTGGCGACTGTGAGTCTCCGGCAGATTGTTCCAGTTGCACGGTAAGAGAAGGAGGAGCGGCCGGATACTTCATTGAACCTTGGGACCATGATTAATGTGTTAGGTGTTATGTGTTAGGCTGTCAATTAGCAATTAGCAATGTTTTCTTGGTTTTTGATATTGTACATTAATGCATAGGTGAAATGGAAGAAACGTGTTAGTCAACAGAAACGAGATTTGATACACATCACCATTATGTGTGTTAAGTAATGCCTACTACTCCACTGCATAAACATTTCCCAAATTCCATGAGCTTAATTACAGCATAGTAGCTGGTAAGAGAGATATATGGATTTTATACATGACAAGATATATATATATATATAAAAAACAGGAATCCAAGAAATCCGCAGCACTCGCACAGGGTCGTCAAATATAAAAAGGTTTTAATGCATCAAACAAACATCAAGAGCAAATACAAGAATAATGGAGCGACGGTCTTTGTTTTTAGGTTCCACATTTCACATCCATAAATGAGCACGGCCGGAATACACTGGTTGAATACTTTCTTCTTGAGGCACCGTGGAAGGTTCCTTTGAAAGACTGTCTTGTTTCCTCCAAATGCGCTCCATCCCATCTCCATTCTCCTACCTCTTAACTCAAAAGGTTCCCATCCATTGATACTCGTAGGTCAAGGTAGACCCGTTTTTGACTTCTATTTCTATTCCATTTATTTCTATCTTTGTAGAGATGACGCATGTGTCGAGTCGCACTTTGGTCTGGATGAGATTCATATGGAGGCTCACCGTCTTACAGGCTTTCAAGATCTACATTTTGATAAGTATATCGAATTATGTATTTTTGTATTACGATGTGTGTGTGTGTGAGTTTGTATTCCTTCAAGTGATACAGAGAGTTGACGTAAAACTAACCTGAAGGTTTGAGAACCGTAGTATAGAAAATGTATGTGATCATAGTGTATTGATTGTGCATTTCATTTGAAATATTAGAATAATAGGCATTTACAGTGACTTTGATACCTTCTATAACTTCAAATGCAGTTTATGCTCCTACACTTCCAGAATGTACGTCACAAGCTGGCATTTCTTAACTCTTTATTGAGTACAGAGAAAATAAGGGCATGAGAAGGAGAGAAGGTTAATTAATAGCAAGGGTTGGAAAAACTTGTATAATGTTTGATAAAGGTAAAAGTAGCTAGTAAGTCTAGTAGGGCAATACTTACCAAATAGACAAATCGTCGCCACCGTCAAAATGTGATATTGTCATGTCCAAATAGCCAGTTGTGTGATTGTGTTTGATGTAACATTGGACAATGTTCTATGCTATAAATGGTTATATATAATACTAGCTGATATACCCGGCGTTGCCCGTGATGTAATGTTCTGGCTCCCCCATCCTCCCTCTCAACTCCCTTCCCCCCTCTTCACAGCTGTTCAAAGCTGTGCCCCCCTCCCCCCACTGTTCACAGCTCCGATTCCCCCTCCCCATTCAATGCTTTGTTTACCCCCTCCCCCCCTGTTCACAGCTCCGTGCCCCCCGTGTGTTTGTCAGCTGAGCTGACTGAGGGGGGAAGTGAGTGTGTGTCAGTCAGTCAGTATGTATTTATGTGTGGGCTTCCCCCCCTTCTCTCCTGACTCCCTCCCCACCCCCCTTTTCCTGACTCCCTCTCCCCCCCCGCCAGTGCCAGCGCCTGTCCGCTGGGCACTGCCATCTTACCGGGGGGCAGCTGCAGGAGGAAGGGGGTCCGTCCAGAGGCTGCCCGCCCACTCGGCGCCGCCATCTTACCGGAGGCAGCTGCAGAAAGAAGGGGGTCCTTCCGGAGGCTGCCTGCCCACTGCTTGTCCGCTGGGTGCCGCCATCTTACCAGGGGCAGCAGGAGGAGGAAGGTCCTTCCGGGGGCTGCCCAGCCCACTGCCTGTCTCACGGCGCTAAAATAAGGTTGGTGCTAGATGTGGTGTGGTGGTGGAGAGGCGGCTGGTGGCGGCGGTTCCCCCCCTCGCGCGGAGCTGTGTCGGCGGCGACACTACCCGCATGCTGCTGCTGGGTGAGCCTGGTGGATTCTGGATTCCCTGAGGGGAGGTGAGGGGGGGGGGGGGGAGCCGGAGGGGAGGTGAGCTGGGTGAAGAGGAGAGTGTGTGTGTGTGTGTGTGTGTGTGTCAATTGGGTGAGGCCGAGGGGGAAGGTGAGCTGCGGGTGAGGAGAAGAAGAGAGTGGCAGTTGGGTGACGTCATAGAGCCACCAATCTGATTGGCCAGAGGCTGAGGACCAATCAGATTCAGCACATCTAGCACTAACCTCACAAATTTCTATTTTATTATATATAGATATATTATATATAAGGAAGCATGAGAGTCCTGCAGAACAGGTTGTCAACAACAATGAACTTTAGCACATGGTGTCCATGCACAAGTATGTAGAGAATTCAAGGGAAATCTTTGCTATACAGCCCAGCCGTTTCTGTTCATTACCAGTACGTTTACACAGTGATGTGCTTGATAGATGATCGTTTAGGCAACTGATTAGTCAAAGCTGCAATATTCATTATCAGGGGTGTGGAAACCCTTGGGAGATAACATGGACCCCCCAAAAAAAACAACAAGCGATTGGAATAAATTCAATTGATAGTGTTTAATGCTCAAACCAAGGTAGGAACACAAAAGGCAAAACAAAAAGGCGATTGCCAAGTGAGCCGAGCTACATTTATTTATAAAAATGTTTTACCAGGAAGTAATACATTGAGCGTTACCTCTCGTTTTCAAGTATGTGCTGGGCAAAGAGTTATAACAATACATGGTTACATTAAAAGAACAGAGGTTATACAGTCAATTCACAGACATTTCATGGACAGATAGAGTTTGAAAATTGAGTACAGGGGCTAAAAGGGCTGGTGAGTTTCAGATTGAAATAGAGAAGCTTTAACATCACTGAACGTCAGCGAACGGCTCACACCCTTTAGCTGCGCCAAAGGCTGTCCGCCTTTAGGGAGACACCAATGTACACTGAATTCACGCTGCATTCAATCGGAACCCTGTCAAAGTCTTTTGTCCTCATGCAACAGTAATGGTAGCCAGGAAAAATAAAACACTGTGGGACAAGAAGTACAAGGCAAATGCAAGGGTATTCTGCAAGGTCTGGAGAGCTACATGCAAAAGCAATTGGTAGCCAGGGAAAGACAAAAGAGCAGGGAGCAAGAAGTGCAAGGGGAGACACAAGGCAAAACAGAAAGGTACCTGAAAAGTCTGAAGAGCTAGTTGCAAGTATTGCTAGCCAGAGAAATGCAAAAGAGCAGGGAGCAAGAGAATGGCCAGAGTGTCGACAGAAACCAGTAGGAAATTATACATGCAGAAAATGTGTTATGTGTCAATACATGACACGGGATAAAAGTATATGTGATATAAGACTGGTAACATACACATAATTACACAATTTATTAACTGTTTAACAACATTTGTGGTGTACATTATAGACTGCCCATGTAATCTGTGGTACGTCAGTAAAACAATAAGACCTCTTAAAATGAGGATTGGTGAACATGTTAATGGGATAAAAAATGCCCAACGTAACCTTGAAAAAGGTAAAAATATACATAACTTGGTGAAGCATTTTTTGACCCATCATGAAGGCGAGCTTTGTGGACTGCATTTTAGAAGAAGAAGTTGTTCCAAGAGATCCCAGGAGAGGGGACAGAGAGCTAAAACTCCTCCAGAAGGAACCATTCTGGATTTATACACTAGGCCAGGCCTGCACAACATATGGCCCGCGGGCCACATGCAGCCCGCCTGGCCTCTCTGTGCGGCCCGCCTGGCCTCTCTGTGCGGCCCGCCTGGCCTCTCTGTGCGGCCCGCAATGACTCAGGCCGGGTACCAGCTGATTAAATATTTTTTTTTTTTTTAAAGTTACAAAAAATGGCGGCGATTCCCGGCGCGCATGCGCAGGGCCGCTCCCCCCCCCCTGTCCCAACGTGGGATGGAGGGGGAAGTACCAGCTAGCTCCTCCTGCGGCCGCTCCCCCCCCTTGCTCCCAACGTGGGACGGAGGGGGAAGTAACAGCCAGCTCCTCCCGCGGCCAGCTTCCCGCGTACCCCCGAGCTCACCTCCCGTGGCCCCCCCCCCCCACTGTGCTCACTCATTCCCATGGTTCTCTAATCTCACGGGAACCCGAGCAACAGCGAGCCCACAACCCCCATGTAAAAGCCAACAACCCACCACGCCCACCTCCCGTCCCAGCAGATTGCCGCGATATCCAGGGCAGGAATGGAAAGCGTCACGCGGCAAGCTGCCCACCCGTCAAGGTAATCACTGTCACCAAACACCCACGTCACTGTCACCACACAGTCACTGTCTCCTCCCACCCACCGCCATTCACCCCCACACCACAACCACTCACCCAGGCAGGCAGAATCCATGTCTTATGGTAAATAATAAAAAAATAAACAGGTTGCATTGTATGTTTTTTTTCTGTATCACACTAAGAAACATTTAGTACAAGTTGTCTTCGCTAAAAGAGTATTTTTTACGTGGGTCGGTAGCGTATGGGTTTGTGGGGGGGGGGCCTGCCTCCTTTCATTTGTCCCGGGCCCCATGATTTCTGTTGGCGGCCCTGTGGGGGTGATGTGATTAGAGGTTAAAGGGGGTGGTGGTAAATGTGGGGGCGGAGTTTGACTAGGTGATAGGGTGATGTGGTGCAGGAGGATGAGGACGAGGTGATTGGTTTATAGATGATGTGAGGTGGTGCAAGGGGAGGGGATGAATACAGGTGTCATGGAGTGGTGATATTTGAGGTACAAGGGGGTGATTATGGACGGTTGCATGGTGGGCTGATCTGAGTCATGTTCAGGGGGTGATTTGACGTTACAAATTGTGGTAATTTTGAAATATACATTGAAGGGGTGCATTTGATGTGCAATGGGAATGTGACAAATTTGAGTGCAAGGGTGATATTTGAGGTGGCATTAGGGGAGAGTGATGTAGGTGCAGGGGGGAGAGGGATGTGAGTTAGCAGAGGGTGAGAGGGATGTGAGGTGCAGGTGTGGAACGAAGGAATTATGTAGGTGCAGGGGAGGAGAAAATCATTTGACGTGCAGGGGGGGACATCAATTTGAGGTGCAGGTGGGAAGGGGCTGTGAAGTGCAGGCTGATAGTGATTTGAGGTTGCAATGGGGGATAGCGATGTTAGGTGCACGGGGGATAGGGAGTTGAGGTGCATGGGTTTGGGATGTGTGTGGTGGTGGCAGGGGGGTATTGTGTGTTTTATGTGGAGTGGAGTATTCTGTTGTGGTGGGTAGATGGGTATAGCTAGTGGTATTGAGAGATAGATGGGGAGTAATCGGCAAAAGTTGATATGAGGGGTCTGGGGGATATATTGAGATGAGTTCTGAGGGTGCTGGTGGGATGGAAGAGGATGATGATGTGAGTGCTGGAGTAGAGATTATGATGAATGAATTTTACCCGTTTTAATATAAACCCGGCCGGGGCCCAATTATTTTTTCCTTGGAGCAGTTTTACGGCCCTTTCCTCCTTTATTAACGAGTTGGTGCATGCCCTGCACTAGGGCCATGAAAGGCGCACCAGTGGGTTTTACATGACCTTAAATAACTGGGCCGCCTTTCTCAATAGGATAAGTGCCTTTTAATATTCGTATCACGCGAGTATTGGGCCACTTTGTTTAAATGTCGTTGTTTTAACTTCAAATGGCTTATTTATTGTTTATATTGGACTAGATCCTATTTGGCAATGGCAACTGACTAGCATTAACTGTACATCATTATCTGGCTCATCATTCATTTAATAGATGCATTGGCCTTATTATATTCATGCAAGGGCCATCAACTTTTTTCTCTTCTTTATTTTAGAAGTGTGGTTCATTTCTTTTTAATTTAGTTACTAAAATCAATTTCTCCTTGCTTTACGGCTTTCGTTGTTTTTCTCTCTCTTGCCTCCCTTTCTTGTTGTCCCTCCCTTTCCCTTCATCATCTCCCTCGCGCTCCCTTCTTTCTGTTATCCCCCTTTTTTTTTTTCGCTTGTGCGTGCTCTCAATCCCCACTCCTGAAAAGAAAAAAGGTATTCATTGATATATAGATGCTGTTTCTTTCTTCCGTGTCACTATTTATTTACATCATCAATTTTATTGTACTAGCCAACTGTTGTCCTCTAGTTGTGTTTTGTTGTATAATTGTTTCCATTATTGTTTCATTGCATTTTTATATCATCATTATTTTGCATTTTTATGTTCATTGCTAATGGGTGTTAGGTTAGTTTTGGTTGTGTGTTTATTTATGTGTAGTTGCTTTCTGCCTGTTTTTTTGGTATTATAACTTGCTTTGGTTTTTTTTGGTATAATAAATCCATACCTAGATTGGACGTCTTTTAAATTACCCAACACTGTAAAAGACGGGATTTTGCGTGTCCTGCTTGGCGGTCATTTTACTAACTACCTCTTCGGTATTTAAGACCGGCCTTAGGACCCATTAGCCAACCCCCACGTCAGAGCGTAACTTTGACTGCGTAAACCGCTTTGTGTGCAGGTCATCACACAGCTATAGTGGATGCCAGATCCCCCGCCTGAAGCTGTACATCCTCTTACCGTCCCCGTCCACGAGGACTACTCCAACTCCAAACGTTCACATCCTCCTTTTAACAACCATGCTGGGCTTGGACTGCTTTTGTCCCTGATTCCATCTTGGACTTGAGATTGCAGATCCTTGTTCTCGCAGGTCCGACCTCGCATGGAGTGTTCCTTTTGGATCTGTGAGATGAACGGATCTACATGATGCTATTTTATATGTAGGTGTATTTGTTCTTTTCCTTTTATAGCATTTATATTTAGCTGGAACTTGTTATTACCCTTTATTTTGGGGCTCCTCTCTTTTTTGTTTTTATAAGATCCCTGGTTATTAACCCAACGGACCGATCACGGGAGAAAACTAGGAGCATGGAACACTATCCCTGTTTGGAATTACAGAGATTCACTGGGACAGCCAGGCCACTTATGTCTTCTTCTGTGCTTACAATCGCACACTTAAAAAATATCTCCCTAATGTATTGCTTCTTTTGTAAAACAGTAAATAAAATAATTTTTTTTATATTTATCATATCGTAACAATTGTGCAGCTAAAGAGCACACCAAATTCCCCTTGCAAAGGCCGCCAATCAGTCCAAAAATTGGGGCCTGGCCCAAAACGAGCCCATGAAATGAGATTCCCTCCATGGTTCGGCTTTGAGGATGCAGGCGGCCTTTTGTTTTCTCAAATACTCACAAAACGACTTGGAAACTCTTTATCAATGCCAAGATAAGGGATGGATCTGAATTACTACTTTAAACGTTAATATGCAGTTGTTTCATTTGGTATAACTCCTTTCCTCTCCTAGGGTGGGGTGCATCAACCACTGCAATGCACTGCACTGTCACGCCAGGGGTAATAGCCAATAAATCGAGTCAGGCTTTCGATCTTTAGAAACTCAAACACCAGAAGTGACGCATAAAAGACAGGATTGGGGGGGAAAATCACCTCGCGCTCAGGCACAGATCGCAGAGACAGAGAGCAGGAGGCAGAGCACAGAGCACAGAGCACAGAGCACAGAGCACAGAGCACAGCACAGAGCACAGCACAGAGCACAGAGCACAGAGCACAGAGCACAGAGCACAGAGCACAGAGCACAGCACAGAGCACAGAACAGAGCACAGAGCACAGCACAGAGCACAGAACACAGAGCACAGCACAGAGCTGGCTCTCACCTATAAATTACTTTGAACATTTTCTCACATAAACACATTCCTGTTCCAGATGAAAGAATGTGTCCTGTGCTGCCAGCCTTTTGAAAAGACACCTGTGCATCAGAAAGATGTCCTTCCAAATAAAAGACTAAACCTCAGAGCCAAAAACAGAGACATATCTAGTGTCAGCTCAGCAGGAAAAAGTTAGAGAAGAAAAATAAACAATGTAACTGCAGGGTGCGTGTGACTCGCAATTATATTCCATCATTATTCTATAGGGGGGGGGGGGGGGGAAAGAGTTCTAATTCATATTGGGCAGGGGAGGAGAATATTGCACTTTATTCATAGCTGGCATAAGTCTTTTATGTATATGTAACCCCTCCTAGCCCAGCCCAAAGGAGTGTTACGTTGAGGTAGTGTTATTTAGGCATAAATGCTCAGTGTGGTTGGGTTACCTTTCTCAGGGTGTTGCAGGCTGGTGTAGTAAGAGTGGGCTGTAAGGGCGCCAGGAACTTTATTTAGGCAAACAATGTATTTATTTTACATCTTGGACATCATTCACTCTTCTTCCCTGGGTTCTCAGGCAGCCTCCCAGGGAGACACATGGCTTGTCACCTTGTGCATTAATTTTGGGTGGATAAATAGCAATCCGCTGCATGTGGACATGAGGTTTGCTACCAGGATTCTATGCAGGGGTGCACCTGCCCTTGAGAACCCTACATCCTGTCAACCTGTGCGGATACCTCATAGTCTCTACCTTGGCTTGCTAGTGTGCTATTTGGGCTTGTCTGTAGGCAAGGCCCCTGTGTGACACTCAGGGGCCCTTCTTGAAGAATCCCCTGGCATGGGTGTCCCGCACATCCTCTTTAGGAAGGGTAGTATATTCTTGACACTCCAAGTGGCTCTGTTTAAGTAAGGGACACTTTCCCCTATCTGCAAAATAATAAAGGTGACCATACTCGCTAACATATAGTTACACACATAAGGACGGACTTGTCCTCCAGGAAGCTAAGAGTCTAGAAGCTTATGCAGATCAATCTATACCCTTCTGTGAGGTCACCATAACCCTGGATACAGGGCTAGGGATTTGGCTATTGCTTAGTTATTCTGACCCAGGTGGCAGACTAAACAGCTTCTAGAAGGCGGGCGTGGTTAGAATGATATTTAATATCCTACACCCGAGGACAGACAAACTATTTTGCAACATAATATGGGAAACGGCACAGTACCTTGCAAAAGCCCATGCCGTTAACCCTGTAGGGGCCTTAACTCCCTAAATAAATATAATAATTCCAGAGGGGGGTTACATATATTTAATATCATGTATTTAAGGTGTTATGTTAAATAAAAGAAAAAATATATATATTAAATTAACAGAATCTCTCTCTTTTATATTGTGTTCTGTTCTTTGTATGAAAAATATGAAACAAATGTAATAATAAGAGCAATTACATACTGAACATCGTTACTTGTCACTTAGAATGTATTTATATATGTACAGTATCTGTGGTTAATAATATAGAGTGACCATATCTGTACTTGGCTTTATACAGTACAGGGAATTATTCATGTTTATTTAATGCCATCTGGCCTCAGTAACTCATAGCCATCAGTACATATTACTTTGTTCCTGAAGTGCTTTCAAGGTTACAAATACAATCAAAAAAATAGATCTCTTGGAGGTATGCTGTTTGTAGACAGTGGGCTCAGCAGCCCATCAGTTGGTTTAGCTCACACTGCTAGAGCTGTTGTTCTGAATAACAGAGATTGTGTGGGTTCAACTTCTGATCTTGATTGGTCTAACACCATACCCCATTCCTAACTTGTCAACCCAGTAACACTGTGTGCTGTGGGAAGCAAGTGGAATAGCTTTGTTTATTTATTGTATAGCCATGCATAATAATGGTATATTGCTTTCCTCTCTGTTGGCAGTAAGTCCTGGTAAGAACAGGTATGCCAGCAGTAGTTATGGAGGTTTTCCCTCATCCAATGGTGATGTGCCCTATGTATGGAGGGGAGTGGCTGTATGCTCTGAGTCCCTGGATAGTGACATCAGGGATGCGCCTGCCTCCTGAAGTATATAAGGCACAACACAGTTAATTACAGTGTGTTCTGGCAGCTGTGGAAAGCTGTTAGGAAGTTGTATTGTCCTGCTTAAGGGATTGTAGGAACACTTTGTGACCCTAGTGACGTAACTAGCGGTCCAGGTTGACCAATCACCCTGTCTAAGCCACTCTGTGTCCAGGGACCTGGCACAGAGAGGATCTCCCTAGGAGAAGAGGGGATCCCACTTCAATTCAGGAGGGCGTACCTGGCGAAGGGACAGCACGGAGAGATGTGCGGCTAGAGCCGGCAGCTGCATGGGGCAGTCTGCTACATCACCGTCTACAATAAAGATGACCTTGTTAACGATACCCCCACTGTGTGAGTGTGAAATTACTCAGCAGTGGATGGCACCACCAAGGAGGAGTTCCTCACCAGGACCATCTCCCTGCGGAAGCACAGATCCTGATGAGGTGGAGGCGCTGCACATGATGTAAGTTGAACTCGCACCCACTACCTCAGCTACCTGTTCTGTTGGATATCCCCTACTAACATCAAGCGGGAGACTCAGGAGTTCTGTTGCCTACAGGTGCACCACCAAACACACACGTAATGGGGGTTGGTTATTAAAGTACCCGGGCCAATGTGAGATTGGGGGGGGGGGGGGAAACCCGTTACAATTGTAACAAAGTATTTCAATCCAGTATGTGTCTGGCACTCTGGCAGATGGAACAGTGAATATTTTTGTCCCTGTTCTGTTATACTATATCCATTTCTGTGCATAACCATCGTGTAGCACCAAAATGAGTGCATATACCTGTTGTAGCTCCCTCCCCCTAGTTCTTTTAAAAGCAGGCCACTTCCACTTCCTGGTTGACAGTTTAATGTTCCTTTTGGAGCTCACCTGAGATACCCGTGTGTCCCCTCATCCCTCATCTCCCACCAACACCACCACCCCCACCACCCCACACCTTTATTTTTTTCTTTAACAGTGGGGCCCAGCTAGCAGTTTGCCACCTTGGGTCCCACAAAGCCTAAGGGCCGGCCCTGCTTAGGCTTATGGAAATCCTTTTAGGAAGTGTGGGACGGGACTCATTGAAATATACTTTGCACAGACATTAGCATATCTCAGGGGTGATCCTTTTTCAGCAGAGGCATTTCTCTCTAATTTATTTGGAGGAATGCTTGAGAAATCCACTATTGCGGATTTCCTTTTTGAGGAGTGATCCGCGGATTAAAGGAACGTCTGGATTAGAGGTAGATCCAAATTCGTTAAAAAAACGTGCCCATCTCTAGTGGAGACACACTCTCTCTCGCTCTCACACACTGGCAGCAAATGGGCACAATAGATAAGGACCATTATTAAATACACAGGAAACAGTATATGCTAAATATAGTAGGTACTGTTGGCTCATATGTATATTTGGGTTACAAGGAAAATAAGTAAATAAAATTATATATATGTGTGTAATCAATTCAACTTTAACTGTTTGTGTGCCTTCTTCAGGTTCAGTGAAGATCACAAGAGCAGAAAAGCTAGTGGCTATTATGGTGCCCAATGATGAGAAGATGGTGAAGAAAGGATTAATTGTATTAGAAAAGTATATTCCGACAAAGAGCGAGCACAACAATGAATGGGCAGGAGTGGATCAGTGTCACCACACCGTTCAAATCCCAGCCCCTGCTGCTTGTGACCTTGGGCAAATCCCTTTATCTCCCTGTGCCTCAGGCGCCAAAATTAGTTTGTCTCCCAAAGATCCCTATTGGCCGTAATCGCATCAGCTGTTAGAGCTCAAAGTCTACTCACAATTGTAGCCGCACATACTGCATTTAGGCTACGATGCCCGCCGCCTACCATAGCATACCCGGCCCCCCAATGCACCAGAGCGATCTCACCCGTGACCTCCACGACGTCAACGCGATGACGTCATCCAGACGTACGTTTCGCGCTCGGGGCTGGCGCTTTCTCATCTATACGGGTATCTGATAAATAATGTACATTTGACTGTTCAGACAGAAGATAGATACCTCTCTATTCAACCCCACACCACGATCTAGTTACCACCATTAGGGAATATTTGATTATCTGTATTTGGATTGTCCACCTTATTCCTTTTTGGTGTTACCTGTCACCCTTTTGTTTTAATTGTTTTAATGATAATTAGAGTATGCGTCGTTGTACTAATAAAACTTTATTATTTTGGCCCGCATTAGGCTTTTAGTGGTAACTGTCCTCCCGCAGTGCTGGGAGCGGTTACTTCGTGTACCCCATACAGCTTACTAGACTATTTGTCAGGGTGTATTATACCCCTGTACATTTCAGCAGCCTTGTTGTGCAATTAATAGGGATCTTCGGGAGACAATCTGATCTCCTTGTTTGTTTTTGTGTGTCATTACCATTCCTTTGCACCGGTTGTGGTTTCATTATTTACCTTATTTATTTTCATACAGTGGTGAGCGGTTTATCACAAGTTATATATATATATATATACAGTATATATACCAAAATTAGTTTGTCAGCTCTTCAAGGATAGGGACTACCTGTGCCTGCAAAAATTCTATGTACTGCGCTACATACACGGTCGGCGATATATAACAAATAAAATATCAGCTATAAGCTACAAATCAGATCTACAAAACGGTCCAGGGTCACCAGGTACATTACAACGTGAACGCCCTTACAGGGGAGATACAGAAGTCAGAGATCGTTTAATGTTTCATTAACATGCATGGTGATACGAAGTTTAATTAGAGAGAAAGTCGAAAACGTGTTTGTTTTTTTAGCTATACATTAAGGAGAGAGATGGAAGAATCATAACCACCAATATCCTCTTAAAGGAGCAGCCCAAGCAAGGGTTTTGAAAAAATTGGATTGAAGCAGAGGTTCTCCATAGCTGAACCCCATTAATTTCAGGTCCGGGGAGCCCCTGCTTTCTATGATACCTACCTCCATAGCGAAGCTGTTATGTCAGTGCTGTTTAAGTCTGCCAGTCACGTGCGCCAATAGGAAGTCGCAAGGGATGATGTCGCGGCTTCCTATTGGTCCGTGTGATGCAAGCTAGCCCAACAAGAGCTGCTACCGTCACCCCCCCCCCCCCCCCCCCACAGAGGTAAGTATCTCAGGAAGCAGGCGTTCCCCAGAGCTGAAATTAATGCGGTTCAGCTCCGGAGACCCCCTGCTTCCTTTATATATTAAAAAAAAATGCATAGCTTAGATTGCCTCTTCAAGCACTTTTCTGTTAACTCCAGGCCAACCTGGGAGCAATCCCAGGATTCTCCCTAACACACAGGACAAAATCAGTCAGAGAGCTCCATGAATGTTACCCCAAGATTGCGGAACTCCTTGCTGAGGTGTGTTAGTGCACCATCTGAAGCACGGTTCTGAGGCCTTAAAATGCTCTGAAAATATGTCCATATTCTGTAAAAAGGACCAGGGCAGTGCCTTATGGAATAGCACAGCTTAGTAAATACGGCCCATAACCGTTTGCATGAAGAAGGTTGTTTCATTCTAAGGCTCCGTTGCACGCGTCCGCACGGCTGGCTTGCTTGCCGGCGGCGCGTGCAACTTGCTGTACCGCGATCTGCGGTCTACAGGCTACTTTTCTCGGAGCGGGGGGGGGCGTGGCCAAACGGGTCGGGGGGGCGCGGCCATGACGTGAGGGGGCGCGGCCATGACGTGAGGGGGCGCAGCCATGACGTGAGGGGCCGGAGCGGGAGGTGGGCGGGAGTGGGAGGATTGACAGGGAGGGGGGGCGTGGCTTGAGCGGAGGGACCCGCTACTCTTCCCCCCCCTCCCTCCACGGGCTGCCACGGGCTGCAGGTAAGTAAAAAAACCACACACACGCAGGCACTCATACATACATACATACACACACACACACAGGCAGGCACTCACGCACTCATACACACACACACACACACACACAGACAGAGACAGGCACGCACGCACTCATACACACACACACAGACAGAGACAGGCACGCACACAGACAGGCACACACATACACACACACAGGCAGGCACGCACGCACTCAGACACACACACAGAGAGGCACTCATGCTGCTTTCACTCCACACTCCTCCCCGCTCCCCGAAGCCTCTCCTCCTCCCGCAGCCTCCACTCCCCATTGGCTCACAGCCACACACGTCACGCGTCAAAGCTAGGAAACACCATTCTGTGGTGTCTCCTAGCGGCTGACGCGCCACAGCGTGTAGTCAGCTGTGCCGCCAGGGGGGACCGGGACCGGCTCGCGAGGATTCCCCTGCTGGTGGGGAACTCGCTACATTGCCGCCCGCGCCAACGAGCGCAGCGGGTCCCAGGCCTTAGGCTGCGTCCATAGAAGGACAAGCAGGGCTGAGCCGCGCGGACTCTCCGCGCTGAGTCCCGGCATCCTCAATGAGGATGTCTTTAGAGGGGGCTCACGCGAGCGTCCGCAGGCGTGCTCAGGAGTTGGATTTTTCAGCCGACAGCCAAAGCTGTTTTTCAGCGCGCTGTCGGCTGAAAACATCCAATCAGCGCGAAGCAGCGTCAACATCACGGCGCCGTGACGTTGACGTCGGTGTGTCGCGGGCGATTGGCTCAGCGACGTCACTGCCCCGCCTCCCGATCGCGGACGCTGGCTCGCCTGCATGGGCATGAAATCGCTCATGATTGATCAGGAGAGCATCAGCGTCCGCGTGGCTCAGCGCTGCTCCACGTTATATGGACGCAGCCTTAGTCTGTCCCCAGAAGAGACATCTAATCTCCATAGAAATGCGGTTCTGTCTCTGTAAATATCCCTTTTTGGGGAAAGCTACGCGATGTTTTATTGTTTCGATGTTTTGCACCTCTTTTCACATTAACAGTGAAGTGGTTAAAACGTTTAGCAAAGGGAGGGCCCGAGTGGGTGACGACGCTCTGGTTTTCAATATCCGAGTGACCCTACTACAATGCTTCTTAGAGTGTAAGATCTGGAAGGCAGTGACGGTGTCTTTAAGAGTAGCGCTCATTCAATAGGCGTTCAGCAATGAAATCCAATGAAGCAAACGTCTGGGCAAAACAAACAGCAACCGGACATACTGAAAGCTCAGCCATCACAGGCCGCGATATACTACGCTCCGATAATGGGAGTAGGAGTTCGATCCAGACTAACTGCTACTGTATACACTTACATAATTAGGATTCGATACTCCTTGTTGGAGCTTAGTAAATCCCCCCCCCCCCCCCCATAAGTATGAAAGTGCCAGGTGGAATATTTGCTACCCACTTGTTTACAAAACACAGCAACAAACAAACACAGGTATAGTGACACAGATTTGCTGGAGTTCACTTCGTGCTGAAGCAGACAACGATATAACGTGTCAGGGACACAGCCCCTTCCTCAGCCAGGGACACACCTTTCACTTTCGTAATGGCTTAGCTGTAACAAATAACCCCTCTGCTAAACGCACACACACACAATAATAAAAGCAGTTTTTATAATGGCGAAACGTCCACCCTGACACAGCGTTAGTTCCTCCTGAAATCAGACACTTTACCACAACACAACATATCACAAAACAGATCTGAAACAACACGTGGAAATGAATGGAAGGTACAACAACAACGCGAGATTTATTTTTTAATCAGCGATAGGAACTGTACTTAAGGCCAAAAAAAGCACCACAAAATATTTCCTTTGCTTATGAAAAATATCTAAAAATACTTCCTTTAAGAAAAACAGTTGGCATCGTCCAGAAACAACCCGTACACACAGAAAAACATGTCCGCAGAGTGAACAGTGTGTTATGCAGTTACCCTGATTATATTGTTTGGATATAATTGTATTTGGCCACAAACAACTTACAGTACCGGACACGGATAATAAAATACTAAAAGTTGAGCGTTCGATGTAAATGTACAGATATGGGGGACGGATACTTGACCAGAGAGCTTACAATCCAAAATGTTCAAGGCAGCCTACACCCCTTGTAAAAGGTAGCCTTGTTTTTGAATGTATATTTGAAGTATAGGAGGTACAGTATACAAAATTATATTTACAGTAGAATATTATTATTAAACAGGACTCTGAAGAGTATAATTTGTGACCGGCGACTTTGCAAAATCTGTGTTTGTTGTTTTTGCTTTCATGTGTTTTCATATTATTAGGGGGGGAAAAAATCAGTGTTAAAAATGAAATAAAATGGAGACATTTGAATCTGGCGTTTACACGGCAGTATTTTTCGTTTTCTATCTGCGGCTGCTACAAAAGATGGAACTCAATGATGCTTCATTTTTATTTTTAAAATCGGGTATAACCAGAGGTGCAATGATGGCGTTTTTCTGGTGTTCTTTCAGTTAAAACCTAAATCCGCGGTCCCGGTTTACGACACTGGAAATGGACAGAGAATTATTACTAATCCCTCCGAATTTGGCTTCTTCTGTAATCATGGAGCTTCAATCCCTACAAAACAGCGTCTCCTATACCAGGGGAGCTCCAGTCCTCAAGACACCCCCCCCCAGTCCTCAAGACACCCCCCCAGTCAGGTTTTCAGGATATCACTGCTTCAGCACAGGTGGTGTGCTTAAGCAGGGATATCCTAAAAACCTGACCTGTTGTGAATCCGCACCAATCCGTTTCTCGCATTTTGCCTCTCAAATCCGTTTCGCTGTGTAAAATCCGCAAATGGATTTGGTCGGTTATAATCCGCGCGGATTCATCGAAGTCCGCCATTGGGTACAATCCGTTGATGGATTTGTAGAATCCAATCTACGGTTTCAGCGATCCGTTGGCGGATTGTATTGGCAATAATGTAAAAGAAATCCACAAAACGCGATTCGGCTTTTTTTTTAGATTGATCCACGGAAATCCGTGGACCAAAAGGAAACGGGCCGGTCCGCTGTGACATCTTCCATTGCGGATTACTATTGGCCAGCTAGACCGGGAAATTTAAACTTAACAGGGATACCGGCAGCCCCTACGGAGGTAAGTATCTCAGGAAGCAGGGGGTTCTGGGAGCTGGAATTAACACGGTTCAGCTCTGGAGACCCCCTGCTTCCTACCTGAAGGGGGGTGGGGGAGTGGGGGAAACCCTAAGCAGCACCACAGCCAATTACTAACACATCTTTTTACAATATGCAGCCTGCACAAGAACATAATTAAAAATAAACACATCTGCATTTGATGCACAGTGAGCTCTGATCATACACTAAAAAATGTAGCACTGTTCCAACCCTCCCCCCACCCGCCTCCCCTATGGGAGAATTGCCCTGCTACCGGTGTATGGTGGCGTGCTTTACCTGTTGGTTCACAGGAGGACTGAGGTTCCGCGACAGTCTTTTTATGTAGATGCTTCAGGTCAGTCTCTGCAGTGCTAGCGCCTCCATCCACCACAGGCCCCAGGAGTGCTGGAGACAGTCCCTATGGTAGAATCCTTCCATACTCCCCGTGATTGACTGCAGACCCAAGGCAGGAGTATATTGAAACAGGATCTCTTGATTTGGCATCCACTGCATACAGTCTAGTCATACAGTGAATACTTTTCTTGGTCTCAGACCTCTGCATGGTCCCTGTGTCACATCTGGCTTTAGGCCTTAGCCTTACTCACAGAGTACTCACTCCATTGCTGGAGTACTCAGAACTGACTAACTTTAGAGCTGCCTCTTCCTTAGTGCAGAAGGGGAGGGCACAAGGTTTGCACTCACAATTGGGCAACACAAAGACCAAGTCCCACCTCCACTCCTGCCACTCAAGGAAGCTGCATGGGGAGGGGTAAACCCAAGATAGGCTTTAACACTGCCTGCATCTACCAGGACTTGCGTGTTAGGGAAGCCAGAGGAGTAGCCAGAACCAACCATGGCTACAAAACATATCAACGTGCAAAAGACACCAAGCCCAGATCTACTAAGTGGTGCACATCCACAAGAAACCTTCCTTCGTCAGCAGGAACCTTACAGCCCGTTTGAATGAATGGGCCTCAGGGTAGCTTCACATGCTGGAACAGCTTAGCAAATACGGCCCACAACACTGAAGGCCCATGCTTGCCCTAATCAGAAACTGTCCCTTGCCCAGTGATTACCGTTCTAAACGCCCCAGGGATTTCGCTTCGCCTGTATTCCACGGATCAGAATTGTTCATGTGCTTTTTTTGTGGAAATATCTTCAAAGAAATACGCCACCTATCTTGCACAGTGTATTCATGTTGCCGCGGTAACCAGAGTCACAGAGCGCTCTGCTTTTCAGGATCCAGTGGGAAAGGATGAGGTCATTGTTACTGCTGCACTGTGTATCTGGTTTCCGTGGTGACAGGGGGAATCCTGGATTAGGCCTTCTCTGTTAACCTCTGCAATAGTAACCGCACCTGGGAAGCCATGTGTGCTTTTTGGCTGGGAACTGTGTCAACAGAGCGGTTTCCAGTGATGGTACGGAGTCCAACATTAGCATTTTTTTCTGATTTGAGGGAAAATTGCTTTTGATGCATTATTTATAATATTGCTGCACCGAGGGCTCCTACAATTTACAGCAGGTTCACCTATGTCCGGGACCAAATGCATCTACTTACACTGTGCAAATGTTTCAGTAAAACACAGTCTTATTTCCCAGCCTTCATTCACCAGGTTATCAGGAAACCCCTGCTTCAGCGCAGGTGGTGCGGTCTTCAACTAAGCCACTGAGTAAGCCACCTGTGCTGAAGCAGGGATATCCGTAAAAGCTGACCTGTTGGTGGCTCGTGAGGACTGGAGTTCCCCACCCCAGGTATATAGGGTTGCTTAATGCGTGCATTAACAAAGGCTGACGCCACAACTAAGATACCAACACCTTTGAATGAATCTGACCCCCAGGGGCTGGAGTGGCTGTAACAAAGTACTGTAATAATCGTGACCCATATGTGCTATAAAATTGCTCTTAATTGTTGCGTCGGTGTGAATCCCAAAATTGGTAGCAATCCCACCTTTTTTGGGTTAATTTCCATGCAATTAGAAAGTCATGTTAATAGTAGCACGCATACACTGCTGCAGGGGTGGCCAACTCCAGTCCTCAAGGGCAACTAACAGGTCAGGTTTTCAGGATATCCCTGCTTCAGCACAGGTGGCTCAATCAGTGGCTCAGCTGAAGGCTGCACCACCTGGGCTGAAGCAGGGACATCCTGAAAACCTGACCTGTTGGAGGCTCTTGAGGACTGGAGTTGGTTAACCCCCCCCCCCCCCGAGTTAAACCAATATAGGCTTCTGGAGGAGGGGGGATTGGCTGCTTTAAGAGCCCGCATGAGAGTTCTTTGTTGATATAGTTGTATACATGCCCTCAAGGCCTCACAGAACTCCCAGCATCCACTCCTCCGGGACAAACAGGAAATGAGAGATGATAAGTGCTGCTGGGCAGACGGCACTGACATGTCAATCACCGCTGCTTCCTGCAGTTGTACCTTCCATAGCACTGCCCAAAAAATCTGAGAGGAGAGTGCAAAACCCCCTCAATAGTGTGTAAAATGTGACCCCGAGAACACTATGCTCCTTCGTCCTACTGCTGCCTCGGTCTTCCCAGCGATGGGCCTCTGCGGTGGACGAGTGCCAAAAAGTGAATAAACGAAACACACACGGTCATGGGATTAGTCAGAGATACCGATGCAAGAGATTTGGAACGACGAAAATGATTTGATTATCTCTGTTACGTACGGCACACCTGTGAGCACGAGACCTGCATACGGGGCAAGGGTTAATACACAGCTTGCAAGCTGACCCACTTGTCACCTTCGCAAATGTCCCTCAAATTAACAATACCGTATCTCCCTTCCATATGTCCCCATATACCACCTGTCACAAACAGCACACAAGTGAGCACGTAACTTAGATACGCAACCAGGGTTAACACACACACGGCTGCTCTAGCCAACTCACCTTTCTCACCTTTCTCCTGCGCAAGGTAGTTTCAATGAGTTAATATTAACCCCTTCCTCAATTGCAAATCAGATCTATCATCTTCCACCACCCAAGAAATATGCAAAAATATGAAATTAATATATCTACCAGCGCCTGAGGTCCCTGTTTATTATAGAAAAACTACGCACATAACACAAAAATCTGTTGTAGCAAAGTGTCCGAAAATATAACTACTCTCTCCAGAGCATGCAACAGTTAATTCAGAGCCCCAAAGCATCACTTAGTAAATGTTTTAATATATAGAATCTATAGCTGTGTGTGTGTGCGCATGTATGCATGTATATGTATATATAAGTTATGGTGGGTGAAAAAGGCAACAAGAAACCTCCACCGTATTGCATATAGCAAATAAAAAGATCACTTGTGAGCACATTCACATTCACATGTCTTAGGCCCGGGCCATAGAGGTGTGGGGAGAGCGGAGGCGCGCTAACGCTGAGGCTCGCCTGCTTCAGTCAGCGCGATTGCACGGACTTGCAGGCGAGCCAGCGTGCGCGAAGGGAGCCGGGGGGGAGGTGGTTGGAGGCGGAGCAGTGACGTCGCTGGGCCAATCGCCCGCGACGCACTGACGTCAATGTCACGGTGCCGACGTCACGGCGCCGTGACGTTGACGCTGCTGAAGGCTGATTGGATGTTTTCAGCCGACAGTGCGCTGAAAAACAGCTTGGCGCTCGGCTGAAAACTCCAAAGCCTGAGCACGCCTGCGGACGCTCGCGTGAGCCCCCTCTCAAGGCATCCTCATTGAGGATGCAGGGGCTCAGCGCTGAGCGTCCGCACGCCTCAGCATGGCTGGTCCATCTATGGACGCAGCCTTAGACAGGTCTGCAACCCTGCCTTTCACCATTATCCCCAGCATACAGTGCTCCCACTGCGGCAATGGATTCTGGGAAATGACATGCAAAGGAGCACACTGTCACCTTTTGCCTGAACTCCATCTTTACATGGAACCCTTATAAACTCATGCTCGCTGTTCACATAGCATGGGATTAGATGGAAAGCCAGTGAAACCACTCACAGACAGCTGTCTCTACCTCCACCGTGTAGCATTTTTGTCGCCTTTTTCACCCACCATAACTTAAATAAAGTATGGTAAACCTACCCAGCCTTGGAAAATTGCAGAGCCAGTACAACAAGCCTCACACTGATGGGACCCAAACAGTCAAAACAGCTTATTGAAACCGCGAAACATTGACTGATTAATAAATCACTTTGAATAGTTCCCCTGTTTGACTTATATAGTCACCTATTTGCTGATATTGCAACGTGCATGCACGGAGCACCTGAGGTGGACGTGATCTTCACGTGTGCGCGCGCTCTCCCTGCATGCCTTTAACCCCTTGGATGCAAGTGGGCCGAGCAGTACATTGCAAAACACAGCGGTCCTGGCCCGCCTGGCAAACCAAGTGGCTCCGTTTGGCCTCCGATCGTTGTATCGGGGCTTATAGAAACGATATGCTGTTTTAGTCTATTACACTGCATGGTCATATTATGACTAATACACCTAATAAACACACAGGCAAGCCACAACCGCTAACGTTTTCAGCACATGCTGTATACACCTCATACGTTGACCATGGCCCCTTGCAGACGCACTTACCACCACACCCTCCCTGTCTCTGTACGTTCTTCCTAATTACCACTTAGATTGTAAGCTCTTCAGGGCAGGGATTCCTTTTCCTAATGTTACTTTTATGTCTCAAGCGTTTATTCCCATTATTTTGTTAGAATATTATGTCACGTGTATCTAGGGTTGCCAGGTGGCTTCTCCAAAAATACTGGACTCAATGGTGAAAAGGCATCAGGTCACTATGTCCAGGGAGGTAATACCGGACACGCACATGTCCAGTATTACAGCACCTCTCATTTTTTACTGGACAGGATGTCCAAAAACAGGACAGTCCAGTTCAATACCGGACACCTGGCAACCCTACGTGTATCACTGCTGTAAAGTGCTATGTACATTGATAGCGCTATATAAATAAAAATACAGGCGGTCCTCGCTTATCCGCTGGAATCCGTCCCGAGGACCGCCTGTATACATACACACACCTAGGTTGCATCAGGGGTGTAGCTGGCCGCATGTGAATTTGTTTTCACACATCCTACCATTATCCCGCCGCTCTCCCCCCGAGTAACCGCAACTGAAACGGAGGGTGGGGCTCTGCATCCGTTCCCACCTCCTCCGGGGAACAAAAACGAGCATTAAATGAATGACGTGGCCGATACGTCCTAATGACGCCGAGCGCGACCTTCCTCGTGTATCAAGTACGTTATGCGGCAGAGAAGACAAACGTCTTGAAAGTAGATTGCAAACTTTGTATGCGGGCTCTCAGGCTGCTAGAATCATACATAACGCTTGGCCCCCTGCAGACGCACTTACCAGAACGCCCTCCTACTGTCTCTGTACGTTCTCCCTACCTACCAATTAGATTGTGAGCTCTTCGGAGCAGGGACTCCTCTTCCTTAATGTTACTTTTATGTCTAAAGCACTTCTCCCCTTTGTGTTATTTATATTATTTGTTATTTGTATGATTGTCACGTGTATTACTGCTGTGACTCGCTATGTGCATTAATGGCGCTATATAAGTAAAGACATACAATACAATCTGATATCAGCAGTCACTGCTTTGAGGGTTCCCCTCTAAGTACAGTATGTACATATCCTGTCTGGTAGCAAAATAACACTGGGGTTTCTTTGTGGCCTGCAAGTGAAATGTCACTGCAATTACTAAGCAGAATATAGTCTGTAATAGTTGCCTATTTATAGCTTCGGTTCTTTGTATTTATTTTTTCTTTGAATGCCCTGTTGTACTGGATGGGAGGGTTAAATCCCCAATCCTACTTATCTCTGTATATAGGATTTTGAATAGTTACAGTTCATTCTGTTACATAACATTTGCTTCCCAACGTCAGATACATTTCAGCGCTTTTCGAATATTAGCCCAAATGCTAAAATACAAAACACCCCAATAATAAGTGCAATACTGTCTTTCATTCAGGGCTCGTAGATAACGGAGCCAAAAGTGCTGCAACGATTCCAAGTTCGCAGTGATGTGGGCTGGTCTGCTTCTGGGAAATCCATAACGGAGTTCACGTTAACCCAAGGGTGGGGAAACTACGGTCCTCAAGGGCCACCAACGGGTCAGGTTTTCAGGATATCTCTGCTTCAGCACAGGTGGCTGACAACTAGTCTCATTACAAAACAGATTTTCAGGGGTTCCCAACTTCAGTCTTCAAGACGCCCTTTTCCCCCCCCCCCCCCCCCAAACAGGACCGGAGTTGCCCACCCATGAGTTAACCCCTTAGCCCACAATGCATTGCAAAGTGACGCGGTTAATAGGCATTGGAACTTCATGTATTAACAGCATACAACCAAAATACCAAAACAACCGGTGACCCCGCCGACAAGCATGTGACAGGAATGCAGAAGCAAAGGAGGCCTGAAGGAATCAGGGTTTGGGACTTGTTATACGGAGGAACAATTATTTTTTTTAAAGATGACACTTTATCTCATATCTGTTGAGTCAACACAAGTATTTCCTGAGCTCTGCGTGACAATAAAACCCCTGGGACTTTGCAGTGGGATCTCTGCACGTGCTGCTGTTCTGCTTTGCACATTAGCACGGTTACGGTGTATTCGGGATATTTGCAGTGCGCGGGACGCACGCCTCTGTGGCCAATAGATTGCAGGAATGTAATAAGCCTTCCGGGCAGGGACACCCTCTTCTCTCTGCCTTTGTAAAAAGGTGCAATTCCAGCTTATCGACGCGCCCTGTAAAGTCCTCGTTTTGTGGAAATGAAACATTGGCAGCTACACGGATTATGCATTCAAATGTAAAAATGGCGCTCCCTTAGTTATAAGCTCACTAGCTGAGAGACCCGGAGTTGCCCGGGAGTACAATTTCCCGCTCCCCCCTCTCTCTCCACTCCCTGTGTCTGTTTCTCCGCTCCCGCCTCTCTGTTTGTGTCCCCCCCGTTCCCCCCACACACTGTCGTCGTCCCCCACACACACACTGTCCCCCCCCCCACACACACTGTCGTTCCCCCTACACACACTGTCCCCCCCGTCCCCCCCCCACACACACACACACACACACACACACCGTCGTCCTTCCCACCACACACACACACACACACACTGTGTCCCCTCCTGCACACTGTCCCCCCCTACACACACACACATTGTCCCCCCACACACACATTGTCGTTCCCCCCCCACATACACACTGTCGTTCCCCCCACACACACACTGTCGTTCCCCTCACACACACACTGTCCGTCCCCCCCCACACACACACACACACACACACACAAAGCCCCCTCCCCTGTTACAGGACCACAAAGCCCCCTCCCCTGTAATTGGAGTGGTGGCTGCAGCGTCTGTTAGTGGAGTGACCGGAGGGAGGGGGGTTGGTGGTGGGGGAGAGGTGAGGACGGCGCCGAGGAGCGGCGGGTGGGAGTGGAGTGACCGGAGGGTGGGGGGTTGGTGGTGGGGGAGAGGTGAGGCTTGCGCCGAGCAGCGGCGGGTGGGAGTGTCGTGACCGGAGAGAGGGGGGTTGGTGGTGGGGGAGAGGTGAGGCCTGCGCGGTAGTGGCGTGACCGGAGGGTGGGGGGTTGGTGGTGGAGGAGAGGTGAGGCCTGCGCCGGGGAGCGGCGGGTGGGAGTGGGGGGTGAGGAGTGTGGGTTCGCCAAGTTGTTCTCCTTAGGTTCCAACTGCAAGTGAGATGGTCCTTGCAATGTGAGGGGTGGGGTGAGGGGGAGGATGGGTGGTGGCGGGTGCGCCGTGGCCAATGACACAGGGGGAACACAGGGCCAATCACACAGGGGGAAGACATACACACACAAACATTATTTGAGACTTATAGATATAGACAAGTGGCACTATTATTTGCTGCAGAGTTTGTCACTTTTTTACTCACAATTAAGGTGTTAAACTTACGTGTGCAAAGTACACAACGTAACAATGTGTGAACAATGACAAAAAGTTCCCTCTTCCTGGACTGCTTTCTAGCTGACACACAGTAGTGGCCAGGCCTGTGTCTAGAGCAGGAGTGGCCAACTACAGTCCTCAAGGGCCACCAACAGGTTATCAGGATATACCTGCTTCAGCACAGGTGGTGCAGTCGAAGACTGAGCCACCTGTGCTGAAGCAGGGATTTCCTGATAACCCGACCTGTTTGGGAGGGGAGGGGGAGGGAGTCTTGAAGACTGGAGTTGAGAACCCTGGAACATCTGTTTTCTAATAAGGATAGTTGTGAGCCACCTGTGCTGAAGCAGGGGTATCCTGAAACCCTGACCCCGTTGGTGGCCCTGTAGGTCTGGAGATGCCCACCCCCCATCTCGAGCCTCACACTGCATTACATGGAGGAGGCCGCATGTCAGGTGACATCACTGCTCGCGCTAAACAGGGAGACACAGCAGTCTGACGGGAAAGGGTTATCCTGCAGTAGTGAACGGCAAAGCTTGAGCTAACACGGACGTATCCTGTGGGGGAGGCGTCGGGCCGTCGGACAGGATTGTGAGAAGTTGCTACTTCACTGAGTCATCTGGTAGAATTGCTGAATTTCGGGTAAATGCCGCAGACAGGAATCATTTCCTAGATCTGTGGCACCGGGATTTATTCACACGGTAATGGCAAGTTCCAACCATTTGCCCCTTACTCGTGGTAACTAAATCCTCCCTTTGCCTCGGGAGCCCGTTATGCACAGGTGGCCAACGCCAGTCCTCAAGGGCCACAGACAGGTCAGATTTGAAGGATATCCCTGCTTCAGCATAGGTGTTGCAGTCTTTCCACTGAGCCACCTGTGCTGAAGCAGGAAGACCTGACCTGTTGGGGGGGCCGTGTGGACGGGCGTTGGCTACCCCTGCTGTAATGCATTGCAGAGAAAAAGGGTTAAATAAAATGCAAGTTCTTTGGGGCCGGGATTCCTTTTTCCTAGTGTTTACTCATATTTGTATGCCAGTTCTGCAAAGTGCTGTACAATAATAATACTAGATATCTATATATATATATATATATACACACACACACACACACACACAGCCCACACAGCCCACAAACACTACACACAACACACCCACACACACATCATCTTGATGAAGGTCCCGCACGCGGACCGAAACGTTGGAATGATGTCTTGTTAAATACAATATATTCTTTTGACAACCTTTTGGAGTGCTGCCTTTGATATTCGTCATCACACGGTATCGTATTGCCTATATACACACATATATGTACACATATACACATACACACACATACATGCACACACACACACACAACATAAAGTAATCAACATAAACAAATGAAACTGCCAGCAGAGTAGTAGCCCCTCCCACTCAATGATTGTTTTTCTTTATTAATCCTCTAGACACGTTTTACTTTCTGTGATCAATAAATAACATTTCCCCCTGTCGTGTGCAAAAAATAATAGGACTGGTCAAGTATTTCCAATTAACCCGGGTGCTACACATGACGCTATGCATCCAATCTTCTGTAATACATGGGGAGGGCGGGGGGGGAACTCAATGTTATTTCCCCATCCAGGGGATGCTACCGGGGGTACCTCTGGAGGTAAGCATATTAGGAAACAGGAGGTTCACCAGAAGGAACCATCTTGGCTGTGATAGACAAGGAAGCCCTCTACACCAATATTCCCTGCAAAGATGGCCTAGTATCTTGCTAAGGATACGTTGGGCAACAAGATCTGCCCACAGAGCCATGGTGACCAAATTCATACTTACACACAAATACGTTGGTGAGGACTTCTACTTACAAAAAAGATGGGGACAGCCATAGGGCACAAGGATGGCACCTTAACAATGCTAATCAATTCCTGGCAAAGGTACAAAATAATTTCTTGTCCATCTGCAGCACCAAACCCCTGTCTTATTTCCGCTATATCGATGATATTCTGATTATTTGGACTGCCAGTGAACCGGATCTCATCCAATTCTATGAAAGGTTTAATAAATTCCATCCCACCATTAACCCAAAACCGGGTCATTCCCACATACATTCATTTTTTCGACACCACAATCCCATGGACCAAGCTTCATACCTAGGTCTCAAAAGTTTCCACCCCAGACACACAAAACACTATCATTTATAGCCAACCCATAACCTAGAACTGAATTTGCTCAGATACTACAGGCAGGGTACAGCATCTTAATACAATGAGGAGTAACTTCATACATCAAGGTTACAACCACATCATTACAGAAAACCAAAGACAGAGCCACCAGCATACACAGAAAGAAAGCTGGGTACCACTAGTTGTTATCTACAAACCCCAACTGGACGTCCTAGGCAAAAGTGCTAAAGATCTACCTGTACAATCACAGCTTTACAGAACCACCCCTACTCTTTTGCAGACAACCACCACACTTGAGACAACTCATCGTATGGAGGTCCTCTGACACAGCCCACCAATCAGGGCACACTACTGTGTCACTAGAAACTATATGAGACCTGCCCACACATTCTAACCACAGACAGGATACCTATACCACACACACACACCGGGAATATAACATTCTCAAATCCTTCACCTGTGCATCAGCCAACGTTGTATACTTGATAACATGCACACAAAGTCCTAATACTGAATTTTATGTAGGTGGCACAGAACAATTTAAAAAAGAATGCAATATATCAACGCATGCAAAATGTTGATATACTGAATACAGGATTCAATTGGGGAAAAGGAGTGCTGTCTCATTATGAAATAGAATTACAATATACCTTTGTATTTTCTATACATACAGACATTTTGCTCTCTACACCTCAAACTTTCGCCCCCGGATTCCTGCCCAATCTACATTTGCTTTTTTGCACTGCTATGTTACTTTGTGCGTCACTGTGTAAATATGAGGGGCTTATTTCAGCGTTATATGTAGAATAAATCTGCTTGAAGGGACCTTTGTGGTCCTGAAAGTTGCACCCTTGTTGGCTATTAAAAAAGGTATCACTTGTACCTTACTTTTCGTGGTCTATTCTATGGGCTAACAGGGTGTAGGAATATGTGGCCATGTTCACAATGTCTTCATTCACAAATCTTTTCATGCAGCTGGTTGTGACAGGTTCAATGCCAGGACCACCCGTCCCCTAATTATAGAGGTAAATAAGGATTTTAATCAGTGTTAGGACCTGCGATATTATGGTCATGCCTTGAAAGTGGCTCGCAGGCTTATACGGGTTAACTAAATGACCCTTTTTTCAAGAGATATATAGGTATTTCACGGTGTATTTTTGTCACATTGGATGTTGCTCTGGACTTCTTTGTTTCTTGTTTTATACAATTAGCCACGGCCAGTAGCACTCCTTTTGAAACATATATATATATGTATAGGTATATACTGTAACAGACGACAGAGAAGCCCAATGCTACATCCAACATGACAAAAATACACAGTAAAATACTTAAATATTCTCTTGAAAAAGGGTAATTTAGTTTAACACTTTGGCCAAAGCGTTGCAAGCTTGCGAGCTACGACAAGGCAGACACCTGTTCGCAAGTCCTAACACTACCAGATAAAATACTAATATACCTCTATTAGGATTAAAATTCTCATTTACCTCTATATTAGGAGGTAAATATATATATTGTAGTATTGGGGAGGTTTCTGAGAGCTTGCTGGGTATCTGTGTGTATGCTCACAATGAGAGGGTTAAGTACACAACAGCAGCAGTCTGGTAACTTTGTTTTGTTTCTTTTAAACACAAGATTACTTGTGTCTGAGCTGACACTGTGCTGACCCGGGGCTGCCTTTATCTCACCCTTTATACTGACTTCAGTAACTACAGTATGATGTCATCTTTCATACAAAAGACCAGTTCCTTAAGACAGTATAAGGCTTAGTCCATAGAGACTGAAGCCGTGCGGAGGCGCGCTGAGGCTGAGGGAAAGCGGTGCTTTCCCTGGCCTTAGAGCACACGCCGTCCGTGGGCGTGTCTGGGGGCGTGCCAGTGACGTCACGGAGCTGGTTCGCCCTCATTGGGCGAACCGCTCACGTGACCGGCCCTGCGCTCCAGCAAGCGAAGAAACGAAAGATTTCTTAAGACACACGCTTCCGCAGGCGTGCGGAAGCGTGCGCAAGCCCCTGCTAAAGCCGCTCTCATTGCGGCTGCAGGGGCTCAGTGCCGAGCAGCAGCGCGCCTAAGCGCTGACCATGCCCGAGGCCTAATGGTGGGAGTGCCAGCGCTCACTAAGTGTGAAGCCTGCAGTGCCACTCAGAAACATATGACATATTTCAAAAACTCACTGAAATATACACTATACATTTCTTTTTTGTGGTTTGTTAAAGCTGCAGACCAAGCTACATTTGTTTTGTTTTTAATAAATCAGTTCTGTACTATGAGAAATGAAGAGGCAGAGGCCCCAGCATGGGGTCGTAGGCTCCTTAAGAACTGTGACGTCCTGATTGGTGTGAGCTGGGGGGTGGGGGGGGGGGTTGGCTAACCCCCCCTCCCCCTCGGAGTGGGGAAGGCTGCATGTCCCCTCCCATGCAGGGGGAGGGAGGAGAGGGTATAAAGAGTGGTCCCCAAGGGGAGAGAGACAGAGCTAGCGAAATTCCCACCCACCCATCCCCAATGCTTTGCTTTTAGCTGTTGGATTGTTATATTAACATCATTTTGTATCACACAGGAGAAGTTTGTCTCCTCGTCACAGCGTAGCTGCCGCGCCAGCCAAGCTCAGGAGACGGAGAACGGGTGAGGGCTTTAGGGTCTGTCCCTCAGCTGGCGCCCCTAGAACAACTCGGCAGGCTGGAGGCGCTGGCTTTAGGGCCGGGCCTAAGCTGACCCTAGGGGCGGGAGAGGGAGGGAATGCAGCCCAACGTCGGCTGATAAGGATACCCCCCTCCCATTTTACAGTGCTTTGGGCGGGGGGAGCGCGGCCAATTGCTGGAAGCTGAGCAAGGATCCCCCCCCCCCCCCATTTTAGCGGGCGGGCAGGCTGGTAGGATTTTAACTGCGGATGTTAAAATTAAGCTGTGACCTTTCTTCCAACATTTTGTGATCTCCATTATTTGGTTTAGCGTCACAAAGGAGGGACGGCGCATAAAGCCTTTAATACTTGTAGCATGTTTTTTTTAATCAACTCTAATTGACACTTTTAATGTATTATAATGTAACGAGCATTTTTTGTTTCTATAGCAACCACTTACAAAGTCACATCCCCTTCCTCTTCTGAAACAGGCTCTGACACACCCCCTTTTGAGTCCTGCCCTCTCTCTAGCAGTGCACCAATTGTATCTATTGACTGCCTCGTCACATGATCTTCTCCACAGAACTTTGCATATTTGGTCCTCTTCTGCTGCACTGACAGCCATTTAGTGAACCCCTGAGCCGAATCTTCGCCGATCGTTCACAGGAGAATGGATCGATCGTCAACTTAGCTTTTGTGGATTGTATTGATGCATAAATTAGGCTAAGTCAACTCTAGCGCTGAGCGGGCTGAGCTGGCGGCGGGGACTTACACCTTCTCATTCTTCCCTCGTTCAATGTAAACAATACATATATGTAAGTCCCCGATCACGCGGTGACTTACATAGCGGCGCTCTTGCGGATACACACGCTCACCCGCGATCAGCGCTTACCAAAACAAAAAAACTATACTTCCCCGTGCTCAGCTGGCCCGCAATGCTGGCCCGCAATGCTGCCCTCCCCTCCCCCCCTGCGCGCTTGCGGAAATAGGAGGACACCCGGCGCTCATGCTTGTAGCGCTCTCCAAGCATGAGCGCGCTCAGCGCCAGCGTGGACTTAGCCTTAAAGGGAAGGGGAAAAAACGCAGCTTGGACTGCTGCATTATGGGATAATACTCAAATAAAGCAGGAATGTTGCAGGTATTTCAAAGTTACAGCGATTTGTGAAGATACATTTTCTATTTAAACAAATAAAAATAATCAATTGTAATAATAGGAGTACATTGTGGCCATATTTAAAAGGTCTTGAAAAAATATATTCCGCCTCTACAGTATATTTCTGCAGAATTAAATATTCCCAACACATTGCGGTGATGCATTTAGGATGAGGGACAAGGAGCGGACGTCCAAACTATTGTAACCAAAGCATCGGAATCATTTTCACTTTTATGTCCAATGAGAGATTAGAGGCAATTTCTGATAAGAAGGTCAAGATTTGTTTTTGAAAGAGGATTAGTATATCACCTTTGGAGTGCGGCCTGCTCAGGCTTAAAACGCCGGCAGGGTTTTTATTGCCCTTGGTCTGTTTTGCTAACGATCGTGTGAGTGTGTTGAGAAATACCCGCGGCCTGTGCCCATTTCGCAATGGGATAGGCCCAGGCATGACCGCTTCCCTCTCATTCTTCCCTCGTTCAATGTAAACAAGTGGTCACTGCATTATTTCTTTTCTCCGAGAGCGATGCGAGAGCAGCTGGGTAAAATGATTAGAGAACGCCACTTCTGCAGACAACATCCTTCGACATTTTCCTCTCTCCCCCCAAAAACAAGGCTCGATAATTTTTTTTGCCTGAGCATTCTGGCACCCGGGCTTTATTTACCTCCACAGGAAAGCCCTGAACGGGGATCGACCGACATCTTCCACTTACAACAATAATAAAAACATCCCTGGGAAGAATAATACTGCTGTCAGGAGGTTAACCTGCAGTCAGCCTGGCACAGAGCGCAGAACCAAACCGCGGCTAACCTGACATGACAAGGCACAACCCCCGTCCCAGCTACAAAGCCATTTCTATTCCAACGCGTGCACGATGTTTTTCTTTAATAACCTGCTTTTTTTATTCGCTTGTGTTCTGTGGGGTTTTTTTTTGGTGCTATTTGCAGTTTCTTGTTTCTGATCGGTGTTTGTTTGAAATGTATTTCATTTTAACCCGCTGCTCTGCAATACATTAGTAGCCAACTGATTTGAAGTGGGTTTAGTCTTCACCTCATCTCAACTCCGGTCCTCAAGACCCTCCCCAACAGTTCTGGTTTTCAGGATGCCCCTGCTTCAGCACAGGCGGCTCAATCCGAGCCTCTGATTGAGCCACCTGAAGCAGGGACTGGTTGAGCCACCTGTGCTGAAGCAGGGATATCCTGAGTACCTGACCTGTTGGGGCGTCTTGAGGACTGGAGTTGCGAGTCCTGACAATCTGTTTTGTAATTATTATGAGACCAGTTGGGGGACCTTGTACCTACTGTACACACGTTTTTGTCATCCTTCTTAACTTCTGTTTTTTTGTTGTTGTTGTTGTTTTTTTTAGACAGTAATGATGCGATCATACTGTTATTAGCCAATGTTGGCAAACACTGGAGGCCAATGATTATATGGTAGTGTTATGTTGCATTCTGGGACTGCATGTTCAATAGAAATAAATGTGTGAGACAGGACAGTCACCTCACATACAGACGCTGAGGAAAAAAGAGAGATTCTAAGATAGGCCCCCGGGATAGGGGAAGTCTCTTAACAGAGTGGCTTCATCAAGGGCCTTTTGCTTGTTTGCCGGGGGGAGGAGGGTGGTAGAGGGGAGGAGAGTGGTAGGGGGGAGGAGAGGTAGGTCGGGATCATGTTCAGCGCTCTTGTGGTGCGTTGAACGTGATCTGAGTTAAGGAGGACCTCTCTTCCATTCACGTAACCGAGTAGGTCATAATCATGTGATCGTGGTGTGCTGGAGGTGCCGCGGCACTCTAAGGGTTAAAGGAACAGTCACTACTCGCACCAAATTCAACTAATTTCAGTGGCATGTTGTATATTATTATCATTTATTTATACCATGCCAACACATTCCGTAGCGCAGTACAATAGGGTTGGAGGGAGAAAACAAGAAGTAACACATAATTACATACATTGTTACAGAAGGTAAGGAGGACCCTGCCCCAAGAAGCTTACAGTTTATAGGGCAGGGTAAGTGGAAACATAAGACACAGGGGGTGAGATTGATGTGTGTCAGATAGCTGCTTGTTATTTAAAGGAGTTGGTGTTGGGGAAGCAGTAAGTGGGAGTGTGCAGAGATAGAGCTGTGAGAGCAGGTAATGTGTAAGGGAGTTGGTGTTGGGGAAGCAGTAAATGGGAGTGTGCGGAGGTAGAGCTGTGAGAGCAAGTAATGTGTGAGGGAGTTGGTGTTGGGGAAGCAGTAAGTGGGAGTGTTTCGGAGGTAGAGCTGTGAGAGCAGGTAATGTGTGAGGGAGTTGGTGTTGGGGAAGCAGTAATGTTACCTCCCACGGGCAGGGCCCTCGTTACCTGCTGTATCTGTGACATTTTGAATCCGTTCACAATCCAGGGGGAGCATATAAGGGAAATAAAACAAAATACAATCTAAGTGTAGACAATATGACAATCAGTGAATAAATTGAGTGATGTGTCTTGGCTCGTATGTGTAACCTACTCACAAGATGTAGATAAAATACGGGCAATAGAGAACAGTTTTCTTTGCGGGAAGGACCTCTATTCCAATTGTAGTGAAGACCTCCAATCTCAGCAAAACAGCGGTATATATAAGGGAGGAAAGATATCCATAGTGCAGACCAATCATAAAAACCGTAACTTTTATAGGGTTAAAAAATGAACACTTACAATAAAAACATTCAAATAATGCATATATCACAACACTGTGATGGAAGAGAGTATGCTGTGGACTTCTGGCTCACCCACCACCTCCGGTCTGCAAACACAGCGTGGGACGCCGCTATGCTGGACTCTCCACCTCTTGTGCTCCCTCTGAGGCGTTCCGGTCGCGTCACCTTCGATCGCTGCGTGAGATGCCGCTATGTTGAGCTCTCCACCTCTGGGGCTCCCACGCTGTGTTTGCAGACCGGAGGTGGTGGGTGAGCCAGAAGTCCACAGCATACTCTCTTCCATCACAGTGTTGTGATATATGCATTATTTGAATGTTTTTATTGTAAGTGTTCATTTTTTAACCCTATAAAAGTTACGGTTTTTATGATTGGTCTGCACTATGGATATCTTTCCTCCCTTATATATACCGCTGTTTTGCTGAGATTGGAGGTCTTCACTACAATTGGAATAGAGGTCCTTCCCGCAAAGAAAACTGTTCTCTATTGCCCGTATTTTATCTACATCTTGTGAGTAGGTTACACATACGAGCCAAGACACATCACTCAATTTATTCACTGATTGTCATATTGTCTACACTTAGATTGTATTTTGTTTTATTTCCCTTATATGCTCCCCCTGGATTGTGAACGGATTCAAAATGTCACAGATACAGCAGGTAACGAGGGCCCTGCCCGTGGGAGGTAACAGTCACAGATACTGCAGGTAATGAGGGCCCTGCCCGTGGGAGGTAACAGTCACAGACACAGCAGGTAACGAGGGCCCTGCCCGTGGGAGGTAACAGTCACAGATACAGCAGGTAACGAGGGCCCTGCCCGTGGGAGGTAACAGTCACAGACACAGCAGGTAACGAGGGCCCTGCCCGTGGGAGGTAACAGTCACAGATACAGCAGGTAACGTGGGCCCTGCCCGTGGGAGGTAACAGTCAGAGATACAGCAGGTAACGTGGGCCCTGCCCGTGGGAGGTAACAGTCACAGTCGGTAATGAGGGCCCTGCCCGTGGGAAGTAACAGTCACAGACACAGCAGGTAACGAGGGCCCTGCCCGTGGGAGGTAACAGTCACAGATGCAGCAGGTAACGTGGGCCCTGCCCGTGGGAGGTAACAGTCACAGATGCAGCAGGTAACGAGGGCCCTGCCCGTGGGAGGTAACAGTCACAGATACTGCAGGTAACGAGGGCCCTGCCCGTGGGAGGAAACAGTCACAGACACAGCAGGTAACGAGGGCCCTGCCAGTGGGAGGAAACAGTCACAGATACAGCAGGTAACGTGGGCCCTGCCCGTGGGAGGTAACAGTCACAGTAATTCCATTTGTTAAGGAAGCTAATGACATTAATACATGTTAATCTTCACTGCATGGCTCATTAAACCAAAGCCCCATGTGGCAGCCAGAAGGTTAGTGCTTGGGTTAAGAGTCCAGTCTCACTAAGCAACTATGACATTGTCGCCCTTGTGCCTTCTTTTCAGTGTGTATTACTGTGTAACCCTGTTTCCCCCCTCCCCTGGGAAACTACCCCGGTTACTGCTTCTTGTGTGGTGATGAAGCCTACCTGTGGTGTCAGGAGAAGCTGAGCTGCGTGATGGTATGGGCAATGGGACAGGCTTTAGGGACATTTGTAAGTACTCACACTCATGGTACAGCGCCTCCAGCCATGATAGGATCCCCAGAATATGATATCAGCTCCTGTCATTGCAATCCATCTACCTCCTGCCCAGTAACTGACACCCAGGCAGAGGCAAGGTGCAGAAGCATCTTTATTTTCTCTCTCTCCTTCGTTAATGCAGCATAGTCTTCTGCAGTACAGGACGTCTGGATGGTGCTTGCCCATTCTCTTCGGGCATTCTGGTCTGGATGTTCTCTAGGCCGGCCTAGAATGGCATGCTTGCCCCGCAATGGGGAAGAATTATAGCCCTCTTACTCCCTTTCAGGATCAGAGCCAGACCTCATCTCCTTCCACACCTACTCCTATAGCAAGTTAGAGTAGAACCTCCACTCTCCTACACAGGACCTCTCCCGTAGGAGGGTAAAACTCAACTCAATTTAGGTCCTCCCCCGGAAGAATCTAGAAGGGGCGGGCTCAAGGACTGTACCCACCTCCAAGGGGCTGTACACAGGCCATGAGTCACCAGCTCCTTTCCTTCATCTTCAAGGAAAGAACAAGAGGGGTAATTAGCCCATAGATTAACTTGTTACTGCCTGGAACTTAACAGGGCTTACGTAACAGACCATTCTATGTGGGGAAAGACAGGTACACGAGACATACCATTTTACATAAGCTATGTACTGGACATGACAGAGATACTCAGAAATATGATTTAAAGGCAGTGTCCTACTTAATCGGTCCAATAGTATCCACTTTTACTGCACCTTTCCTTTTATATCCCTGACCCACATCCTGTCATATGGAAATCCTCTAGTACTTTTCTGCTTCAGATAAATATTGATGTAATGACCTGTATTGTGCATGGAAAAAATATAATCCCACGTTATGTCCTACGCTGCCAGTGTATTTGTACTGTTTCCATTATTAAGAACCAGAAAAGTGTAACATGAATATCATGTGTGTTTAACATTGGTATTGTACAGCACTGTACACATGATGGGACACTAAGTAATAATAATATATGATGTGGATATTTGTGTGTAGCACTGACAATGTAGTGTTGTACATAGAATTCTGCAGGCACAGGGAGTTCTTGCCCAGAAGAACTTACAATCTAAATCTGGTGACTGTGGCAAAGAACCACTTATTTATTCGGAAAACAATATTTACCATTGTTTCAACAATAAACTCTCCCTTTCTATGGTTAAATACATGTATCCCAACCCTTCCATGCGAAAGAGACTTGCAGTTGTGCTTTTCTTTAGTCAGACTTAAGGCTGCGTCCATAGAGGGGGGAGCAGTGCTGAACAGCGCTGACGCTGAGGCTCGCCTTCTGAAGCTGTGCGATTTCATGCACATGAAGGCGAGCCAGCGGGCGCGATCGGGAGCGGGGGGAGGTGGTTGGAGGCGGGGCAGTGACGTCGCTGGGCCAATCGCCCGCGTCGCACTGACGTCAACGTCACAGTGCCGACGTCACGGCGCGTTGACGTTGCTTCGCGCTGATTGGATGTTTTCAGCCGACAGCGCTCTGAAAAAAGGCTTGGCTGTCGGCTGAAAAATCCAACTCCTCCGCATGCCTGCGGACGCTCGCGTGAGCCCCCTCTAAAGACATCCTCATTGAGGATGCAGTGGCTCAGCGCAGAGCGTCCGCACGGCTCAGCGAGGCCTGTCCTTCTATGGACGCAGCCTAATACATTGGGCAAATATTAGTACCAATTGGTAGTATTGTTGCATTACCCCAGAGCGGACACAGGGAGGCGCCGCAGCTCAGTGACGGGGCGCCCTCTGGCGGCCGCTGACGGTAACTGCAGCAGGCTCTGCTTTCCCTGCCTGGCTGCATCACGGCTTCCTGCCTCTCACCGAGATCTCCTGCTGACCTCAAACCTCTTCCAGCCTCTCAGCTGAGCGCCTTCTCTCTGCTGCCGGATCCCCCGGGCGCAAAGTTTTTCTTTTGTTTTCTTTGCACTGTCTGGGAGAGCTGGAGCCTTGTGCAGAACAGTGCATTGCACAGCAGGTCCCGTTTGCAGGGGGATCTCTTGCGATCTTCGGGGATCACTTGGAGTAAGAAGGATCCCCCCCACGTCCGGATCTCCTTCCCACATGAAGTTTTTCTGAGTGCTGTGCTGGGAATGGGCTGTCAGCAGCCGGGCACCCCCTGCCCTATGTGATTATCCCCCTGCTGCACACTGGATTACTGAAGTCAAAAGTAGCTGCTGGAAGAACAAGTTTGGGGGTAAGTCAGGATCCTGCTGTGTGATCTGCTCGCTTTTACCCGATCTCTCTTTATTACTATGTGTCATTGTATTTTTATAGCGCCCACAATGTGGGCACTTTGCAAAGTTAAAACACAAGGTAAATAAAGGGGATAAGTATTCCAGGTAAATGACAACAGAATTGAGGCAAAGTGAGATCCTGCTCCAGAGATCTTAGAATCTACTGGATCTATAGCAACGTGAATCATGTATAGATCCTACCTGCACAGGAGAGATTATTTTCCATTACACTGCATGCGTCACCAGCACTGTGTGTAACAATCAGCACTGTGTGTAACAATCAGCACTGTGTGTAACAATCGCAGCACTGTGTGTAACAGTCCCAGTGCTGTGTGTAACAATCCCAGCGCTGTGTGTAACAGTCCCAGCACTGTCTGTAACAATCAGCACTGTGTGTAACAGTCCCAGCACTGTGTGTAACAATCAACACTGTGTGTAACAATCCCAGCGCTGTGTGTAACAGTCCCAGAGCTGTGTGTAACAGCCCCAGAGCTGTGTGTAACAGCCCCAGCGCTGTGTGTAACAGTCCCAGCGCTGTGTGTAACAGTCCCAGATCTGTGTGCAACAATCCCAGATCTGTGTGCAACAATCCCAGATCTGTGTGCAACAATCCAAAAACTGTGTGTAACAGTCCCAGCGCTGTGTGTAACAGTCCCAGATCTGTGTGCAACAATCCCAGATCTGTGTGCAACAATCCCAGATCTGTGTGCAACAATCCCAGATTTGTGTGCAACAATCCCAGATTTGTGTGCAACAATCCAAAAACTGTGTGTAACAGTCCCAGCGCTGTGTGTAACAATCCCAAAACTGTGTGTAACAATCCGAAAACTGTGTGTGACAATCCCAGCGCTTTGTGTAACAATCCCAAAACTGTGTGTAACAATCCCAGCGCTGTGTGTAACAGTACCAGCGCTGTGTGTAACAGTCCCAGCGCTGTGTGTAACAGTCCCAGCTTTTGTTTTATTTCCCTTATATGCTCCCCCTGGATTGTGAACGGATTTCTACGAATTGGGGGACCAGTGAAACCAGTCCCTACCAGCTGGGTTTGAGCAGGGGTTTTTAATTCATTTTCTCACATCTTTATCACGTTTTCACTGTATTATTTTGTATCACTAGATTTAATTTAATCAATTCACTGTATATTTTAAGTGAACACTATTAGTGCTAGCGCCCTTTTTTTCATTATCACATAGCACGTATCTGTGACGGTTTGTCCTGTACATTACTCCGTTCCCCTTTTGTACCGCGCTGCTGAATATGTTTGCACGCTTTACAAATAAGCGATAATAATATTTGTCTCCTGGTGCTGGGACATAGGTCTGTGATCCGAAATGAGAATAACCATAATGTGTTAGGAAACATAATATTAAACAATGTTATTGGCTGGAGGATAGGCACTAAGTGGAGATATTTGCTGAAGAGATGGGTTTTCATTTGCATAAGTTTGCTCCTGTTCCCTATGGATCTCAGCTGAAGCGGAGCAATAGAGGGTAACGCCACTTTGGCCCCGGTGGGGTGAACAGACGCAACTCCGCTCTATTATATTGATACAAACTTTGATACAGTATATCTCGTTATACTATTGCCCCAAGAAACTCCTCCACTCACTTCTCGGATACTACTCCCCAATTACTTAACTCGCACCAACGCTACAAAGCACCTTTGACACGAGTGGCACGGAGTTAAAATGATGCAATTGACGTACATCTTTGGAGCAATGCCTCAGAATTTGACCAATATCGTGATCCAGCCACCGTTGTGTCCTTTTGCTTCACTTCCACAAGCTGTGCACTGCCTGCACGTCCCCTCCAGGACACAGCTTTCTTTACAGCAAGGGCAGTTAAAATGTGGAATTCATTACCCATGGAGACTGTGATGGCAGATACAATAGATGTGTTCAAAAAAAGGTTGGACATCTTTTTAGAAAGGAAAGGTATACAGGGATATACCAAATAAGCAAACATGGGAAGAATGTTGATCCTGGGAGTAATCTGATTGCCAATTCTTGGAGTCAGGAAGGAATTTATTTTACCCCTTATTTGATATCATTGGATGGGGGGGGGGGTCTGCTTGCCTTCCTCTGGATCATTATACTATAAGTACAAATATAGGATAAAGTATCTGTCGTCTAAATTTAGCATACAGTAGGTTGAACTTGATGGACGCATGTCTTTTTTCAACCTGATCTACGTACTATGTAACATACAATGCTTCCACTACAGCTAGGGATTCTGGGTAATGACAAGCAAATGAGCACTCAGTGTCACCATTTACTTCTAATCCATTTTAACATGGGGCCCTATAAGGTTATGTCTGCCATATTACACAGCTTTTCAGCACAGCATGGGTTAAAGAAGTACATAGCCAGTAACCCTACTAACCCTCGAAAAAATACTGTGAAAAAGCGCTAAAGTGTCTACAAATAATAAGTAAGTGTTTTAAACAATGCACAACTCTTACATAAGAATAGGCTGCCTGGTACTACTGCCCAGTACAGACAGAATAAGAACACACAACAAAATAACCTGGTGCCAAATAATGTCCAATGGTGATAGGTCCTGAGATCTTCAGTGGGTAAGCACAAGTGCTTGTTGATCAGGAAACGAGAAAAACAGAAAAGGGACAAGACCTAGCGTAAAACTGCTGGGTAACGTCAGCCTACACTAAGGACAAAACATACACACTGAGTGATTGACTGTAAAATACATTTAATATAATAATGAACTATGTCAATAAAAACAAGGATCACAGAGCTGACAATGGAGGACAGCTGGTCATCCGGAGTTGGTCAAATCAAAACCCTACTTACAAGAAGCAGGGTGACAACGAGCGAAGGTGGATAGAGGTAAGTGTCCAGCTGACATCAGGAGAAGTTCCAACAGAGCTCTACTCTGTGATGCTGGTGCTGTCGCCGGAATAGCCTGATGTCAATCATGGGGAAGCGCCGGTGGGGGAAGCAGGCTCACTGGTGTACTCACGCCGACACCGCGTGGAGCTATTCCTCCTCCCTCACTGCTCCTCCTCTCCGCCAGGCAACTAGTGCACGCCCGTGATGTTAAAGGTACACGAACCTCGCCGCTCGATCACACGGATGAAACTGCAAGTCCTGCAGAGTATTGTAGGCAATCCAGAGGGTGACTACTAGCACCCGCCCTACACGTTTCGTAGAACTAATTCTACTTCCTCAGGGGCTGATAACAAGATACATAAGGGGTGGAAGTTCCCAGTGTATACAGCAGCCACCAGCCCCCAACGTCCAAGGAGAAAAAAAAGAAGAAAAGAGACCATATAGTGCAGATGGTATTTAGTGTTAAAAGGGGATTCAAAAAATGCAGGCTTACACTTCATATGATCGAGGTAGGCAGTATGATATTATAGGTAGTGGGTGCTCATCTGGTCGCGATCCTTTTGAGTTCCGCACTATCCTCTGCTCCACCGCAATACTCTCGCGTCCACGCCAGGCACTCCCGTTGCGTCACTTCCGAGTTTTTATCAATTTTAATACATTTTTATCAATTTTATATCATTTATTATGCTGTTTTTTAATATGCCCTATTAGGCTATTATTTGTATAATTGTACCTCCTTTTTTGGAATTATAAAAAGAGGCTGTTTCTATTATATGTGCCGTTTTAGGCAAAATGTATGTAAACAATGCCCCTTTTTAAATGAATGGAGGTGTATGCACCTAATCAACGCCCACTATCTCTGTTTGCCTGTGAGTCATAATTGTTTGGCCAATAGAATGTTACAGAGAGGGAGGGCCTTAGAGTATTTAATACCCAGTTTAGCAGCCAACAGACACTCCTCATGAAGCCGTAACAACGGCGAAACATGTAGAGTGTTTCAGCCCATACCAAAGAGGAAGAACAACTGAGGTCCACCCCTGCCATCAGATCCGGAAGTTCGCCGAACAACGGAAGTGACGCAATGGGAGTGCCTGGCGTGGACGCGAGAGTATTGCGGTGGAGCAGAGGATAGTGAGGAACTCAAAAGGATCGCGACCAGATGAGCACCCACTACCTATAATATCATACTGCCTACCTCGATCATGTGAAGTGTAAGCCTGCATTTTTTGAATCCCCTTTTAATACTAAATACCATCTGCACTATATGGTCTCTTTTCTTCTTTTTTTTTCTCCTTGGAGGTTGGGGGCTGGTGGCTGCTGTGTACACAGGGAACATCTACCCCTTAAGTTGGATGACTGCCTGAATTTGACGGCTTTATTGTGAGTAGTCATTTTTGAGCTTTGTTTGCACAAATTTATTCACAACAGTATTACACTATGTAGTGTTTCTTTATTTCATAACTACGAGACGAGCTCCCCTGATTTGTTGGAGGATCACCTGGTGCAAGACGAGTGGAACAGTCTTTATCAAGGGTTGCAGTTTGTTTCTAAGTTTCTTACATTTTTTTCTTTAGATTACTTGATTGTTATTATTATCACATTGCTTTATTATTCACACATGTGTGGTTGAATTGTATATTGTCACATTTAGGTTGTGTTAGAGCGCTATTGTTAGTTTTTTTTCACTTTCAACAAGATACATAAGGCTACTCCTATATACCCTTTCCAATTGAAGGCAATTCGTGGTTAAAGGAATACACACTGTACATAGGGACCTGTGTATCTGCCTGTCACTAAAACAAAGAAACATACAATACATAACCCAGCATTACTACAATTCAGACAATACATATTTAGATGAATGGCATAAAGGATACTTAAGTGCCTCATGGATGTACAATAGGACAACCCATAAGCAATTAACCCCTTATCTTCCATTAGGAGAATTACAGCCATCAGCCAGAACACTAGTAGAATCGGTCTAAACACTTGTGTACATAAATCTTACATTTGGCCCTTAAACTGATAGCCCTGCTTAGTCCAAAACCCTATGCATAAAGCTCAATACCTGATTCATTGAGCCTTAGTTGATCAAAAAGGCCCCTAGTTCAAAATCAATGTTCAACCCACTTGCAGAGGGTTTTCAGTTCATATATCCAAAAAGCCTCCCGTTTATTTATATGTTTGAATTTGTCACCCCCTCTCCAATTGGGTGCCCATAATTCAATGGGCTGACATATCAAACCCCTAGGATTCTTATCATGATGAAGCAAGAAATGGTGAAATACACTATGCGTGGTCAGGCCTTTCTTGATGTTATAGACGTGTTCATACACACGTCTTTGAAAGGTTCTGCCCGGGCGACCCACATATTGTAGGCCACACGGGCACTGAAGTAAATAGAGGATGAATTCTGACTTGCATGTAATCACAGAATTGATTTTATAAACTTTTGCTGTCACATTGGATTTAAATTCAGCACTACGTTTACCCTACTTGCATGCTACACATTTCGCACAAGGTCTGAAACCATTTTTAGCCTGGACATCAGTCTCTTTTCTACCTCCATTACAAAGCGGGCAACTGGGGGCTAGTTTGCCCTTCAAGTTGTTGGCCCTTTTAAAGATAATAGATGGTCGTGGTGTCAAGATCTGTGACAATGTTATGTCTTGCAGTAATATTGGCCAATGTTTGGAAAAAATATTCCTAATCCTGGGACCCATAGCATTGTTATGCGTAACGAAGGAAACCTTCCTATGGGATCCTTGTTCATTTTCCCCCTCCCTATACTCCAAGAGTTCAATCCTGCCCATTTCTTGGACTAGGGATAAAATATCTTCAAGTTCATCTATAGGATATTTCCGTTCTATGGATTTATTGTTAAGTTCGCCCGCCTGTGTAGAAAAAGCCTCCAAATTAGAGCAATTTCGGCTCAGGCGGACGAACTGCCCTTTCGGAATATTACGGATCCCTTGTGGATCATGATGGCTGTCTGCCAATAAATAATTGTTACCCTGTACAGGCTTAAAGAATGTTTGTGTTTGAATCTGATTATTAACTGCACTTATGTTTAATCTAAGAAATTGATTTCTTTGGCATCATAATGGCATGTTAATCTCAAATTTTTATTATTATTGAGATACAAAATGAATGTATCCAGCAGCTCCAAACTGCCACCCCTCTCCATTCCTATGTGCGTCTGGACCATACTCCATCCTGAGGCATACTCCTTCCCACAACTTCTTTGGTTTAAAGATTGTTTTTCATTCCCTCTATGATCAGACCCGTCGAACTCAGAATAGGTTGGGGGATAATTATTAAATCCAACTTCAAGACTCGGGCTGCATCAGCAGAGGTGCAGGAAAAACAAAATAACGTAGCCTACGGCCTCATTTACTCGTATAATCACTATAACTGCCTGTAACAGGGGCAAGCCTGTTAACAACAGCTAGAGCTCTTGGGTGTTGGCCAGGTAATGGTTAATCCTTGCTTGGAGGAAGGCATGACTACTAACAAGCCCAGCTGAGTATCTCAAGGGTTTAAAAGACAGGAAAGGGAAGTGTTTTGTCTCTCTCCCATGTCTGCGTACAGACCACATGTGCGTTTCCTTGATACATAGGGACACAGGTATCTTAATAGATGTCTATAGACGTACAAGGACTTTCATATGCTAGGGAAACTGGACTTTGGCTAGGATTTTTTTTTTTAATGTTGTTTAAACTTCTGCTGAATTAAAGCCTATGTTTTCTAAAAACAAGTCTCCTGTCTTCACCTCTGCATTGATCGCTTACACCACCTCTCTCTTCCCCTCCTCCCCACCTCTCTCTTCCCCTCCACACACTGACTGACACACACACTGACTGACACACACACTGACTGACATACACACACACTGACTGAGAGGTATTTGTTGGGGTGTCCCATTACCTTCTCTGCAGCTGGCCGCCTCCTGCAGTGTCGCGTTGCCATGGCGTCACAACGTCATATGACGTGCAACACGAGAGCTCGTGACGTGCGTTGTCATGGCCACGTGATGTCACATGACGCCGCGACGCTGCTGGAGGAGGGCTGCTCGTCTAGGTAAGTACCTCTTCCTTTTTATTTTGTCTTTTACAGGGGGGGTGGAGGGGGGGCACTATCAGCATGCCGCCTTGGGCCCGCAAAGCCTATGGCCGGCCCTGTAATGGGATATCCTAAAACCTGGCCTGTTGGGGGGGGGGGGGGGGGAGGCTGGAGTTGAGCACCCTGGTCTTAGATTATCTTGTTATTTTACGTCTCTGTTAATCTCTTCTGGATTGCTGACGAGAGAGAGGGAGACCTCCCGACCTCCCGACCTCCCTCAAAAACGTGTCTTCTAATATCTATTGTTAGTCCAGATAAAAAAGGTATCACCTTATTCTGACATACTCATTTACTCTGCACCGTCGCAGCCGTACTCCCACGGCTATTTCTACTTAATGCCTAATTCTATGAAAGTGATTAGCACCAGATTTAGGCTGCGCTTATAGTGACAGCGATGCGACATCGCGTTAAAAACAAATGCATTGTCACCGTCGGCGTCGGCGCTTATAGTGAGCGCGACAGGTAGTCACTGTAATTTGATTTCTTTTCGGCAACGGTCTCCTCTTGTGGCCAATCGGAGAGCTTCTCCGTCCCTCTGCCTTATGACTTATGACGTCACGGACCTTGTAGCCAGCGACGTCCGCCTAAACTTTAATGGCAACTATCGCAATGGCGACGTCAGCAGTCGCGTTACCGGCACTATAAGCGCAGCCTAAGCAATCTTGCTGCTCACATTTTTTACAACTTGTTGCTAAATAATAATGAGATCTGTCAGATTTTGACACACAAACAAAGAGACAAAGTGATTCACCGAGGCACACATTGTGATACACCTCTTGACAATATACTCATTTCTCTTCTCTGGAGATGTGGGAATGTCCTCACATCTGATTTGTGAAAATGTTGCCCTTTATTTGTTTAATTTTGCATTTTCGCGAAATTTCACAGTGATCATTTTGCTACTTGTTACCAGCAAATAAAAATACCATGTTGTGTGCACATAACCATGTCTCAGACAGGTCTGCAACCCTATCTTTCCCAATTATCTCCTAAGGCTGTTATATACAGCGTGTGGCCGCGCGTGCCTATGCCGCTTGCTTTTCGTGTGTATGGAGTGTTGAGTGTCTTTGTGTGTTTATATGTATGGGTGTGCGTGTGTGTTTGTGTTATTTATTAAAAAAAAAAAAAACATTAATAAAATTATTTTTACCAGACTTGTGTAGACACGCACACGCACAGACCCGGTAGCGGAGCGAAAGATGAATTTCTTCATCTTCGCCGCTGTCGGTCGGCTCCTATTTACCTGCATCCAGAAATACCACCGGGTCTGAGGTGGCGAAAACCTCAGTGCTAAATAGATCTGCCTCCACTGATTACCAGCTGTCTTACATTTGCAAGTCTCTCTCTGTCTGTCTCTCTCTCTCTGTCTCTCTCTCTGTCTCTCTCTCTGTCTCTCTCTCTGTCTCTCTCTCTGTCTCTCTCTCTGTCTCTCTCTCTCTCTCGAACACTATTCTCTGGCGCTTCAGAGATGTCTCACGTGGGCTCCCTACAGATGGTCACTGTCAGAGGCTACTTTTTTTTGTTTTCCTTTTTCTAATGTCCCTGCTGAGGCAGTGTCCATGCCACAGCTGTGCCCCGGAATCTGTATGACAAAGACGGAAGGCGCACTTGCGCTGAAATTATTGGTATACTGCCATGGCTGAGAAGTAAAAATGCAGCACACGTGTGGTCTTCATGCAAAGGATAATTTAATCACAGATCGACGTTTTGGTCCTAAAAATGTGGCCCTTTCTAAAGAAGTGTGACCATGTTTTAGAGTTGAGTATTAAAATGCAATGGAGATTGTGTGAGGGACACACCATTGCATTATTAGACATACAGAATCCCAACTGTTGATGTGTTTTTTTTGTAGGTGCTTCTCTGGGCGCAGAGGAACGCAGATCACGTGGTCCCCCTCTATTGCTTCGATCCGAGACATTATCTGGGAACCTACTACCACAATTTCCCCAAGACCGGGCCCCTGCGTCTGAAGTTCTTGTTGGAAAGTGTGAAAGATTTACGGGACACGCTCAAGAAGAAAGGAAGGTAACAAGAATCCCAATCATTCGAGTGGGGGTACAGCAGGAAGGAGTATGATATAGTGGTAATGAAATGGTGGGGAATATGAAGTAGTTTAATCAGTCTGGTACTTCAGGGGTTAATGTGATCATCTTGGATTTAAGTAGAAATAGCAGTGTAGCTGCTTTCAAATGGACTATAAAAGGATGATCTTGCTGAGCATAATTGTTCACTCTGGATAGAAATCCAGACCTGGTAGAAGTGCTGTGGCTTGTACTGTGTCACTCAGGGTAATCTGTGTTTAATATATATCAGAATTAAGCACCAGATACTGGGATAACCTGTCTCACAATGGTTATCCTGTCACAATGGGATAACCTGTCTCACAATCGGCTGTGGGTTATATCCAATTTAACGTAGAATGAATTAACAGCTGCTGTTCTGTAGGCACCGTCCCTGAGAGTACAAATACACCAGCTCAATAGCCAGTTGAATTGAATCAATTGTAATGTGGACATACTGTATCTCACTATGTGATGTTATGGTGCCGCAACTAGTTAATTAGTGAAGAGCTGCCGTTCTTACCAATAAAGATTTCATGAAGACCATCCATTTATAGTCAATTTGAAAGTAGCTGTACTGCTATTTGTACTTAAATCCAAGATGATCAACGCAAGGATAGACCACCACTGGTAGATTGGGTGATACTGACCCACAATATTTGTAGGGCTGATTCTGCACTATATATTATAGGGGATATTGATTACCATACTGTCATTTTATACTCTTAATTCCTCCGCCCTGCCCCCTTCCCCCTCCTCATTTTTTAGTTGTGTTTGTTTTTTTAAGTTTCATTATTTTATATAGACTCCTATTAAGCCCCCTACACAGCATACCTCCGGGTCATCATACCATTCCCGCTCCTCACGTGACACCCCGCTACCCTCTGGGTCATCCGCCACCCTTGGATTATCTCCAAGCTACCCACTCAATCCTCTGATCTCCTTACCAACTGTCTGCTCCTTGCCCCCCCCCCCCCCCTCCATGTGATCTCTTCGCCCTGTGGATGATCTCTTAACCCCTGGAAGTTCTCCTTACCGCCCCCACCAAATGATGTCCCTGAAACAAAAAGAAACCAAATGATGTCCCTACCTGCCCTCCGGATGATTTATCCGCCCCATTGTATAAATCCCACACCCCTAATAGATTTCCCTATAGCCCCTGCTCCAGCTGACCCCGCACCTCCCGCCCGCACCAGTAAAGTAAGTAAAGAAATCCCTGCTCTCTGACTTGGCAAGGTGTCCAAAATTCCAGGCATAACTGACTAATAATGCCCAGAATTTTGACCTATCGGAGAGCATGGATTTCTAGAATGCCTCCAATTTATAAGTATTTAGCCTACAATAGCCAGTAATGCTCAGATTTCTTGGCACCTCAACAGGTATTTCCTTACTCACTTTGCGCGTGGGATGGAGGTCCGTCAGAGCTAGGATGGGTGGGAGAGAAGTCCAGAGGAGGGAGAGGCTGGGGGGAAGTCCGAAGGTGATTGAGAGGAGCAGGTGGAAGGTAGGGGGTATGTCTGGGTTAGAAGGCTGGAGCTAACGGTACAGATTAGAGTGTGGTGGGAGATATGTCCAATGAAGCGGGTGGGAGGTATGTCTGGAGAAGTGAGGGAGAGGTCTCGCGATGGGATGGAGGAGTGTGGGGGGAGGTTACAGAGATGTTTGGAGGTGCAGCAGGGGATGGGAGGAAGGGCTGGAGTCAATCTACAGGAATAGGGGGAAGGTTGGAGGTATGTTTGAAGGAGGGGGGCAGTCCCCCTTCCGTCCTCTCATAAAATACACCAAAAAAATTATTGGAGCTCTCAAACATTTCTATCACTGCCCAGAAGTTCGGCCCTTTACCTCTTCCAAAAAACCTGTAGAAAATCACTTACTTTGGTACAAAATGCACATGGAGCAGACTGCGATACAGACACCTGGTATTATAATACTAGCAGAACCTAGACAGGTACTGGCTTTTTTTAATGGGTCACTGTTGACAGTAGCAGTTACTAGAGGGTTAGTGGGAGTAAGGTCTTGCGTCACAAGAGTAGATCAAAGGAGGAGGCTACTAGCTTCAGGCAGGTGCATGGCTGTCAAGCTCACCGGTCGGCCTCTGTGGGAGGAGCGACACAAAGTAAACTGTGTTCTGGCTCTGTCTCCATTTTTATTTCCTCCTGTCGTGTGATAAGTTAACAGCTTGTTACCCATGTTAGATGTGGGGGGGATTGGTAACTAGGTAAGGTTTATACCACCTCAGGCCTAGTGTGCAAGGGTAAGTCCCTAGATTTCAAATTGGTGCACATGAAGCAAACGTTGGATCAAAGTGCCTCGATCTAGATGCGCCTGATGAAATGACCAGTCTGCGCTCCGGTTATTCTTCACAGTTGCCTTGATTCCTCTCTCCCTCTGACTCCTGTTTGATTCTCTGCAGTAATCTGTTGGTGAGGAAAGGGAAACCAGAAGACCTCATACAGGATCTTGTGAAGCATCTGGGCTCCGTGTCTGCGGTGGCACTTCATGGGGAAGTACGTGACGTTTTAATACTATTTTAAAGTACCTCTGACCTTTTCTCTCTAGCATCGTTAATCCTTGCGTTGCTTTCTTACAGCTCCTTCAAGCATTAAAATAATTACACCCGTTAAAGCTGCAGTTCAGTCAATATCCTGCATGTGTGGTTTTTTTAATAAATCAGTTCTGTAGTAAGAAAAAATACTTTTAGCATTTTCTGTTTTTGAAAAAACAACTTCTAAAGACCAATTTTCTTGTATTCTATTTTAACAGCCATTTGCTAAGGCACTGCCCCTTCATGTCCTGTCACAAGCCCTGGCACACCCCTTTGTGCACCCTGCCCTCCCTCTAGCACATATCAGTGCAGGAGTGCTCATGAATATTCATGAGCTTCCACTGACAGACAGCAGAATATAAACAGATCCTTCACTAATTATGTCACCAAATTTTGACCTATCAATACATGGAGAACGATTGACCGGGCAGCTATACAGTTCTTTAGGTAATTAGAGATTGCACACATAAAACTATTGAAGTAAAAAAATAAATTAAAAAAAAAAAAAAAAAAAAGACTGAACTGCAGCTTTAATCTGAACTCCAGCTTCTTAAATCCGAAACCATGGTCAATTGCCTCTAGGTCCCGGAGTCTAGGTTCTTGTTTGCTAGAACAACGGTGACAGTGTCTATACTGCAGGCCTGCACAACTCCAGTCCCTGAGGGCCGCAAACAGGCCAGGTTTTCAGGATATCTCTACTTCAGGCACAGCTGGCTCAATTAGTGGCTCAGTCTGACTGAGCCACTAATTAGCCAGCTGTGCTGAAGTAGGGATATCCTGAAAACCTGGCCTGTTTGCGGCCCTCGAGGATTGGAGTTGTGCAGGCCTGCTATACAGTACTAGAGGCGCCAACTCCAGTCCCTCAAGGGCCACCAACTGGTCAGGTTTTAAGGATATTCCTGCTTCAGTCATTGACTGAGCCACTGATTGAGCTGCCTGTGCTGAAGCAATTATATCTTTAACCTGTCCTGTTGGTGGCCCTTGAGGACTGGAGTTGGCCACTCCTGGTCTAGACTCTGGAACTTCAGAACTCAACTCTCCTGCAGTCGGGGGGGGAGGGCTTCATTGCTCTGCAGTGCATTGCTGGGCCCTCGAGCAACAACAGGGTTAACTAACCTCAACTTTGTTCATTCGATCAGCAGGTGTTTGTCTCTGTACGTTTTGTGAGTTATTGTGTTTTTTTTTTCCCTTTAAAAAAAAAAATCACACAATTTATTTCACGTTTACCTTGTTTAGTGAATTGTTCTTTTCCACGCAGACCATTTCCCCCACAGATTTGTATCTGTTTCCTCTGATGTGGCGACGTGCAACTGTGCTGTTGCCGTCCAAAATATAAGAAAATATTACATTACACATAGACCTTGCTGTGTTTGAGGCAGAACAGTGAGTGATCGGATTTGCAGCATGTTAACAATGGTATTCAATATGCATCAGTGGTTCACAACCTTTTTTGATTAGGTGTACCCCTGGAGGAGTCTTAAAATCTCGAGGCGCCACTGCCCATGAGGCCTCATTTATCCCCTCTCCTCTCACACGCTCCACACTCTCCCTTCTCTCTCACACATACCACACTCACCCTTCTCTCTCTCTCGTGCACCACACTGGCCCTTCTCTCTCACGCACCACACTCGCCCTGCTCTCTCACACGCACCACACTCGCCCTGCTCTCTCACGCACCACACTTGCCCTGCTCTCTCACACGCACCACACTCGCCCTGCTCTCTCACACGCAGCAGACACTCGCCTGCCTCTCTTCCACACGACCACACTCGCCCTTGCTCTCACACGCACCACACTGCCCTGCTCTCTCACTACGGCACCACACTTCGCCCTTCTCTTCACACGACACCACAACTCGCCCTGCTCTCTCACACGCACCACACTCGCCCGTCTCTTCACACGCACCACACTCGCCCTGCTCTCTCACACGCACCACACTCGCCCTGCTCTCTCACACGCACCACACTCGCCCTGCTCTCTCACACGCACCACACTCGCCCTGCTCTCTCACACGCACCACACTCGCCCTGCTCTCTCACACGCACCACACTCGCCCTGCTCTCTCACACGCACCACACTCGCCCTGCTCTCTCACACGCACCACACTGGCCCTTCTCCCTCACATGCACCACACTGTCTCTTCTCTCTCACACGCACCACACTCGCCCTTCTCTCTCTCGTGCACCACACTGGCCCTTCTCTCTCACGCACCACGCTCGCCCTTCTCTCTCTCGTGCACCACACTGGCACTTCTCTCTCACACCCACAACACTGTCTCTTCTCTCTCACATGCACCACACTTGCCCTTCTCTCTCTCGTGCACCAGACTGGCCCTTCTCTCTCTCACACGCACCACACTGGCCCTTCTCTCTCACACGCACCACACTGGCTCTTCTCTCTCTCACATGCACCACGCTCGCCCTTCTCTCTCTCGTGCACCACACTGGCCCTTCTCTCTCTCACACGCACCACACTGGCCCTTCTCTCTCTCACGCACCACACTGGCTCTTCTCTCTCTCACGCACCACACTGGCTCTTCTCTCTCTCACGCACCACACTGGCTCTTCTCTATCACACGCACCACACTGGCTCTTCTCTCTCTCACACGCACACATGGCTATTCTCGCTCTACACGCACCCCATGGCTATCTCTCTCTCTCTCACACGCACCACACTGGCTCTTCTCTCTCTCTCACACGCACCACACTGGCTCTTCTCTCTCTCACACGCACCACACTGGTTCTTCTCTCTCTCACACGCACCACACTGGCTCTTCTCTCTCTCACAC
>CM071568.1:289838999-289940926 GCA_036426205.1 Ascaphus truei | reverse complement strand
ACGCACCACACTGGCTCTTCTCTCTCTCACACGCACCACACTGGCTCGTCTCTCTCTCACACGCACCACACTGGCTCGTCTCCTTCTTACATACTGCCCATTCACTCCTACCTCTCAAACATCTGTAACTGTGTTTCCCCAACCTGGTTGGAGATTTGGGCCATAACTACGTATGTGGTGCATGATACCTGCTGGTAACAGGAGGGCTGAGCTGTCACCCTATGTTTGTGGGGACACAGGATCAGGCTTCTGGGGTTCATACATATCTTTAGCAGTTTAGTGTTTCCATCTGCTGTAGGGTCCAGGGACCTGAAGATTATCTCTCACGGTAGAATCGATTTACCTCTCCCCCCTAGTAATATCACACACTAGGCCGGAGGTATATGCAAACTGGACTGGTTTATTGTCTCACTCTGTGCAGCCCAGTACGCGACAGGGCTCTGCCCAATACAGCAACAACCGGCTACTCGCTGAAGGATGATCCTTGGACCTTCACTGTAGGCCAAGGGCACCTGAAGCAGTCCTAGCTCTTCCCTGCCCCTCTAGTAGAGGCAGAGGTACACTCTCTCTCCCCGGAGGGAAGAGGACCAGAGAAGGCCCAATAATCAGGCTCTTGGCTGTGCGACCTGCCTCTCTCAAGTGGGTAGAGGCACTAACGAATTTGGGCGGTAACTGCCCTTAAGTACAGTAGGAGGAGAGCACCAGGTCCGATCCATGATTGGACATGCTCAGGCCTGATGTGACACCCTCCCCCGTCACTCAAGTGCAGCACCAGTGAGGGGGTAAAACCCATGATAACTACTGGCAAGGCCTGCTTGTTCCAAGGCTTACTGCCAGGAGGAAGGGCAGATTAGTAGCCGTAGATGGCATGGCTACACATCATACTCTCCATTGTTCTCGACACACACCACATTCATCCACGCTTCCATCATACTCAATGCTGCACTCACCCTACATATTCACAGACCACTTCCCCCGCCATCCACACACTAACACGACACAGCACTACACACACACACACACACACACACACACACACACACACGCACACTTATTTCTCACCCCCTTCTCTTATTCACAACACACCTTCCCTATCTCCCTCACAAAGCTCTATCTTGAACAAACCACTCACCCTCCTCCCCACACAAAGCCCTCACCCCTCCCGTCTCCCCTCCCGTGCACACCCTGCTCAGCGGGAGTGTCACGCTCTACCTGTAGATGGAGGCCGCGATCTGCCTCCTCTCTCCTTTGTGCCGGACTGAAAGAGGCGGGTCGCAGCCACTCCATATCCAGACAACGCGCCCACTGTGTAGACGACAGAGGGTTTTCCCCAGGGTCCGTGGCACCCATGGCAGTGCGTCACGGCACACCAGAGTGCCACGACATCCCGGGCGAGAAACACTGATGTATATCATAGTAACATTATTCATATACACAAATCTGTCGTCATATAAGAATTGTTACAAGCTTTCTTTTGCTGCGTCCACCATCCGTGGTGTGATCCATTATAACCTAAAAAACTGACAAAGTATTTCCTTTTGCTCGTGTATAAATGGTTTTTATATTACTTACTGAACCAGTAGCAGTTTGCTGACACATTCGCATTTGTGTGACGGTCCCAAAGCAACCTGCAGCCCCTTATTGCATAAACAAAACACCCTGAAACACGATCCCTATTAGACCGGGGCCGTGGTACAAAATACAGCGCTGAGCCAGGAAACTTAAATCCTGCAGCCGGCATGTGTGGGGCTTTGGTAGACGCTTCCGCAGGCGTGCGGAGGCGTGTGGAATTGCAGCTGACAGATCATTTAATTTTCCGCGCTGAGGGAAGCGGAGGGCCGGTCACGTGACCGGCAAAAGCCAATGGCACTCCGTGACGTGGTGCGCTAGCCCCGCCTCCCACCCGCCTCACAAGCGCGCTTGCTGACGCTCATGCCAGGACATAAAAAAGCTCCTGCTTGAGCAGGAGAGCATGAGCGTCAGCGTGGCTCAGCGCTGTATTTTGTACCATGGCCCCGGCCTTACAGTAACACTGGACAATCAATGAAGTGACCGTCCTTATCAGGCCCGTATTTAAGCCTAGTAGGCCCAAGCCTGAGGCGGTACATTTTTTGTGGGGGGAGGGGGTCAGTGCTGCGGTTACAGAGGCTCTGTTCTCTTCCCCACAACAATGAAACTGATTGCCGGGGGAGGGTGTGGGGCCTCTGTAGAAGTCTCGTACCTCCTTCTGCAGCGTTGCGGTGTCAAATGGTGACGCGTTGCTATGACAACGTGATGTCACATGGCGTTCCATTGTCATGAAAACGCGTCGCCACGTGACGTCAGGATGCGGCAAGAGGAGGAGGCATGGGCGGCAAAAAGGTAAGTTCCTATGCGCAGGAAAATTCTAAAACCAGCCCTGGTTTTCCCCTTGTTCATTGGCTGCCAGTGCCCATGTTCTGTACCGGGACTGCTGGTGAGTATCTCCTCGCACATGGTTAAGACAGTGCAGTTCTGCGCCCGTTGCAGGTACATGACGTACAGAGAAGAAAACGCAGGCTGTTTTAAAGTGATATAGCTGAAGCATGCCGATGTAGCAGGCAGCGCCATAAGGGGCTACATCTGTGGGTTTGTTAAAGGAAAAGACATGTGGTGTGTCTGATTCAAGTATGTCCTGGGCACAGAGTTATGATGACAAATACATGGTTACAAATACATGGTTACATTAAGAGAGCAGGGTTACACAGGGGCTTTGGATATTAGCACTGTTTAGTAAATCTGGTCCTTTTCTCTCTGTATACAGTGCTTCAGGCGTCTAACATTAGATTTCTTTGGGGAGATGTTGATTTGTGTTGGTAAGTTCTGACTACAGCACTGGATATTGCATAAGCGCTCCTACTGTATATAACACATTGGTTATTATTGCTATGTTTTCCGGTTATGTTATGTAAATGCCCTGACGCTATTACAATGAATAAATATGGATGACGCCCGCTTTTGAAATGTGCCCAAACGCCTGTGACTCATTATGTTTAAATTCTGTTTTCAAAGGCAACAAAGGAAGAGCTTGATGTTGAAAATGCTGTGAAACAAGTTTGCACTCGGCACGGGATAACATTTGAAACAGTTTGGGGATCAACTCTGTATCACCGGGATGATCTTCCTTTCAGGCACATCTCCAGGTACACCTGCAGCTGCCCCTCTCTCCCATTCTTCCTTAATAATGGGCGTGGGGACATATTTCCTAAGTAGGGTTGCCGGGCGGCTTCTCCAAAAATACTGGACACAATAGTGAAAGGTGACACACACACAGATACACACACACACATACACACACACATACACACATACACACACACACACATATACACACACATCCCTCTCACCTCTGTCCGCTGCATGCGATTGCCTTCTCTCCTTGGCCCCACCACCTGTCTCCTGAAACCTCCTCCTGATTGGCTGCATTACCCAGCAGCAGCAGCCAGTCAGGATGGAGGAAGCTGCCCAGGTCCCCTGCTCTCTTCCTGTTCTGGGAAATCCAGAGGCTCCCCTAGCCAGTCAGGTCACTATGTCCAGAGAGGTGATACCGGTATGCACATACATGTCCAATAATACCTCTAATTATTACTGTACAGAGTGTCCAAAGATGAGGTATAATACAGATACATGTAAGGTTATGCATTTGGGAAACAAGAATAAATAGGCAATTTACAAATTAAACGGGGAATAAATTGGGGGAATCCTTGATGGAGAAGGATTTAGGAGTGCTTGTAGACAGCAGGCTTAGCAATAGTGCCCAAAGTCATGCAGTAGCTGCAAAGGCAAACAAGATCTTATGTTGCATTAAACGGGCAATGGATGGAAGGGAAGTAAACATAATCATGCCCCTTTACAAATCATTAGTAAGACCACAGCTTGAATATGGAGTACAATTTTGGGCACCACTCCTTAGAAAAGACATTATGGAACTAGAGTGCAGAGAAGAGCCACCAAATTAATAAAGGGGATGGACAATCTGGTTTAAGAGGAGAGGCTAGCTAAATTAGATTTATTTACATTAGAAAAGAGCCGTCTAAGAGGGGATATGATAAATATATACAAATATATTTGGGGACAGTACAAGGAGCTTTCAAAGAACTATTCATGTTGTATTGTATGTCTTTATTTATATAGCGCCATTAATGTACATAGCGCTTCACAGTAGTAATACATGTGGTAATCAAATAAATAACAGATAGTATAAATAACAGATCATGGGAATAAGTGCTTTAGACATAAAAGTAACATTAAGGAAGAGGAGTCCCTGCCCCGAGGAGCTTACAGTCTAATTGGTAGGTAGGGAGAACGTACAGAGACATTAGGAGGGAGTTCTGGTAAGTATGTCTGCAGGGGGTCAAGCTTTATGTATCATGTGTTCAGAGTATTCAGAGTGCTATTCATATGCTTCTTTAAGCAAGTGTGTCTTAAGGTGGGTCTTAAAGGTGGATAGAGAGGGTGCTTGTCGGGTACTGAGGGGAAGGGCATTCCAGAGGTGTGGGGCAGTCAGTGAAAAAGGTTTAAGGCGGGAGAGGGCTTTAGATACAAAGGGGGTAGAAAGAAGACATCCTTGAGAAGAAAGCAAGAGTCTGGATGGTGCATAACGCGAAATTAGGGCTGAGATGTAAGGAGGGGCAGAAGAATGTAAAGCTTTAAAAGTGAGGAGAAGAATGGAGTGTGAGATGCGGGATTTGATCAGAAGCCAGGAGAGGGATTTCATGAGGGGAGATGCTGAGACAGATCTAGGAAAGAGTAGAGTGATTCTGGCAGCAGCGTTTAGGATAGATTGTAGGGGAGACAGGTGAGAGGCAGGAAGGCCGGACAGCAGGAGGTTACAGTAATCAAGACAGGAGAGAATGAGGGCCTGAGTCAGAGTTTTAGCAGTCGAGCAACAGAGGAAAGGGCGTATCTTTGTTATATTGCAGAGAAAAAAGCGACAGTTTTTAGAAATGTTTTGAATGTGAGGGGCGAATGTGAGAGAGGAGTCGAGTGTGACCCCTAGGCAGCGTGCTTGGGCTACTGGGTGAATGATTGTAGTTCCAACAGTAATGTGGAAGGAGGTAGTAGGGCCAGGTTTGGGAGGAAGTATGAGGAACTCTGTTTTAGCCATGTTGAGTTTAAGGCGACGGAGGGCCATCCAGGATGATATAACAGAGAGCCATTCAGAAACTTTGGTTTGTACAGCAGGTGTAAGGTCGGGTGTTGAAAAGTATATTTGTGTGTCGTCAGCATAGAGGTGATAATTAAACCCAAAATATGTTATTAGGTCACCTAGAGAGAGTGTGTACAGAGAAAAGAGGTACCCCCACATAGAGATCAATAGAGGAGGAGGAGGAGGTGTTAGCAAAAGAGACACTGAAAGTAAGATGGGAGAGGTAGGATGAGATCCAGGATAGAGCTTTGTTCCGAATACCAAGAGTATGTAGAATGTGAAGGAGAAGAGGGTGGTCCACGGTGTCAAATGCTGCAGAGAGGTCGAGTAATATGAGCAGAGTGTAATGACCTCTGTCTTTGGCAGCATGGAGGTCGTCATTTTAGTGAGGGCTGTTTCCGTGGAGTGAGCAGTGCGGAAGCCAGATTGTAGAGGGTCTAGGAGAGAATAGGTGTTGAGAAAATGGAGCAAGCGAGAGAATACAAGACGTTCAAGGAGTTTAGAGGCAAAAGGCAGGAGGGAGACAGGTCGATAGTTAGAAAGACAGGTAGGGTCAAGCTTGCTGTTTTTGAGTAATGGTATTACTGTTGCATGTTTGAAGGAGGGTGGAAAGGTTCCAGAGCAGAGGGAGGAGTTAAAAATGTGTGTGAGCGTAGGGATTATAGTAGGAGCAAGAGGTTTTATGAGATGGGAGGGAATAGGGTCAAGAGGGCAAGTGGTAGAGGGAGAAGAGGCGATCATCAGCGACACATCCTCTTCTGAGACAGTGGAAAAAGAGTCAAGGAAGGCAGGAGGAGAGTTAGGAAAAGGTGTAGGATGGGCGGAAAAAACAGAGGGGATGTTCTGACGTATGGATTCCACCTTTTCCTTAAAATAGTCAGCAAAATCCTGAGCGGAGATGGAGGAAGGAGAGGCAGCTGAGGGAGGTTTGAGTAGAGTATCAAAGACAGAGAACAGTCGGCGTGGGTTAGACTTGTGCATGTTGATTAGTGAAGAAAAATAAGCTCGTTTAGCCTGCGAGAGGGCAGAGTTGAAACAGGATAGCATAAATTTGTAGTGAAGGAAGTCTGCGAGAGTATGAGATTTCCTCCAGAGGCGTTCAGAGGAACGAGTGGAGGAACGCAGCATGCGCGTGTGGGAATTTAGCCAGGGTCTGGGGTTAGAAGGGCGAGGACGGCAGAGAGAAAGCGGGGCATGTAGATCAGGAGAGGAGGATAAGGCAGAGTTGTAGTTCCTGACCAGGTTGTCAGGGTCTGTAGCAGAGCTGAGAGAGGAGAGGGAGGAGTGTAAAGTGGACTCAGTCAGGTAAGTGAATAGAGCGCAGGTTTCTGCAGAACCGGGGGGTAGATGGAGGTGGAGAAGGGGAGAAGCGAGATAGAGAGAATGAGATGAGGTGATGGTCAGAGAGAGGAAAAGGGGAAATGGAGAAATCAGAGAGAGAGAAGTTTTTTAGTGAAAACCAGGTCTAAGTAGTGGCCATCCTTGTGGGTGCTGGCTGCAGTCCACTGTTGAAGGCCTAAAGAAGAGGTTAGAGAAAGAAAGCGGGAAGCCCATGGGAGAGAGGGGTCATCAATGTGGCAATTGAAGTCCCCAAGGAGAAGAACAGGGGAGTCTGAATCCTGGCTATTTCTTTCTCTCCTCAAAGTGAGAGAGAAAGGCAGAAGGGGGATGAGTAGAGGTAGGTGGGCGATAGATGACCACCACATGGACAGGGAGAGGAGAGAAGATCTGGACAGTGTGAACCTCAAAGGAGGGAAAGCAAGAGAGGGGGGAATAGGAAGGGTTCGGTAACGGCAGAGAGAGAGGAGAGCAGGAGCCCCACGCCTCCACCCCTGCCATCAGGGCACGGAGTGTTAAGGGCAGTACAAAGGACACAGGGTCATCCCTTTAGGTTGGAGGAAAGGAAATTTCACCAGCAACAAAGGAAATGGTTCTTTACAGTAAGGGCAGTTAAAATGTGGAATTCATAACCCATGGAGACTGTGATGGCAGATACAATAGATTTGTTCAAAAAAAGGTTGGACATCTTTTTAGAAAGGAAAGGTATACAGGGATATCCCAAATAAGTATACATGGGAAGGATGTTGATCCAGGGAGTAATCTGATTGCCAATTCTTGGAGTCAGGAAGGAATTTATTTTTCCCCTTATGAGATAATTGGATGATATGTCACTTGGATTTTTTGTTTGCCTTCCTCTGGATCATTATACTGTAACTACAAATATAGGATAAAGTATCTGTTGACTAACTTTAGCATAGGTTGAACTTGATGGACGTATGTCTTTTTTCAGCCTCATCTACTATGTAACTATGTAACTATGTAAACACAATCCAACCTCACCCCTCTCCCCCGCCCAAACACACACTTTTTTTACTTTGGAGGGGAAGCTTCCGGGGCTGCATCGGTCCCGTCCCACTCTAAGATGCGGAACTTGGGCCCAACTTCCAGCGTTGACTGGCAGGTGGGGAATCCCTGCCGCAGCAACAGAGGTCTGGCAGCCAGATGCAGAAGTTGGGCCCGGCTAGAGGTTAGCCAGCCACCGACCCGGGACAGTTGTCCCAGCTCTCTTTCCCCCCGTCCCCCCTGTCGGCAGCGCTAAACCTAAGGACCCAAACCTTAAAAATGAGTATTGCATTTTAGGATGCACAGTTTAGTGCTATAAAATGCACAATGCACAATGCGACCTGCGTCTTCCTGCAGAATAAAGCGTACAAGATGCTGAAGTGGAATTTGGTGCTACTGTATTATGCGACGGGTCATGTTGACCTTTTTGTTGTATTCTTTTCAACGTGAAGTTTATATTCTGGTTTTTAAAGGTGAAATCCCCTTCAGTTGATGCACAACATTTTGTAAAGAGCCGAACAATGTCATTTAACTTCCTGAACCGATTGTAATCCGATCTAAAGCAGAAATGTTTCTTTGGTAATTAAGCAAGGTTTCCTTCTCACAGGGGACTCTGGATGTAAGGTGACCTCTGTGAAATATAATTAAATAGCTGTGTTCTAATTAAACTATTATGAGAAGCAATGCAGTTTTGCTCCTGGTCCAGCTATGCACAGAAAATACAGAAATTGCATTTTGATAGGACTGTGGGTCTTGGTAAAGTAGCCCAAGCATAGAGTTTATTTTTTTTAAGAAATGGGAACTAGCTGTGATGTAAACGGCGTCTCGCGGCTTTGTGACTCCTGCAGCTTGCCTGATGTCTACACCCAGTTCAGAAAAGCGGTGGAAGCGCAGTGTCAAGTGCGGCCAACTCTGCAGATGCCGGACAAGCTCAAGCCTTTCCCTACTGGGCTGGAAGAGGGAAGCATCCCAACGCATGAAGAGCTCGGACAGCAAGGCAAGAGAGTCTGCCAGTTATAGTCCTGTGGTCTGCTCCATCATTTAAATATTATTATTATTATTATTATTATTAGTATACCAGGGCTCTTCGACTTGCCCTGCAGGTCTTCTCCATCATTGAACATTTATTATTATTATTATATAGTGTATACCAGGGCTCTTCAACTTGCCCTGCAGGTCTTCTCCATCATTGAACATTTATTATTATTATTATTATATAGTGTATACCAGGGCTCTTCAACTTGCCCTGCAGGTCTTCTCCATCATTGAACATTTATTATTATTATATACAGGCATACCCCGCATTAACGTACGCAATGGGACCGGAGCATGTATGTAAAGCGAAAATGTACTTAAAGTGAAGCACTCCCTTTTTTCCCACTTATCGATGCATGTTCTGTACAGCAATCATCATATACGTGCATAACTGATGTAAATAACGCATGTGTAACAGGCTCTATAGTCTCCCCGCTTGCGCACAGCTTCGGTACAGGTAGGGAGCCGGTATTGCTGTTCAGGACGTGCTGACAGGCGCATGTGTGAGCTGCCGTTTGCCTATTGGGCAATATGTCCTTACTCGCGAGTGTACTTAAAGTGAGTGTACTTAAAGTGGGGTATGCCTGTATATTCTGTTTAATGAGCAAGAGCTGTAGTGTATACCAGGGCTCTCCGACTTGCCCTGTAGATCTTCTCCATCATTGAACATTTATTATTATTATTATTATAATTATTATATAGTGTATACCAGGGCTCTCCGGCTTGCCCTGTAGGTCTGCACATGGCCCTGGTACTGTCTGATTTTGCCGGTTCCATTGCAGCTGTCGAGCCCCTCAGTGTAATTCTTCACACACTAAAACTCAATTTTTTTTAAGTAATGTAAATATATTATCTATGGTACAAATATTATCAATGCTTTGCCAAATGCTGAAGTATAATGTACAGTAGTTGTCTTTTTAAATATATCTAACTTTAATGTAAATTACTCTTGTGGCCCTTCTACTCTGACGAGTCCTGATGCAGCCATTTTGGAAATGAAGATCTACTGGTGTATAGTTCGAGCGCACCTCTAGTAGCCCGATTGGTCATAGATTGTATATTTCTGGGAAGGTTGTAATATCTTTCCTGTTTAACATATTTATATCTATACTTGCTATAATTATAGCGAGTGGTGCCCTGCCAGGGTATGTTTTTAATCTTAAAGTCAGGCCGGAGCATCAGTTGTGGGATAGTCGGTGGTTGAAACCTGTTGTCACCCAGTGTTATGTCGTGGCTCTATTATACTGCATTACAGGGCCCCTGCCTTCATCCGGAAACGATGTTTGTAATTGTTCAGGAGATGCAAGCAGTTGAAAAATTAAGGGAATTATTCTCTACAACCCAAAGCGACCGTTTGAGCAATTTTCAGCCAAAAATCCTCTTTCCTTTTCAGTGGGGATTTTCTGACCATTTGGGACAGGCCATAGGCGTCCGGGAGGACAAAATGGTGCTCTTCCTGGAGTCCATTGCAGTCTTGGGTTGCCATGGTAACCTCAGACACTAGCAATTGGGAAAACAATGATTTTAAAATAAAATAAAGAAACCCAAGAGCAGCAGGACATGAGATGCTAACGCTGTCTGAGTTAAATTCCTTAGGTTTGGCTGGGGTGCGGACGGCCATTTCTGCTGTGACCTGTTAGAGATTAATACAATTGCTCTTCATTGATGTACTTCTAGGATACAGCGGTGGTGATGGTGTACTTGGGAGGCACAGAGGAATCCCAGAGCACCTCCACTTACTCCACCTGCAAACTTCCCCTTCTAGGATTTATTGTAGAAAATGTGTCTCCTCTCTTTTGAGGACTTAATTAATATGTACTAATATCATAATTAAAAGGTATACATTGTTTTCAAATTGGGCACAGCACCGCTCCTTTTTAATGCACGTTGGCCTCCGTTGGGTGCCCGGTTTCACAGTTGTCTGCCCTACTGATGATTCCGAGGCGGGTAGTTGTTGATTTTGTTAACGCTGCTGCTGTTCTGATTGACAGATCCTTTGACGGACCCAAGGAGCGCTTTCCCCTGGAGTGGAGGAGAGACCCGGGCATTACAGAGACTGCAGCATTACTTCTGGGATACGGTGAGCGCTTAAAATCTGTTGGTACCCAGCACCATTTTTTTTTTTGTTGTTGCTTTTTTTAAAAACTTTTATAATATATTACAGGACGTTCTGCCAGCATCCTGAAAATGATGTTTGCAATCCTTTAAGACTTGTATGTTGTAACCTGAAGCTTAGGTTTTACTGCCTTTTTTATATATTTTTTATTTGCTCCTCGTCCTCCACATACCTTAGAATGGCACCTCTCCCTTTCTAAAGTCCCTCCATGTATTTATTTATTATAGCGCCCTTATCCAGGACACTGTAGACCCAGTGAGATCTAGTGACTTGCCCAAGGTCACAAGGAGCTGACACTGGGGTTTTAACAGGCTCCCCTGATTCAAAGCCGGTGTCATTGTTCACAGAGTCGGGGTCCTTACTCGCTGAGCCGCTCCTTTCCCCTTCTCTGGTTGTAAATGATGGAAACGTTTCAAACTTTTTAAAATGGTTTAATATACTCGACTTAATAGTTTCTTCTAGGTTTAAACCATATAACTTAAACACACCACAAGCATTAATTCACCGTGGGATGGCATGTTGCAGGGTGGAAAATGTTCCACGGTCAGTAGTTTTAATACGTAAAGTCCTTGTCTATTATTTGTTCTCTGAAGCTTTTCCACATTCTGCAAAATGAATAGGGCTGTTCTTTTGCACCTCCTGCCTCGCGCTAACCCTGCCTCGCGCTAACCCTGCCTCGCGCTAACCCTGCCTCGCGCTAACCCTGCCTCGCGGCTATCACTCCATAATACATCAGCTGTGCAGCCTGCTCATGTTAAAGCAGCAGAACGTGAAAATTCCTATGGTTTTTAATTTTTTTTTATTTTAATAAATAGGTTCTGTAGTATTAAATAATACTGTCTGCATTTTTTTCTTAACTCCTAATGCCATTTTCAAAGCTGCAGACCAAGCAATATCCTACATGTGTTTTTTTTTTTTAATAAATACGGTCTGCACTATGAGAAAATACTTGTAGCATTTTTTTAAACAACTCTGAATGACATATTTAATGTATTATAATGTAACAAGCTTATTTTGTTTCTATAGCAACCATTTACAAAGTCCCCTTTCTCTTTTAAAACGGGCTCTAGCACACCCCTTTTTTGATCCCTGCCCTCTCTAGCAGTGCATTGTATCTAGTGACTGCCTGGTCAAATGATCTTCCCCACAGAACTTTGCATCTTTGCTCCTCTTCTACTGCAGTGGCAGACATTTAGTGAACCCCCTTCCGAATCTTCGCTGATCGATCACAGGAGAACGGGTCGATCGGCAACTTGGCTAATTACTTATCATTATGTGGATTGTATTCATGCACATATTAAAAGGGGGGGGGGAACAGCAGCTTGGACTGCTGCTTTAATGAACTTTTAATGTACTTATCATCCTTTGTCTGCTACAGCAACCATTTAGAAAGTCCTATCCACTTCCTCTTTTGAAACAGGCTCTGACACACACCTTTTTTGAGCTCTGCCATTTGGCAACAAAGTATCACTAACAGATCTGTTGCTGTGTTTCAAACAGCAAACTGTCTATTACTCTGAAATCTGTAACAATATTGTGTTCTATAGTAATATAATGTTACAGATCAGCTGCAGAATTTCACAGACTGCAGCACAAAGTTACAAGGCAGCCATTTTGTTAGGCACACAGTCATGATTTTTACAGATTTATAAAAGGAGCACCAAACGATTGCCAGCTTAGTTAAAAATGTAGAATTATACATTGTCACATGCTTTACATATAAAAAGAAGAAAAAAAAGAGGGAAATAGTATTGCTGCTTTAAAGTGGCATTCTCCTTTCCCCCTCCAAATAATTTTATGTTTTTGCTTTATTTGTGCCAAGGTGTCCTCCGTGGCTTAATCATGGCACTCAAAGCTCAGGGGACCCAATAATTACAGGAATATTGAAGTCTTTACTGTTGCCACTAGTTGCTAGAAACAAAATCAAAGCTGTCTGTGGAGTCACCCAATCAGAAGCTGCAAGGTCATTTCACGAAAATGTCACAGCTTCCTATTGGTCGTCAAAGCGAGGCTGACCTCAGTGGTTACATTGTTTCTCCCATAGAAGCATCCTTGTGGGGGAATTCCAAAATGAAATATCTCAGGGGCTGGGAGGAGAGTTTTATAAATAAAATATCTATTCACTGAACATGGCGATTGGGGTGATGTACTGAAGCTGCTACACTTCATTTCCGTCACATGAGAGTAACACGGCATACGATGTAATGTTGCATTCTTTCCTTTCCTTCTAGAACCTGGTTGCCTCTTATAAAGATACTCGAAATGGCCTCATTGGGACGGATTACTCTACCAAATTTGCTCCATGGTAAGATTTATGCTTCACAGATGAATAGGTAGTTACTACATCGAAATACTCCAACCTGTGAAGACCATTTTAAAATCGAAGGTATCGGTGGACAACAGGCGGCCTCTAGGGGTTTCACCTGTGGCCCATGACCTTTGTCTGCACTAGCAGCCCGCCCTGCCTCTCTCCCCAGTTCAGATGGAGCAGAGATCGTAACTTCTCCCTCAGCTACTTAATGACCGTATGCTGATTAATACTGTACTGGCCAGCTCCTCTCCTGTGTCAATTGCTAGTTCCCTGTCTGTACAAGAGGCGGAACGGGACAGTATTCACCAGCGCGCGAGCATTAACCCGCTGATCGGATGCAACGCGCATTCTGCCAGCGCTTTGTGTGTGTGTGTGTGTGTGTGTGTGTGTGTGTGTGTGTGTATACACATGGGTAATGTCCAGCCCTTGAAGTATGTCATGTTTCCTACCACTGATATAGGAAATGTGTACAATGTGGCCAAAGAGATAGTCTGTCTACACACACGTTCACAATTCTGTTAACTCCTTTGTTGCCAAAGGGGACTAAAATAAAAGTATGTGTTGGTATACGGGACATGTTGGACAGATGCATTGGATTTAACAGCGTCTACTTCATGTTGACATTATAAGTAGGGAATAGTACCCCTCCCCCCTCCTCTCATTTCTCCTATCCCCCCCCCCCCCTCCCTCTTCTTCTTTCTTGCTTTTCCCTCCACTATCCTTGATTTTCTCTGAGAGAGAGATGTCCGGAAGCGGCTGCTTCCTCAATAGGTTGTTAAAATTTTAAAAAAAAAAATAACAAAAGTTTTGTAGAATTCAACAGATGAAAGTTAATATATAAGAAAAGACAACGAGAGTATTATTTCTGTTGTAATATAATGTTTAATATTTCTTCTTTTTGTAAATTGTGAAGTGTAACAGATGTATGTTAAAACTTGTTATATGATGTCATTCTCTCAAAAAAACAATAAAAAAAATTGAAGAAAAAAAAAGTAGGGAATATTTTCGTCCTGTTTTCTTGCTTGCCAATGCCTCACTAACTCCTATGGCAAACAAAGGGTTCATTCCTTCCGATCTCCCGCCAGCGAGCCAAACCTTCCACCCGGAGGCACCTACTTCCAATTCTCCACCTGCCCTACCCCCACCACTCACAACACCCTCCCCCACATATTGGAATGACTTGCAGCCATACTAGCCAAAGCTTCTAGTTGGACTATAAACCAACCCAGTGGTGGGGAGTTGTGAGGTAGGAGCCCACTGGGGTAAGGGATAATTGGGGTTAAACACAGTTTGCTATATGGGTTAGTATGGCAATGCCGTACCAGCCTTTTAGCTATGCAAGTGGGGTAGGTCACATCACAAGCAATGTTTAATGCTTATTTCATGGTAACGTTTTATACACTGCATATTTAATTCATTTGCTTTTTTGCCTCTTATTTTACAAAAAAAAATCATGAATCGTTAATAAATAAGAAAATACTTCATAAATTAACACCCAACCTTTCATTTTTACCAGGTGCAATTTTTAACTGAAGTTTAAAAGAGTTTAGTGAATCTATGTCAATGGTCCATATAACCGAAGCAGTCTTCTGCCATAATACACCTTCTGGCGCTGAAAGATGCCATGAAATTCAATGAGTTGTATGGTGCCTTCCAGCGCCAGAAAGTGTTTTAAGACAGAAGACACCTTGGTAAATGTTGGCCAAAATGAATAAAAAATATAAATAAATAGAAACGGTTAATATTTTTTCTGATTACATAGCATTACACACAGCCCCTTATAGGCTGTATTTGCTATTTTCAGTGAACATTTATGTGTGTGTTTTTGTGTGTGTGTGTGTATATATGTATATATATATATATATGTGTGTATATATGTGTGTATATATATATATATATATACATAATGTGTATGTATGTATCTCTATCTCATCAGTCCTCTGCTTTCCTTTACAGGCTGGCTTTGGGATCCATCTCCCCAAGATACATTTTTGAGCAGATCCAGAAATATGAACAAGAGCGAACTGCAAATCAAAGCACATACTGGTATGTTACAGGACAAAAGTAGAACATATATATGGCCGCATGCGCAATAGACAAAGTGTCCTTGGGAATTAGGGGAGGAGATCTTGAAAAGATGCTTCTAAAAAAAGGAATGCAGATGGATTGTTAAATTGGCATTTAAGTTAAATGCCGGGGGTTGGCGCGAGGCCTCTGCAACCTCAACTTACCGGGGTTCTGTAGTCTTATCGCAAGGCGGCGTCAAATGGTGCCGCAGGGGTCATGTGACGTACCCGGCGCAATGGTTACGCCCGTCACATGACCCGCATTGTCCTTTGATGCCGTGTCACAGACAAGGGGGGGGGTACGAGTGCTGGGGCTATCATAAGGGGGGGGGGGGCACAGCTCCAAAACATTGCGCACCCCTGCTCTACATTATTCCATGTGTCTATAATAAGGCATTTTTTCCTGTTCTGTGTTGCTCTTTTTGACATATCTCTATCTGTTTCCTCCTTTTAACATTTTCAATTAGGATGTTTTGTTATAATAATTAGTATCAGCAGTGTTATTACTCTTGAATGACTTTGTTTGGTCTGTTCACTCACTTTGAAGGGGATATAAGGTTGGTCCTCACAGCTGTCACTCACGCCCCCAATAGAATCCGTTGCGAAACGCATGTTGGGGTTCCTGTTATATACCTCCTGCCTGGTGCGTGGCCTTACTGGGGGGAGAGGTAATAAGTTCTACCATGGGAGATCACCTTCAGTTTCTGGAGCCTATGGCACATGGTGGCGCTGCACTGCTAAAGAGATATGTGGGGTATGAACCCCAGAAGCCTGATCCTGTGTCCCCACTACCACCGGCGGACGACTCAGCAATCCTGTTGCCAGCAGGCATCATGCACCACACACTGTAGTAATGGACAAATCTCCCACCGGGTGGAGGAAACACTGTTACATATATTATAAGTACTCTTACCACTGACACTTTATTGTATGTAGGTATCTGTCTGAGATATTTAATTTAAGACTCAGATTATCTTGCTTGAGTATACCTTGCTATGTATAGGGACTGATGCAGTATGAGAATTCATTGTGTAGACTATTTTGTCTCTTACTCTGTCAACCAGAGGGCGTTCAGCCTTTTAGTTTTTGACAAATCCCATTCTCTGAAATATAGTTTTAAGATGTCATAAGAGTTGGTTAAAAGTACATGTGTCTCAGGAGGTGGGTGCTCCCAGAGGTTGGGGGCTACACACTGTCTCTGAAGGACCACCCCGTTAAGTTACTATAACATGTTAGGAGTTCACTGATGGAAATCTCAATGCAAATGAAACACCATAAATGTTGGTGAACTTTATTAGAGATATTGACCAAGATTGCAATCTCATTTAAAAGTGACATGTACTGGAAGATATCGCTGTTGTAGTCATTGTAGCTCAAACTCTTCCCACTGGCCATATTTTTCATGTTGCATAAGTACATTTTTCATTCATTCATTTATTTGTTTGTTTTTAGGGTCATTTTTGAGCTTCTTTGGAGGGACTACTTTCGCTTCGTGGCTTTGAAGTACGGGAGAAGAATTTTCTTTTTGAGAGGTTAGTCAGAGAGTGCGAGAGTGCAGAGAGAGTGAGAGTGCTGTATGCCATCTGTGCTGTAACTCCAACTCTCCGATATCTCTCAGATATGTCCACAGTGAAAAGCATGAGGCTGCAAAACTGGTAAACTCTCTCTAACATATATTTTTATGTCATTCTGTAGAGCTTCTGTGTTGATGCTGTAATATAAATGTTCATCTATGCTTTAGCTTGCATCAAACATTTCAATCTAGTAAAGCCTTTGCGTTTAAAAACTTGTGGATACTCAACATTGATATCTTTTTAAACATTAGGTCTGCAGGATAAGGACGTTCCATGGAAGAAGGATCTGAAGCTGTTTGATGCCTGGAAAGGTTAGTACTTTGGTTTGAGATTCTTTCAAACTCTTCTCAATCTGACATGTCAAGATAAATAAGCGTGGTAGTTGTGAGTTATAGGAGACCAATGCTCTTTTTGACACACGTATACAATAAGCTTCCGAAATGTACAGTAATAATTGTTCCTACTATCTCTGTGTTCTCCCTACTGTACTTACCACTTTGAATACAAGCTCTTCTGGACAGGGACTTATTTTCCTAATATTTACTTTTATGTGTGAAGCACTTATGCCCGTTATATCTATTATTTTGTTGAACCTGTTACTTCTGTGAAGCACTATGTAAACAGATGGTGCCACACAAATAATACAAATATACATATGTAACCATGGCTTGTGAATGATGACAGAATGATTTTGTGCTGTTCTTTATTGTAGAAGGCCGTACCGGAGTACCCTTTGTTGATGCCAACATGCGGGAGCTGGCAATGACTGGTTTCATGTCTAACAGAGGGCGTCAGAATATGGCTAGCTTTCTGACCAAGGACCTTGGAATTGATTGGAGGATGGGTGCAGAATGGTTTGAGTATCTTCTGGTAAGAAAAGGCCTTACACAACAATGGCCTGGTGTATTTATGTACAGCACCCGGACACTTTTTTTTAATGCATCAACAAAGAAAGGCAGACTACAATCATGCTGTCTACAACTTGAATATATCTGGTATATTATAAGACGGTGGTGTTTAACAGGAAGAGTGGTCAAGTTACATATTCCCATATTGTTTGAAGCAAAGTACTTAACAAATAACATTGTATATTACATCAGTTTAATAGGAGCTTGATAGTAGTTTAGCAAACGTGATAACGGGGGTCAATGAAAGACTTCATCCTGTGTGGTTCTTGAAATAGTCCCCCATCAGAATGAGAATACAGTGATTGGCGCAGCCGTCCGTGGGTCCACTTTTCAGAAAGTGGCCATTAAGGTAGCATTGCTGCATGTGGCAACAACAATTACCAAGACTTAACCTAGTGTAACGGTGTTTCCCCCAGCCGACAGGAGATTCTGCCATTACAGGTAGTGATGATACCTGTTGGTAACAGGAGGGTTGTGGGGACACAGGATCAGGTTTCTGGGGTACATTACCCACGTGGTTCTCTAGCAGTGCAGCGTCTCCATCAGCCATAGGCTCCATATGAATGGAAGCGATCTCCTACAGTAGAAACGGTTACCTCTCCCCCTGTAAGATCACACACCAGGCCGGAGGTATATTGAAAAGGAATGGTTTATTCTCTCAGTACCAGCACAGTAACATGGCAGTTGCCTGCCCAAGGCAGGGTCTAAGATTGGCTACCCAGCTGAAAGATGGTCCCTGGACAACCACTACAGGTCAAGGGCCCCTGCAGCTGTCCTCGCTCTTCCCTACCCCTCTATCATGGGCAGAGGTAAGATTCACACTCGCTCTCCCCTGAGGGGAAGAGGACCAGAGAAGGCCCCAATCTTAGGCTGAGTCCATACAGACTTCAGCCATGCGGAGGCTGAATTTCCCTGGCCTTAGTTCGCACGCCATCCGAGGGCGTGTCGGGGGGCGGGCCAGTGACGTCACGGAGCTGGTTCACTCTCATTGGGCGAACCGCTCACGTGACCGGCCCTGCGCTCCCGTGAGCGCTCAAACTAAAAAAATTGTCTGCTACGCTTCTGCACGCCTGCGGAAGCGTGCGCAAGCCCCTACTAAAGCCGCTCATTGCGGCTGCAGGGGCTCACTGACAAGCGTCACCGCGCCTCATTGTGGGTCAGCTGACAAGCGCTGACCATGGACTCCGCCTTAGGCACTCTGCTGTGTGACCTGCCTCTCTGTGGGGAGAGGCACTACTACATTTGGGTGGCAGTTACCTCTACGTACAGCCAGGAGGAGGGCACTAGGTCTGATCCATGGTTGGATATACTCAGTGTCACGAGAGCTTGCGACAGGCTGTAATTTACACCAAAACTATATATATAAATATATATATATACCTGGGTTTGAACTGGGACGAGACTTAAGATATGATAAATATAATTTATTCCTTGATAAAGGTGAACACAACAGATTATACAATAACAGGCAAAATATAGACACTTACTTAAAGATTATGGCAAGAAAGCCAGCAGGATCACAGCCTGCCACTTCTCCCATTTGAGTTGACATCACAGCAAAACAGGCAGGTCACATGCATGCATGAAGATCATTTGCATGAAGAACAATGAACAACATGAACAGCATGAACAACTTGATAGAGGGTGGACAGCTAGTTTATATACTGTTTGTCCCTCTATCTGTAACCTTAGGTGCCGAGACGGCTAGCAAATGTCCCTTGGAAGCTTTTGAAGCTCATTTTGGGACTTCCAGCTTGGGGTAGCCCCCCCATCAATAAACCCTTTGAAGCAGGGTGGACATTTGTCATGTTCACTCCTGCAGGAAACCTTGGTGTGTAAATGTGAGTTACCACGTTTACAAAGGCATCCTCTTCCCTGCTCATTATCATAGCAGGGGGGCTGCAGTTTCTCAGAACTTCAACCAAAATTTCATATTTACTGCAAATCATTGCATAACTTCCGTTCCGTAATACACACAGTCAGGTGAGATATATTAATACGGCCGGTGGCACCTGACGCTCGCAGGAAGACCAAAAATTACATTGTAATATGAACATTAATAGAGATATTAATATCTGGCATTTCGTAACAGGTAAATGTACAATGTTTAGCCTCAAATATGTAACTCTTATCCTTTTCCGCCCAGGACATCTCATAATATTCTTATATTTAATAAAGTTACTCACTTTGATTGTCTGCTGGGGGATACCTTTTGCTGGAAGGTGTGAATAACAAACACTTCCCTTCCTTTTGCCTGCTTCCCGCATAAACAATTCCCCTGGGAAGCCAGGCTCCAATCTGGCCAATTCACACCTCCCTTTTGATATGCACTGGGAGAGAGGAAGCGTGCATAGGCAAGTGACTAGACTCAGATGAGGCAAACCATTTGGTTTCTGGACATTTCTACAAACTGCAAAAAGTCACTTTATCAAAAATATATGTCCCCCATCTGCATCTATCATGTGGGGTGCTAAAACCTTCTCTTCTCTAAGACCCCAGCTCAGAATACCTCGCTGGCAGGCAAGACAGGTTAAAATATTCCCCCCCCTTTCCCCTCATGTTCCAGACATCACTTACACTCTGACACAGGCAGTTGCAGGCCCATGAGGCAAAGGGAATACACAGATAACGCATTAACTAGCCCACTGGGCTTACACCATTAACCCCTGATGACCCAGTGTGTGTGTTATGCAGGTACTGATTAACCCAGACATTACAATGGGACAGGGACACAGGGGAGAATACATTTACAGGTTATAACAAGGGTAAAATCACATTTCTGGGCCTCAGCCCAGTTAACCCCTTGTCTCCCTGGCGAGGTTAGAGGGGGCCCCTTGGGGAGTAACCCCGTTAATCCCGGGCCAAACCCTCCCTACCGCCACACCTCCCCTGCTCAAGGGCCCCTGGTACCCCAGCGGCCTCCCCATGGCCCTGGGATACCACTGGCGCTCTTGACGCACTCAATACGTCCTGAGGGATTGGCCTGGCAAAATTGTCCTCCAGCATTGTCCAGTACATTGTCCTGGCCACAGTGGATTGTAAAGTCCAGATCCTGTGGAGCAGGGCTCCACCTTGGCTGCCGGGCATTCTCCTTTGCCTCCCTCTGCCCCCCACCCAGTGCCTTGGGAACCAAGTCCGTGGTGAAGGGGCCCCGGTGCAGTCCAGGCTGCACACTGCCCAGAGACTGGCATGTCTCTGCATCTGCAGGAGACCAGCTATCCAGCACAGACCGTCGCTTCCCTGTCAACCAAGTCTGGGACAGGGTTATGTCACTATTCTGTAGGGACCCTACCTGCCCTGGCTCTGTGCTCACCCGTAGCTGCTCCGCTATACTCCTGACTCTCCTCCCTGGCTGCCTATCTACCCACAGCCCTTCCTTTGGGGACCCGGGGGAATCTGTCAGGGGGGTCACTCCTGGCCCGTCATAGCAAGGGACTTTCTGCCTACCTGGCCCATCCCTAGCTTCTGCCAGCTGCCTGACACCCCACTGACCTATCATATATATATATATATATATTTCAGCTTGCACTCACTGTACTAAGAAACATCAACAGGTGCCAGTCTCTAATAATAGAACAACATTACCATTCTCACGTCCGGTAAAGGAAGACTGCACTCAGATCCGTATAGGCAAAAAAAGTCTGTATTAGGCATCAATACAAAATGAACAGGCCGCCCAATCCATATAAATATTAATATTATTTATATTAATATATATACACAGTTAGACATAGGGCGCAACAAAGTAGACAAACCGTGTATGGTAGTCAATGTAGATACAAACTATCATAACTGCTCCTGATATTATGTATATATAAAGTCCCAACTTTGACTGATCCTGTGGATAATGGAAAAAGAACCAATATAGTGAAGTACTGTTGTAAAAGGTTTATATGCAAAAGACAAGTGGCTACTTACAATGTAGCAGGTAGAATAGGCATTGTGGTGTGTGCCACCACACGGGCAATCAGAAGGAAAATGCCGGCGTCTCCCTCATCTCCGCTGCGTCTGTGTGATCAGTTCAGCTCCTGTGGCCAGATCACGCGATGTTTGCTTGATCCCGTCTGTAACAGGGACTTACTCTGTTGAAGAAACCATCTCTAAAATCCAGCAGGGATCTGGTTAAGTGCAGCAGGCGTTTAACCAGACTCCACCTGGCCAATTAAGTCTGTAAGAAAAGTCTCCTGTTGGAAACAGGAGAGAGATTTCATTAGCTCACACTTGAGCTGACAGGAGAGCAGAGAAGCCTGCACACAGACACTGTGTCTTGAGCACAAAGGCTGTGATGAGATCAAGACACCCAGAGACCTATATTAGCTGGACACAGAGGACCCAGGAACCTGCCAGAGACTGACATGGAGGGCCACCTGCTTAAATCTGCAGTTCAGTCAATATCCTGCATGTGTGTTTTTTTTAATAAATCAGTTCTGTACTGTGAGAAAATACTTGTAGCATTTTCTTTTTTTTTTAAAACAACTTTGAAAGACAATGTTTTATGTATTCTAATGTAACGAGCATTTTTGTTTCTATAGCAACCCTTTAGAAAGGCACAACCCCTTCCTTTTCTGTAACAGGCTCTGGCACACCCCTTTTGTGAGTCCTGCCCCCACCACAGCCGTGCACGTGCATGAGCACAAATGTATCAGTCATTGCCTGGTCACATGATCTTCCCCCAGAACTGACAGAGCAGCAGCAGAAAAGGAGAGTAGCTCAGAATTAATTAATTAAACCTTATTCCATTGCACGTGTGTAGTTAATGTTAAATATTAACAACTCATTTAAAATCAAATCTGTATATATAATACTGTAAACAATATGTATATTTAATTTTGTGTGTATGTGAATGTGTACAATTCAATGTGTTATTAAAATTAATAATGGCTTGTTCTTGTATAGCGCTGCTAGTTTTACATAGCACTTTACAGAGACATTTTGCAGGCACAGGGCCCTGCGGAGCTTAGGTGTGTATGTATGTGTTTGTATGATATAGATATATATGCACACGCACGCATATACATGCGCACGCACACACATACACGTGCACACGCACACATACATGCACACACGTATACATGCGCACACGCACACATACACACATACATGCGCACACGCACACATACATGCACACATATGCATGCACACAAACATGCGCACACGCACACATAAACATGCACACACGTATACATGCGCACACACAAACATGCGCACATAAACATGCGCAAACGCACATATATACACACAAACCTGCACACACGTATACATGCGTACACGCACACATATACATGCGCACACGCACACATATGCACACGCACACATATATGCGCACACGCACACAAACATGCACACACGCACACAAACATGCGCACTCGTCACGCACCCCAATAAACATCGCACACCCCATATAACACGTGTGTGGCGCATGTTTATGTGCTTCTATTTAATGGTATTTGCCTTGACTAGAGACAAGGAAAACGTCTGAAAGCTTCTCCCTGAGCCACAAATCTGTTTGGTCCAAACTAAAAAAAAGGTTCAATAACATACTCAGAACACATATATATCACATATATATAATATATACTATCATAATGATATATATAATTTTTTTTTTATATATATACTGTATATGTATGTATGGTATATATGCTAAGGTTCATCAGCCGGCACACGCAGGGAGAGTAAAGACAGCATCCCTGCCGCCGAAGCTCGACAGCGTGCAAGGGCAGTAGCTCGGCGCGGTAGTGGAGAGAATACGCGCATCCTGCCCAGCTCGGTCAGCGGCAGAGGAACAGCCAGTGGTGGCGGAGCGCAGAAAGAGACGCATGTTGAAATGGGACACGACGATCAGGAGGTCGCGAGGGGAGAAGTTACGGTAGCACGGCCAGACCCCTGTGAAGTCAGAGAATACTTCTGTCAACCACACACACCCTCTTCTAGACAAATCAACCCCAAAATTAACTCCGCCGCCAGTCCCACACCTTTTAAAAAAGAATGGAATAAATTCCTAGTAACGACAATAACATTTGTTTTCGACATACCGTTTATTGTTACTTGTTTACATTTATACTTGTACTACAAATCCTAGTCCTTGTCTACGTACATACTTTCCTTCACTATCATTAATACAAAAAGCCAGATATATATGAGTGGGGGTGGTGGGTGACTTGGTACTTTAGGACAGCACAGACACTCATCACACACCAAGCCACCGCTGCTCCCAGTGCGTGTGTGGTAAAGTTGTGTTGCGGTGTTAGGGGCCCCAATTCAACACACACCACACCACACACACACACACCACCGACACACACCACACCACCACAACACTCCACACACACAGCCACACACATCACACAACACACCACATCACTCCCATAACACACACCAGCATGAAAAAAACACAACACAACATCACAACCAACACATCACACACACCACGACACACCCTACACAACACACCACCATACACAGCACAGCCCACACCATACACACACTACATAACACTATGTTTCGTGATGTGTATATGGTTGTGTGTCCATATCTATTTATATATGTACTATATCTATATAAATAATCTATATATATTATATATATAATATATACTATCCTATTATATAGTTAAATCTATATATCATCCGCTCTATATTACCTATAACCTTTATATATAAGAGATACATATATATATACTATATATATATATATACTCATATTACATATATAGCAGATAGATATCTACTAGAGATATACTATAGATAGAGATTATATATATATAATATATATAGATGATATCATCTATATATATATATATATTAAATATATAATATATATATAATAATATACTATAGATATATATACTATTATATTATATTTATATAGAGCAATATATATACTACCCAATATACTATACAGAGACATCTATATTATATACTACTAATTATATAACTTCACACACACACACACACTCTACACACCACACACACCACACACACACACACACACCACAACACACACACACCCACACACATCCACATACACACACACACATAGGCCGTGTATATATGCTGTGTGTGACTGTGTGTGTGTGTGTATATATACTACTAAATATCGTGTTGTCTGTGTGTGGTACTATAATAACTAATCATATTAATATATTGTGTGTGTATATTACATATATATAATTCTCATATCTGGACTATGTATACTATATCTTATATCATATATAGATAGCTTGTGGTGCTGTATTATATGATGTGTGTGTAAGTATATATGTGTGTTAGATTACTGATGGTGGCTATTATACTGCTGTGTATATATTTGTGTGTATATATAGGTGGTGTTTATTTAATATGATGTGCGTATAATAGTATGGTGTGTATCATATCTGTGTGTATCTATTGATGTACTATATATATGTGTGGATATACTATGTGTGTCAATATATATATCGTATCATATACTATCATTCCACACCCACACCCCACAACCCCCCACTCACACCCCACAACCCCATCATATTTATATATACAGTATATATATATAGTATATCTATATATATATATATACATATATATACCCATATACACTCGTATACATACATATATTATTATTATATATATTAATCATACATACACACACACCCACACACCCACACAACAGCACTACACACCATACCAGCCACCCACCCCCCCCCTTCAACACACACCCAAGGCTCGCCGCTGCTCCTGACACATCATCACACAACACACACACACACTATATATATATATAACATCACACACCACACCCCAGCATATACATCACACAACATACATACACAACAACCCGAACATATATACCACCCACACTACATATATATAACACACACACACACACCACACACATGACTACCACACACACACATACACGATACCACCCACACACACATATATCAATATATACATCTATCCACAACAAGTCAGTCAACACACACGACGACCACACACACACACCCCACACACCCACTACGCAGCCCATCCCTATATTACCATACACATATATACACAGATACATACACACACACACACATAACTACAGAAGACACACCCACACAGACACACATCACACACACACACACAACACACAACCACACACACACACAACCACACCACAACACCCCACACACAACACACAGCACACACACACCAGTAGTCAATTAGTAGAGTTAAAGATATTAGTAGAGAGACACACACACACTTATATTATCACACTTGAGCACAGAGCAACAACTAAAACATAATTAGTCGAAGAACACACACACACCAAGAGATATATACTATAAACAACAAGAGAGAGGAGAGAATGACACACAACATCGTATGATAGGCAGTATAAGAAAGTACACTATACAAAAACACACACACATAATCACAATATGAGAATACGAATTTAATAGTATGAAACAAATGATAGATCTATATAAATATTTCAACACCACACACACATATCATATATATAATAGTATATATACTCACACCAGATTATATATATAGTATATTATATACTCACACACTACAGTAAACCACCTTGGCTGCGGCCCGCACCACTGCTCCAGGGGACACTCAACTCCCCCTTGCATCTCCCGTGCGCGGGCAGGAGCATGCACGGGATTGGCGGCAGGGGACACATCTCTCACCGCTCCCCCATCCCTTCCTCCCCCCCCACGGGGGGGCAGGCCAACCCCCTCGAATCTTCCGCACGGGCAGGGAGCAAGGGTCACAGGGGGACCGGAGCAAAGGGGGCACATCTCCCCCCTCCCTTCCACACCTCCACGGGCAGCGACACCCCCTGCATCTCCCGTTGCGGGCAGGTCGAAGGAGGCAGGCCACAGGACCCAGGAAGCAGAATGGGGCACTCTCCGCTCCCCCTCCTTCCCCCCCCCCCCACACAGGGGCAGACAGCCACCCCCTTGCTCTCCCCGTGCGGGCAGGGAGGCAGGCACAGGGACCTAGCAGAAGAGGGGACACATCTTCCCGCCTCCCCCCTCCCTTCCCACCCCCCACAGGTGGTCAAAGACGCAAACCCCCCTGACATCTACTCCCGTGGGGCAGGGCAGGCAGCCACAGGGACCGGAGCAGAAGGGGGCACATCTCCCGCTCCCCCCCTCCGGCTTCCCCAACCCCCCACAGGGGCAAGCGCAAACCCCCCCGCCCCCCCATCGTTCCGTGCTGGCAGGGAGGCAGACACAGGGACCGAGCAGACGGGAGACACATCTCCCGCTCCCCACTCCCTCACTGGCGGCATTCAAGCCCCTCATCAATTCCACTCCGGCGGCCAGCGCTGACAGCCACAAGGGATCGTGGGCAAACTGGCACCATCAGATCACGCTGCATGATCGCGGGAGCGAGCACACGTCACTGGGAGACTCATGAATATTCATGAGTCTTCCACTGACTGCCGGAGGCAAATTATAAACAAATCCCAGCTTTTAATACGTCACAAAAATTTCGCCGATCAATACATGGAGAACGGATTGACTGACAGCTATACAGTTCTTTAGGTAAATAGAGATTGCCCACATGAAGCTATTAAAGTAAAAAAATAAATAAAAAAAAATAAATAAAAAAAAGACTGAACTGCAGCTTTAAGGTAGCTCCTGAGACTTTTGGGTGATAGAGTCTGGGGAAGTAAGTTAGCCGTTACAAAGGGATAGGTGTTTGTTATTGTGTTGTTTTTGTATGTTTTGCCTGGGTAAAGGAACAGGCTCAATAAAGTCAAGATATAATTGCACCCAAATCGGTCTCCATTATATGTACCTCTGCACACATCTCTTACGCCGTCCCTGTAGGAAAGTTTGTCGGCTGCTCACGTTGAAAAAGCTAGCCGGACCCCACAATGATAGTCCTTTTAAGATTATAAACTGCACTGGAGCAGGTAGAAAGGGGTGATGCACTGCAGGGGTTAGCTTTAACATGAAAATATAGCAACCCTACGCATTTCCTTCCTGTCAAGGGAACTTCATCAGGGGTACCCTTATTAACTAAGCAGTCTTCTGGACTGCAAGGTGTCTTCTAGCGCAGGAAAGTGTGTTGTAAAAGAAAATAAATTGGTATCCAGAGGCCTTTTTTTTAATAAACAAGTAAACCCACTGTTGCCACGGTGTACCTGGTATATATATAAAAAAATATCGGTCAACTATAATAGATAAATAAAATAGATTTTTGTAAGATCGTTTTAGAATTGTTGCCTCTGAATGATTGTAATTGAAGTCAGAAGTGGCCGTGAACGTTACATTTCTGCTTTGAACACTTCCATCTCGTGTCATGCTCATGCTCGTGCTCGGTGCAGCCTGGGACATCTTTTCTGCAGTGTGTACGCAAGTGCAAGTCAAAGGATTGGTCTCCGAGGTTATCCTGTCTCAGTTATAAATAGCCACCATGGCACTCACTGGCAAATATAAAATAGAACGGCCGTTTTTGTTCTGTGTTTCTAGGTGGACTACGATGTGTGCAGCAATTATGGCAATTGGTTGTACAGCGCTGGGATTGGAAATGACCCCAGGGAGAACAGGAAATTCAACATGATTAAACAAGGCTTGGATTATGACAGCAATGTAAGTATTGCAGCAAAGAGGCATTTCCAAGTCAAGCAAATACTGTATGTTTTCTGTAGCAACCGTGCAGTTATTTCATCGTTTAGCTGCCAGTGTTCCTATGTGTGGCCAAGGGAATATTAACGTGGCCTTACCTATTCCGGGTTTTTTATTTTATTTTTTTTACTAAGTTTGAAGCAGGGGGTCTCCGGAGCTGAACTGCATTGGTTTCAGCTTCGGGGATCCCCTGCTTCTCGAGATACTTACCTTGTAAAGGAGGTGCCGGTATCTCTGCATGGTTTACAAGGGATGACGTTGCGGCTTCCTTTTGGCCCGTGGGACGTTTAAACCACTATATTGATAGTACCTACTGAGGTATGTATCTCGGAAAGCAGCGGGTCCCCAGAGCTGCAATCAATGCAGTTCATCCCCGGAGACCCCCTGCTTCAAGCCCACAAGAAAAAACACACGCCAAAAAAGTGTCGCCAGGAGTGCTCCTTGAAGTAAGGGGGTCGCCGGAACTGAACGGTGCTGCTTGCAGTTCCAGGGACCCTCTGCTTTCCGAGATACTTGCATCTGATGGGGCTGCCGGTAACAGCTGGGCACAGAAGATGTAAAGGGCCAATAGGAAGCTGTGACATCATCCCTTGCAGTTTCCTATTGGCCCACGTGCCGCAGAACCTTTATACAGCAGTGCGAAACCGGCATCGCCTTCACATGGAAGTGTCTCGGATCAGGGGTTCTCTGGAGCTGAAATATACGCGGTTCAGTTCCGGAGATCAGGGGTTCTCTGGAGCTGAAATATACGCGGTTCAGTTCCGGGGACCCCCTGCTTTCACCTGGGGGAAAATCTTGTTGAGTTTTTTTTTTTTTTTTTAAAGCAGTTTTGGTGTGTATCCTGGTAACCCACACATTGCTTTCCCCCCCCCCCCCCCCCCAGAATAAGTAAAACTTTTATTTGTTATTTGTTCCAAAAGCATATTGGGGTGGTGTGGCCCTCAGCAATCTCATGAACATGCACAAAATATGTCTTGATTCTTTGCTAAGCTGTATGTAATATGGCTGCCCACATTTTGTCCGAATGAGCCATATTACTGGCCATTTTTGTCTGTTATAAGAAGATATAACATTCCTTTACTTTTACATACATTTACTTTGTATCTTGTTCATGTTTTACATTAGACAGGGGTGCTGGGACCCAAAGTAGCATTGCACAGATTTTGATTTCCTCCTGTACTTACACTGACTAAACTACCATGCAACCAAACGCAACTTCTATTTTCTGAAAACTGACAGGTATCCTGCAGTTTGTGACGTTGAACAGTCATACAAAGGCTGACTATGTAGGAGAAGGAAGTCTAGTCTGATTATCTATCTATCTATCTATCTATCTATATGTATATATATATATACAGATTTATGCAACTGTTCGGGACACTTAGCGATGGCCTAAACCGAGACCAAAGTTTTATGAGTCACTACTGACACGAGAGAACTCTCTTCCCATGAGTGTCTATAAAGAGCAGGTCCATATCATTACCAATAATCTATATAGAGATTACAAACACACACACACAAACACACACACACACACACCACACCTAGACAAAACACACCTCCAAAAACACACACACACACACACACACACACACATACTCCATGTAATTACATCCCTATATACCAATAGGGACCACATAGTATCTATACACACTTCTCTAGTAATGCCACTTACATTTCCACACCTACCCACACCATTGATATACACTCCCACTCCACACACACCTTTTGTAAAGCGCTGTATACACTGTGGGCTCTTTACCAATTTATATTTACATGTACACACACACTCTTACATCACTAACATTCAGGGACTATTTAACACCTCGTCATAAATCGCATACTGCACAGGGGGGTGTTAGGTTTCAGTCACAGATATAATTTCTACAGTATATGCACTGTTTTTAAGTTTAACCTTGTTTTCTTCATTCAATGTACTATCGCCGAAAGAAGAGATCAGTGTATCTCGAAAGCTCACACAAATACAGTAAAAGCATTTAGTTAGCCACAGAACGTGTATGTGTATGTATGTATGTATATATTGAACTATAAATCCCCTTTTGATTGGGGAGAGGAACGTTCTCCAACATAACTGCCCTCCATTAATCACCCCCCACATGAGCCGGATCTACTCCGAGGATTTCTATTGTCTTGTTCCACTTTGCAGCCTCTTGTTGGGCTCCTGTTGGGCTCCTTGCATGCTGCTGTCCTAGGGATCCACTGTCTCTGAGTGATGATGTTATCACCAAGAGAGAGGAGTCCTGGGACTGCAGCTTATATTAGCAGTGTCATTATGGATCTATACCTCTATTTTTGGCCGGCCGGTCCAGGTTCTGTGCAGTTATTTACACAGACCTTACTTTTTGGATGAGGTATACATTTGGTTTACCAGATTGTGTATATATAGGAGTTGTTAGGCTGCATGGTGTTTATTTATATTATAGGTTGTATATTTAGAGCCTACGGTGTGATTGAAAGGACATTGGTTTTAATATACTTGTTTTTTTATTTGTCTGTACAATAAATCATTTTTATTTTTTTGGTATACCTTGGGTGCTCCTTTTGGGGGATCTTTTTCTCCATGTGTAACACCCCTATCCTCCACTGAGGCAGATTTGCTGGTACTAGGGATATTATAGTGTTGTGGTTCTCACAGAAGGCCGAGTCTCTGAGTGGTAGGGAGCTTTGGGGAATAGCATCTCTCTTAGGATGGTGCAGCGCCTCCATCATGCAGGGCTCCTGCCATAAACAGGGGTTTATCCCCACAGGAACTTTCATAGTAGAAGAAAAGGAGTCTGGAGTGCCAGTATCAGGGTTTATTGCAGCAGCATAACCTAACATAACAGGTCCATATCTTCAGGTATTCCAGCCCAGGGGTACCATCCCTTCCCTGGACAGGAATAGTCACCCCGAGGGCTTGAGGCCCCCAGGCTAGTCTGATCAGCCCTCACCCCTTGCATCGGCAAGGCAGGACTCTGTGAGCCTATCAGGGAAGAACTCCCATTAGCACAGGGATCCCTCCCAGGACACAGGGAATACACAGGGGAGTTCCCTTGTATACCTGGGGTGTGCCCCACTCCTAAAACCCAGCAACTTTGCAGGACCACCAGATTAAACCCACCCCCCTGGCAAGGGACTCCAACCGTCTTCAGGTACCTGCCTGAGAACTGCAACAAAATAACATCTGGGGGATGAGGCTCACATGCTGGTCCATGTGAGAGGGGTTTAACCCCAGCACTGCCTGCTCTTACCAGGACTTGTGGTACTAGGGCAGATAATTTAGTTGACAGGGGCTATATGGCTACATTTGTGTGTGTGTGTATATGTATATACAAAAGTAAGGTGCATACTAGTAGTAAGTATAGAAATTAGAAATAGACTTATGAGTAGCAGGGGTGCAGGGGGTAGGACAGGATACACGAACACGTCAGAATAATTGTATAAAGAATAAATTCCACAGCACTCTCCAAAATCTTGATCAAAACTTTTTATTCACCACATATGGGAATCACATCAGCCAGGTGCAACGTTTCGGACCTGCCCTGTCCTTTCTCAAGCTGTGTGTGTGTGTGTGTGTGTGTGTGTGTGTGTGTGTGTGTGTGTTACACATGTCCCCCCCCCCCTCTCACGGAAGATTTGCTGTGCTACAGGTATTTGTGGTGCTTGTATACCTGTAAGTGTCCAGGAGATGCTGATGGTACGGGGAAACAGGACAGGCTTATGGTGAATTCAGACTTCGCTCATGGTGTCAGTCCTCCAGCTTCAGTGGGCCCCAGGATTCCCAGAGACAGTCCCCACCAAAGCCGACTTTTTTCACGCCTCTTCCCAATAGATTGAATACTCAGGCAGGGGTATATAAGACAAAGGGGCTTTTTTCAGCAGTCACTGCAGATGGAATATAGCGAATGCATATGGATGTCAGAGGGTCCAAGGCCTCTGGATGGTGCTGGGCTCTCTTGATAATCTTGAGGCCTATAATCTCTCTTCACCAGCCAGCCCAGGATGGACTGACTGGCTTGTCTCATTCCCAGCCGGGAGGAGCAGCACACACCTCCTCTCCCTAAGAGAGAGGACTAACTCTAATTTGGCACTTCCTCTCTGAGACTCCAAAAGGGGAGGGCACAAGGTCTGTACCATGATTGGCCACACACAGACTCTTGTGACACCACCCCTTCTGTCAGTCAGAGAGTTAGTAGGAGGGGGGATCAATGCCCCCTAGGATAGCCTGCCACAGCCTGTAGCTATCAGGACTTTGTGTGTTTGTGTGTGTGTGTGTGTGTGTGTGTGTGTGTGTGTGTGTGTGTGTGTGACATGGTCTGTATCTGCTGACCTATCTCTCCTCTCTGTCATGTAAGTCCTAGTAGTCTAGGCTATGACAGGTTAATCTATGGGCTTTTTGACCCCCCCCTCATGCCCCTCTTATGAGTGACAGAAGTGAGGTGGTGACTCATGGCCTGTGTAAGCCTATCTGGTATAGGTATAGACCATGAACCCGCCCCTTCTGTTTCCTCCTAGGAGGGAGTGGCAAATTTAGTGAGTCCTGCTCTGGAGGTGGAAGAGAAAGCAGTGGAGCTGTGAGACCCTCCCATGGCGAGATGAGCGTGCTCACCCCCACATTTAATTCAGCCACAGAGGCCCTTTAATATCAGGGTCCATCACTATCCAAAGGCCTGGGACCTCTGAGACTCTACATCGCTGTAAGGAAGATCTGCGTTGAGTGCATGCCAAGCAATAAAGACCCTTGTTATCACACTCCTGTTTAAGTATCAGTCCTTGGGCAGGAGGAGGGAGAAGAATGCAAAAGCGGGGGCTGATGTCTGGACACCCTGGAGCCCACTACGGCTGGAGGCGATAACAGCATGAGAAGAACTACAGAAAGAACCTAAGCCTGTCCAGATCTCCATACCAATGCAGATTCAACTCGGCTCTCCTGACCCTAACAGGTATCTGCACCACACACCAGGTAGCAGAAGTTGTGTATCTCCCACTGGGGGGGAGGAGGGGGGAAGAAACGGCGCTATACATCACATCAGCTGGGGGGTCCTCCAGAGTCTATGCCAAGTCCAGATCGAGAGTCCAAAACACCTCCTCCTTGTGCAGTCGCCGCTGGTAGCTGCAAGAGTCCTCAGACCCCAGCATCAAGGGCAGCACCAACAGAGCAAAGTGAGAGTATAGGACGGCTCAGCTCGGACACTCACTCGATCAGCAGTGTATGCAGGAGATGACTACCCTGACGAACGCGTACGGTGTTTGACATCATCATGCTGCATTAGACACGCGACTTGTTTTCTACCGATCGGGAACTATATATATATAATATCTCATTTCCCTCCTACACTGCATCGCACACAATGTTCCTTCTTCTTAAGGAATGGTCATTCTTGATCCGTGGTTTATGAAATTCTGATTTATTTAATGGCAGTTAACACCAGATTGTAGTGCGATATCCTTCATTGTCACCGTTTGCCTGAAATCCATTTTTACATGGAACCCTTATAAGCTAATGCTCGCTGCTCGCTGTTCACACCGCTTTAAGCACAGCATGGGAATCAGATGCAAAGCCAGAGAAACCGTGTGTGTGTGTGTGTGTGTGTGTGTGTGTGTGTGTGTGTGTGTGTGTCCCGGTTTCCCCTTGAATACAGAAAGGCTACTAATGCTGTTGTTAACCTGCTGGCTCGCAGGGCCTGAGCCTCTGCCACAGAGAGCCTGGGGCGATATATTACCACTACTTGATGCAGCGCCTCCACCTGGGAGGGATCCCAATGGAGTGTGAGTTGCCCCTCACAGGACATCAATACAATAATATGCACACTTGATGTAAAATAACAAGCACCTTTACTGACAGACCGCAATAACTTTATATGCATGAACATCACATACTCCTTCCCTCGAGATACAATTACCCAAAGCGTCTCGCAGAACGCAACCCTCCACCGTGTTTCCCACACGGGTCCAATGTCCCACACCGCAACCGCGCGGCCACTATGAACAGAGTGTTAGGCCCAGGACATAGTGAAATCAGCGTCGCTGAGCCGCGCTGAACAGATGCACAAAGCCCCTGCATCTGTAATCAGTGCAGCTATAGTTTCTCCCTCCGCATGCTTGCTGATGCGTGCGGAGGCTGAGAAACTTCCCCGAGACAGGCAAGTTTGAAATTTGCCGCTCGGGGAAGCGGAGGAGCGGTTACGTGACCGCTCCCATCCGATGGGTCTGCAGCCGGTCTGGCACAAGACAGAGGCAGCACAGAGGTGCGTGTGTGTCTGTGTATGTGTGTGTGTCTGTGTGAGTACCCCCCCCCCCCCCCAGCCTCCCATTGTTCCCAGGGAGACGGCAGCAGAGGCTGTAGCATGGCACTTACCGTGGCAGAGGCCAGGCTGTTCTCTGCCAGGCTCAGGTGGTGGAGCTCCCATCTCCTGAGGAACTTGGAGCTGAGGATCTTGCTCAGAAAAGTCCTGAGGTGCCTGATCACACACACCTGGATGTCCCCCTCTGGCAGCAGTTTGTACCTCATCCCATTGAAGTCCAGCAGGGACCTCCTGCATGGGGCAGCCCCCCCCGCACCAGATCTCACTGGACCCCCCCGGCCCCCCAGCAAAGGCTTGCTCTCCTCTGTATGTGTCTCCTCCTGCTGCCCGGGTCACTGCCCCCGCAAGAGCTGCTGGTGAGGTCCATCCCAGCCAAAGCAGCTTCTGCAAGTCTTCTATTGTCTCTCCCCCACTCAAATCCCAACAGCAGAGAGAGGGGGGGCAGCAGATCCCCTCCAGTGAGAACAAGCCCAGTGCTGAGATCCTGTGAGATCCACTGAGATCCTGTGAGGGTCTCAGATCCCCAGATCCCCCAGGGGGGGCCTCTAGTTGGGTAAATCCATCTTTCTCCTAGAAGCAGGCTGTATGTGTGAGCTGCCTGCTTTCTGTGTGTCACTGTCACTGTGTGTGTGTGTGTTGTATGGTGCGTTGTGTGTTGTATGTGCGTGTGTGTTGTATGTGCGTGTGTGTTGTATGTGTGTGTGTGTTGTATGTGTGTGAATATATTTATCTAAGTTGCACAATATTAATAAATTATTTATTCTCACATGTCTTTTTTTTTTAAATTTTTAAAATATTATATAATATACACACATATATACACACACACAGGTTCCCCAGTGACACACAAACACACAGACCACTTCAAAGTGACACACACACACTGACAGCTACCAAGTGACACACACACAGTGATACCCGCCTCCCAAGCACGCATGCTGTCTCCTCTGCTAGGACAGCAAAAAGCTCCTGGTAGAGCGAGTGGCAGCACCTAAGTATGTATTATGTCCCAGGCCTTATAGTTGGTGCACTTGGTGTGTGTGGTTACCTGACGAGCGCTCCTGTGCTCGGGCCAGCAGACAACTTCACAAAGGATCTGCAGACACGCGATACCTTACGCGACGTCATTCCGGGGCGATCTCACCCGGATATTATCTCTATCTCTGGAGAGGCCTGGTCTCAAACCTCTGCTAGGGAAATGCAGCGTCCGCTATGTGTCCCTGACTATAAACACTGATGGGCCAGGTTCCCTATTCTAGGGCCTGTCCCTATAGCAACCACAAGCTGTGTGTGACTCTGGGCCTAACTGGAGCCTAAGGGGAATTCTCTGGCTTAGTGTAGAGGCTACTTGCCTCTCTACACATGCAGCTCCTACCCCCTTCCTGGACTCGACTGACCAAGGTGCTCCCCTGCGCACCCTCCTACTTCCCTTCCTAAGAGGATCCTAGTGCCTTATTGGCTCCCTGGCATCAGATGGTCGGTCATAACACTCATGGGACTTGTAGTCCCCTGCTCTAGTCCTCTCTGAATAGGTCTGGGCTTCACGCGCTACCGTGCTAACTTCCTGCGCATGCGCGAGCTCCCCGAAGGTGCAGTCGCATACCGTACTTACTGCGCATGCGCGAACCTCAAAATGGCGGCGCCCGAAACGTTCGGGCCGTTGCAGAGCCACCGAAGTACCGGAGCGGTCCATGCGCATACTGGCAACCTGCGTGACGCTCCCAACTGCAGCGGGGGCAAGGGTAGACCGGTGGAGGTCGAGACAGCTGTCTGTGAGTGGTTTCTCTGGCTTTGCATCCGATTCCCATTCTGTGCTTAAAAGCTGTGTGAACAGCGAGCATTCGCTTATAAGGGTTCCATGTAAAAATCTCTCCTTCACTGCAATGTTCCTTCTTCTTAAGTAATGGTCATTCTCGATCTGTGGTTCATGAAATTCTGATATATTTAATGGCCGTGAACACCAGATTGTAGTGCGATATCCTTCGTTGGAGTTTATAAATCTGCCCTTTAACATTGTTGGTTTTGTTTTTTTTTTTTTACAAATGGACTTTCTTTTTCCTCCTGATCACATACTTCCTGGGGAAAGTTTCACAGTGAGTCACCAGTAAGCAGGTTTACTTGTACAGACAGAATTATTACTGTATGTGAGTCACCACTCGCACACAGATTAACACCATTATTTATTTTGGTTCAAGAAAAATAATTCAATGAATATATTTTATTTAAGAAGCAATCCAAGCGCGTGATTCTTATTTTGCGATTTTTTTTGTTTTTGTTTTTAAATGATTTTTTGAACATCAGATTGAAGCAGAGGGTCTCAGGAGCTGAATCCCATTCATTTGAGCTCCATTGGGGAGATACAGACCTCCGTGAGGGACACCAGGAGACGATCCGCTAGCGGGGTCCCCGTAATGGCGCAGTTTCAAAGCTCCCGATTGGAAGCCATGACGTTGTCCGGTTCGGCTTCCTATTTGCCCGCGTGACGTGGGAGCTTTACATTTTGGCGGGATACCGGCACTCCCTTTGCTGGTTAGTATCTCGGGAAGCAGGGTGTCCCCAGAGCTGTAATTAATGGGATCCAGCGCAAACTTTTTTTTTTTCGAGAGAGAAATATTAGTGTAAAATATTTTAATTCTTGTACCTCTGCACCAAAGAGTGATAAATCCACCTACTTAATAGAACAGCAAAAAAACGCATATTTATTTGCATTGAGAGCTACCTATCATTTTATAGAGGGAAACTATCTGAAACCATACCTCATCCAATGAACTAAACTTTGTATCTTTCTGTTCTCTTAGCTTGGAGGACAGGCAGATCATTTCTTAGGCCTCGGGCATGGTGCCTCGGGCATGGTGCCTCGGGCCGCGCTGATCCGCGCTCCTGCTCTGCCTCGCCTGCTCAAACTGGAGCTTTTTTGTGTCCTGGCAGGCGAGGCAGTGAGCGCGCTTTGGGGGGTGGGGCGAAGGCGTGGCGGAGGCGGAACGGAGGCGTGGCGGGAGGTAAGGCTAGTCCCTCGCTCCCACTGGATGTGAGCGGTCACATGACCGCTCCCCTGAGCGGCAAATTTTAAACTTGCTTGTCTGCTCAAAATATCTGAGCCTCCGCACGCATGCGGAAGCGTGCGGAAGCAGCTGCTAAAGCCGCGCTGATGACAGATGCAGGGGGTAAGTGCATCTGCTCAGCACGGCTCAGCACAGCCTACTCTACTATGTCCCAGGCCTTAGTCATGGACACCTCTGAGCACAGTCTATGGCATGGGTGCCAAACTCCAGTTCTTAAGTGCCATCGGCAGCTCAGGATTTAAGGATATCCGGGCTTCAGCACAGGTGACTATCAAAATGATCGAGCCACTGAGTCCTCCACCTGTGCTCAAGCCGGGATATCCTTTAAAACCTGACCTGATGGGGTTCTTGAGGACTGGAGTTGTGCACCCCTGGTCGATGGCATAGACCAACCAAGGAGGGCCCAAGGGTTTTTGATTAAGAAAGCTCTGGTTCTAAATGGAAGACTTGTCGTGAACAATAGTTAAACATTTTTATCCTTGGTGTTGTCGTTGAAGGTGCCTTCTCTCGAAGGGAAGTTTGATTTGATGTTCTTTATAAGACTAGAACTGACAGAGTTGCAAATACATCCACAAGTGGGATCCAAAACAAAGAACTAGTTCTGTTTTTAGAACTGATAGGCTAAATAAACTACAGATGTTATTTTTTTTTTCTTCTATTTATTAACCTGCCAAGCGTATGAAGTGCGATCATGGCAGAACAACCAGCAGTAGATAATAAATCCTAGTAGAACTGAGCTGCAGGCGAAGTCTAAACCTCTTGTATCCCGACCAATTTAAACATTTCAAGCTGTAAGCATCCTGAGTGCAGTATAGAAATACCTCGTATTATATGGTGAATATATATATCTCTGTTCTAGGGTAAAGTGAGGACAGGGTACAAAGAGCACGGGAAGATAATGTAACGGGGACATGGAAATGGAGTGAGGAAAACAGATTCTGAAGTTATGTTAACACAGAGGGGTTACAATGGAACGTATCTTTTAGGTTCTTTGAGCTTTATCCGTTGGATCATGGGTGCGCAAAAGGGGGCGCGAGACTTTCTGGGGGGGCGGCGCTTACAGAGGTCCTGCACTTCCCCATGAGGCCTCTGTAACGTCACTTGCCTTGCCTTCCAGTAATGCGTCGTTATGGCAACCCAGTGTTTAAATGACGCTGCGGGGTCACGTGATGTCACATGACCCCGCGGCGTTATTTTGACACCGGAGCCAAGAAGGGAGGGGGCGTGAGCAGGGTGGCGCAGGAAGAAAACTTGGCGCACCCCTGAATTAGATATTGCCATGGCTTACATGATCTAGACCAGGGGTGCACGAACTGGGAGGTGCGGCGGTTGCAGATGCCCTGCGCTCTTCCCCAAGGCATTTAAATTAAATGCCGGGGGACCGTGCGAGGCCTCTAACTCACTTGCCGTGATTCAGCCGGCTTCGGGCGATGCCTCACCATTGCACATGATGTGGCGTTACATGACCCCCCCCAGCATCATTTGACGCCGGCACAACAGTAAAGGAGGGGGCGCGCGAGCACTGGGGGAGAGCAGACAGAGGGGCGCAGCACCAGGAGTTTGCGCACCCCTGATCTAGACAACATTTGTTTCTTTTGATGGCAACCTCTATAAACTGTATTTGGGCACCACGTTTATAAATCACACCGCTGTCCTAGTGACGCAGCCTTGATGTATCAGAGCGTTAGAAACATTGTATGAATGAGAGAGTTGATGGTGGCTATTATTGTAATTTGAGAGCACTCTTACAGATAGAAAGTTCCTTTTGATTGAATAATCTTCACCAATGGGTTGATGATGGAGCATCTACTCCTCTATTTCCTTTTGATTGAATAATCTTCACCAATGGGTTGATGATGGAGCATCTACTCCTCTATTTCCTTTTGAAATATAGAAAGATTTTATTTTACACATCAGTGACTTCCAAAATTAAGGATATTTTTTCACGGATGGTGTAACCATTGTGATTTCGCACTTCTGGTTGCAGGGCGATTACATCCGGCTTTGGGTTCCAGAACTGCAGCAGATAAAAGGGGGAGCTGTCCACACTCCCTGGGCACTAAGTAACGCCTCATTGGAACACGCTAATGTGTCTCTTGGGGAGACCTACCCATTACCAGTTGTCATGGCACCGGAGTGGAGCAGACACATCAATCAGAAGCCGGTAAGTGACACTGAAGATCTTAAGTGTTTGAATAAGAAGCTCTGCTATTAGCCTTTGTTGCTCACGTCAATCACGGCTATGACTAAAAAAAAAATTACATTAAAGTGCAATTGTTCGGCACTTTCTTTTTTTCACTTTAAAATGTGCAAGTTACAAGGAGAAAATAATAATAACGAAGCGGAAAATAACATTTCCCAAAAGAGAAAGTGACAGGGTTTTTTTTTTTTGTGTATGATGATGAAGAAGAGCAAGACCAGGAGGGTCAAGCCAACGCTGCATGGGGCATATAACATGGTCATTAGCCATAGTACTATGTACCATTTGTAAGACTGTTATCCATGGGAAGGGGCGTCCATTACGTTTAGCAATAACATCTCATAATTTACTTCTCGCTGAAAACGGAGGAAAAACAAAGATGGCGCGGAGCGCGCATCGTGCGACACAGACAAGGAAGGTGAGAGACAGGCTGTGGGACCAGAGGGGGACATTTCTGAGAGAAGGGCAACCCTAAGAAACTCTGCAGAGAAAAGCACAGCAGGAAAAGAGACCGAGATGAGAGCTGCCACTGAAAGTGAGAATAACATAGCTGAGGGAGACACGGTGATCACAAAGCAGGACCTCCAAAACATGCTCAAAGAAATGCAAGCGGGCTTTGTCAGCCCTGGATAGAGCTGTAAAGGAATTTAAAGCAGAAGTTTCTTTATTGGCTAAAAGAACTACGGAGCTTGAAAATAAGATGGACATTTCTTTACAAAACCAGGTAAATACCGACGACGAGGTCCTGTGTCTCAATGAAGAGAAGAGTCACGAGGTATGGTATCGACGACCTAGAGAACAGGGAGCGCAGGCAGAATTTACGAATTTGCCATGTCCCTGAGTCGGTCTCCGCAGAAGCCCTCCAGCCGTACCTTAAGAGGCTGTTCAAGACATACATACATACATAAAGACATACATACATACATACAAGTTAGTTGACCCCCAGTTACAAGATGGCTATCTCCTGATGGACAGAGCTCACAGAGCCCTAGGACCGAGATCGAAGACCCGAGAAGAAGTAAAGATGTAGTCCTAAAACTCCACCAATATGCAACTAAGAAAATGTATCAACATCTGTTTGATACTTTTTTTAAATTTTATTAACAGACTAACTACATTGTATATTGCTAAGCTTCCTCTCGGTCAGTTTGTGTGACATGAGATCTGGCCAAAGGGAGAGAAGATTTGGCTCCAGAAAGTTCAGCAACTCTGCATTTTTAGTGTTTTTATTTTGAGAGGATTTGATTGTACTTTTTAATGAAGTGCTTACAATGCATTTCTAACACGAGCAGATAAAATTGTGTTTCTTATCTCCCATCACGAATTATACATCTTTCTTAACAGGAAGCAGATATAACATTTGCATGTACTGTAGGGGCATATATAAGTGACACGCTGGCTTGTTACAGCTACGGGGTCTGCAGAAAAAGCTTGCTTGGTCTAAATGTACTAAGCTGTGTTAAATGGGGGCAAATAACCAGACAATGCTCAAAACAGGAACAGACGTCATTTTCCCAGAGTTACCGATTAATTCACCATGGTAATGATATGCAAAATAACATGTCATTGAGCTCATCAGCGTAGGGTTAATGCAAATTAATGTATGTCTTGCGGCGAGGGAAAGACCTCCAAATCGATAACCTGAATTGCACGGGGTGAGAGCTGGAACATACCTTAGAGAGGTGTAAATAATTTGAATACATTTGACATATTATTATACTGTATATTTGTAGAATTCCCTGATATCGCTCTCACATGAGGCCCCAGGTATATTTATCTTCCCATGTGGAATATTGGTTCAAATCTGTTTTCTCCCCCTGTAAAAGCCTTATTTTCACTGTGTGACTGGGAGCAGCGCCAGACATAGTTGTAACTTTACCATAGCGTTATTTCCCCGGCGTTAACCTTAACGGACCCTTCTGAACCTGGGAGAAATTTATTTAAGGCTGTAATTAGCTCATTTGGAATAACAGCCATTAAAATTAACACCAAGTTTTTTTTTTCTTCCATGAGTAAAATCTTGTTAACATTACATGAAATAGGCCATGCCATGTAATGTGTGTACAAGAAAGAGGTGTCATGCTTAGGCCTTTAATGCTGGTGGACATGAAACGCATTTCTCTGCCGTTCCAGTGATGAAGAAGTTGTAACTTACCCTAACCTGTCAATTTACATGAAACCTGGTTTTAAATCGTGAACCTATCCTTTTGTGGCTTACTGACCACAGCATATTGTTACAGCTGAACGGCTGATATTGCGCAGCAAGGCTACAGAACATTGGGTGTTCACCAAAGTGCACACCGCGCCTAAAATGTGTGATGGTGCTTGTCTCAAATCAGGAGGCAGACCCGCATGGCTGAGGTAGGGATGGAAATTAACCGATCAGAGCTTTGGGACCGAGTCCTGTAAGAGTATCCGTAGTCGTTATGGAAGCAGGGGTCAGGCAGCAATGGTGCGGAGTCCAGGCAACAGGCAAAAGGTTAGGGCAGGCAGAAAGCCGCGAGGTCGGGGTCACGGTCTGGAGTCGGCAGCAAGGAATCCAAACAGGTAACGGAAAGGGCGACAGCAAAGACCGACAGGAGCTGCAGAAATACAGAACTTTGCTCTACGACGCCCACCAGGAAGTGCAGCCATATATAGCAGGCTGCCAGTAACCAAAATGGCCAAATTGAGTAGAAAGGGCAGGCAGCCTGGAAAACCCGAACTGGCAGCAAAACCCGGCACGGATCAGGCAGAATCGTTACAAAATGTTCATTACACCTGTGCTCCCGGGTTGCAAGAGTTATGGAAATTACTCTTTATTATCCAGAAAACAGGGGGCTTTATTTAGGTTTTTGCTCAGTCAGCAGACGACTTGCTACAAGGAATCCCCTTTACTGGAGTAAAATACATTTTTGCAAAGGCAAGTGTTTTAAACCGTTATGGAAGAGACCCCTGACCTCTGCTATATTAATGGCCAGGGTAATGAGCAATGCTTAAATCCCAGAGAGCGTGTTGCTAAGACTTTCCTATACTGAAAGTGGGATTGCACCTTATTTTACCTTCTGTTAACATGTACCATTATCCTCTAAATACAATCACCATTATTAGCTAATATCCCAAACTGATTTAATTCAGCAACAGATAATAGAGCTGGGCCGGTTTAATTCCATAACAACTCATGTTATGAACTTCGGACACAAAAAGGTGATGGCCTAATCACCCGAGGGCCTGGAGATAAACGCAGATTGCAGTGTAACTGTGATGAACTGCACAGTATCAGCCAGAATAGGCACTTTTGTTTGCTATGACCATAAGCATTCTGTTTGGGTTGGAACGGTTTAGTACTATATAACACTGTCCCACTTAGGCCGTGCTTATAGCGCCCGAAAACAAACGCATTTAGATTTTTCAAGGGCTGTCACGTGATGGCCCTTCAACCAATCAAATGGCCGGAAACCTGCGATGACGACGCCCGGCAAAATATAACTTTCGCTGTGGGTGACGTCACCCGTCGTATCGCCATCGACGGGGAAGGGACTCCTTTTCCTAATGTTACATTTATGTCTGAAGCGTTTATTCCCACGATGTATTATGTCACGTGTATTACTGCTGTGAAGCGCTATGTACCTGCATGGCGCTATATAAATAAAGATATCCGTACATACATCATTAGCCGCGATCATTACTAGAAAATGCAGGCAGCCACTTTTACTGTAAATGTAACACATTTTTTTTTCTTCCGTTCCCTAAATTCTGACTGCAGACTCGAACATTAATGACTGGTGTAAGTAAAGGGTTTAGTTATAATATACTTCTGCTGCATTTAATAGTGAGTGCAGAGGTTGTGACATATTGGGGTTTGTATGTAATGGTCCTTATTCTGTACGGTGTGTAAGTGCAGATGACTTTAATGCGGCTTTTCATGCGATAGAACATCTGTGCTTATTGCACCTTACAGAATAAGAGCCAATGTGTTTATTAAAAACCGTCAGGAGTTCACCGACATTCAAACACTTTTACCTACCCGTTTTAATTTGTACATTCTAAGCCAGGGGCGCGCAAACTTTTCAGTCTGCGCCCCCCTGCCTGCACTCCCGCCCTGACCTTGTCTCCGGTGTCAAATGACGCCGCGGGGTCACGTGACGTCAAACGTTGCCATGCCGACGCGTCGCCGAAGACATGACGAGGTGAAGTTGTAGAGGCCTCGTGCGATCCCCCGGCATTTAAGTTAAATGCCTTGGGGGAAGAGCGCGGGACCTCGTAACCGTTGCGCCCCCCTGTTCTAATCAATGCAACAAATGTATATTATATATTATGTGTGTACGTAGTTAATGTAGAGGAGCCTGTCAAGTACAGGCGTACCCCGGTTTAAGGACACTCACTTTAACTACACTCGCGTGTAAGGACATATCGCCCAATAGGCAAACGGCATCTCACGCATGCGCCTGTCGTCACGTCCTGAACAGCTATACCGGCTCCCTACCTGTACCGAAGCTGTGCGCAAGCAGGGAGACTATAGAGCCTGTTACACATGCGTTATTTACATCAGTTATGCACGTATATAACGATTGCAGTACAGTACATGCATCTATAAGTGGGAAAAAAGGTAGTGTTTCACTTTAAGTACATTTTCACTTTACATACATGCTCCGGTTCCATTGCATACGTTAATGCGGGGTATACCTGTACTGTGTACAAGAAAATAGTGTCACAATTCTTATCCCTTTTAGTTGCTGTGGAAATGAAACATATGTCTCTGCCGTTCAGCAGTGAGGTATTTGTAAACTACCCTGACCTGTCAAATTACAGGATTTACCTTAACCTTCTTCTTCTTTTTTTTTTTTTTTTTTCTCTACAGAATAGCGGGGGAACATCTAGGAGGCAAGGAAAAGGCCCGTCCGACACTCCGAAGCAACACAGGAACAGGGGGACCGACTTCTACTTCTCTCGCAATAAACATGTGTAACTGAAGCATTGATCAAACCAAAAATACCCCCAGAGGGGGAGAGAAGAGCGTCCCCTAATCCAGGGGGGCTCAGTGCCAGCCATCAAGACCCCAAACAGGTTAGGTTTTCAGGATATCCCTGCTTCCGCACGGGTGGCTCAGTCAGTCCCTGCTTCAGCATAGGTGGCGCATCAACATAGGCCTCAGTCAAGACTGTAGCCTCTGATTGAGCCACCTAATTTAAGTGGGATGATCCTGAACCTGACCTGTTGGGGGGGGCTTGAGGATTGGAGTACTGGACTACTAAATAGGATAAATAGCACATGGGGTTAGAAGAGCTGGTAGATAATGTCCCCAAAAATGATCTGTGTGTGTGTGTGGTGGTGTGTGTGGTTGTGTGTGTGTGTGTGTGTGTGTGTGTGTGTGTGTGTGTGTGTGTGTGTGTGTGTTGGGTGTGTTGTGTGTGTGTGTGTGTGTGTGTGTGTGTGTTAGTTAACCGATACTGAGGGAAAGTCGTGAGGCTGATTGGACCCATGAGTGAAATAAAAATGAACTTTTAATCATTTTATATTTAAAATATTTATATGAAAACCAACTATAGAATATAAACATACGACCATGAATTATCTGATTAAAAAAAAATAGATAGACTTAATATATCAGCGAGGTAGCACTACAATATCCGTGTAAGGGATTATAGATTATATATCCTCACAGGGCTGCACAGTGGTTGGCTTCAAAGATGTAGAACAAGCTATATGAAGTCTTGCAATGCAAGGTCAGTGCAGCAAAGTAGTTTAAATAGTATCAAAGTATTGTGTGAGTAGTTCAAAGGATAGTAGCTAATTTGGCCACATTGTCACCACCAGGAAAAGTAGTTACAGGCATACCCGGTTTAAGGACACTCACTTTAAGTACACTCGCGAGTAAGGACATCTCGCTCAAAAGGCAAACGGCAGCTCACGCATGCGCCTGTCATCACGTCCTGAACAGCAATACCGGCTCCCTACCTGTACCGAAGCTGTGCGCAAGCGGGGAGACTATAGAGCCTGTTACACATGCGTTATTTACATAAGTTATGCACGTATAGGACGATTGCAGTACAGTACATGCATCAATAAGTGGGGAAAAGTTAGTGCTTCACTTTAAGTACATTTACGCTTTACATACATGCTCCGGTCCCATTGCGTACGTTAATGTGGGGTATGCCTGTACATAATAATATCATTAGCCAGAATGAGCTATTTATACATGTAAAGCGTGGCTACTTGTGACACTGTCCCCAATTTATACACAGTACTAATTAGCAGCATATTTCTGCCTTTAGAGATGGGTTATATAGCAGCAGGGAATCTCTCTTCCCATTTCCCATAGGTGCAGCACTCCCCCAAATAACCAAGAATGATGGTGAACATTAACATACCCCGGGTATCGTGACCTTTCCTATAATTAGTTATCGGTCCAACGCCCTGCTTAGAGGTAGTTTTGGGATAAGGGCGTCCCTATCACAAGTGTAGAGCTAAATCGTAGGTATCGGGGACCAATGGCTGTATCGGCAGAACGCCAACACACTGTTAGAGAACCGCATGGAGCGGGGAGCGTGTCAACGCTCTGCCTCGTAGATAGATCACCGCCGGCGTGATGACATTCGCGCATGTTTCCCTGACGCGCGTGTTTTGCGTGACGGGCACGCTTCCCCCCGTATCGGTGATATCCCACACATTGCATGTATACTGCCAATACTGGGTTCATTTTTAGGGCCATTATCTACCGACTCTTCTAACCCCGGTGACTATTTAGCCTATTAGTTGTTGGGCACTGATTAAGGGACGCTCTTCTCTTCCCAATCTGGGGGGTGTCTTTTTTGTTTTGCGCAATCCTTCCCTGAGGTGCACGCTACTGGGCCTCATCCATATACCAGGCTGCGCAGCGGGCTTCCCTCGGTTTACGGTTTAGTGATTAGCTGAAGCGTAGGATATGGTGGGAGTGTCCTACAATTGTACATGTAATACAGCTGTAAATAGTGTAACAGATTACGGTGGCAGCATAAAGAATTGCAAGTTTTGGGGAACCTCATCACAAACACACACTTTTAATAACACAACCATGCAATTGTTAGACTTATCTTTGGTTTAAACATGCTTTTATTTGTTCATTTAAAGGGTTTTTGTAGCAAATGTATACAATTCTATATATTAAAGTGACTTTTCAAGAAGGTTTTCTGATGCATTTTTTAAAATATACTTCTTAGACAATTTAAATACAGTGCTATAATTGTATGGTGCCATGACGGTAGAAGTGTGTGTGTGTGTGTGTGTGTGTGTGTGTGGTAATAATAATGGGAATATATACGTAAAGATTAACAAATATAATTTATCTGATGACACCAATGAGAATATGTAATAACACCTCTACACTAATATCCTTTTCTTATTCAGACTGCCCTTGTTAACTTACAAAAGGCAACACCAAAAAAAAAAAAAAAAAAACCAGATGCGATGGGTATTACTAGATACTGCAAGAATTACTGCCCCAAAGTGTTTTATAGCTGGAAAGGCCACACCTACTATGGCAATAATTTTCTTGTTGATTATTAATAATAGTGTGACATGTATACTGCACTTTGGGATCTGAAATGTCTCCCTGTAGCTAGGCATTTTAAAGATAAGATACATTCGTTGGCCACGCTTAGATGCATGCCCATCTTCCAGGTTCCGGTCCCCTTACGTGGGGGTGACAGGGGCAAGACTCTGTTACAGCAGGAGGCCAGGTTAATCTACGAGCTTCGTACATGACACCTGGAGGCCTCAATGAGGAGCTCAAATTAGGCTGTTTCCTATAATCGTATTTCGCTTATGCTGTGTTATGATTGAGTGCTTTATTTGTATACAGTATGATGTTATGTGTGTGTATATGTCATATGTTCTCCATTGCTTCACATCCCTTGCACACCCAATACTTCCCTTGTTTGTTTATGCAGTTTTGGTTTTTATTCAAATTGCTGTGTTTTGGCACCTTGAACAACCTCTTTCTAGGTGGCTCTGTGTGTGAGTAATTTTAGCTAACAGTTGTCTGACATCCCTCTGCCCTGTACCAGTGTCGGTATAGGTGGCTTCGTTATCATTGTCAGAGTTTAGCACTGCGCATGCGCAGGCTGTTTGCCGGCATCTTAGGTTGCCAGGGATACAATAGACGGCTCCTGTGTACTAGTGTAGTGCGCGGTGCCTTATCCTGATTGGCGTTCCAGCTCTCAGCGCTTGTATGCTTACTGCGCATGCCTGACATGTGACGCGCTGCCTGTCCGACGCTGGGAACTTGGGCACGAGTGTCAGAGTGGGCTACTCTGATTGTAGGATTGACTGCTCCCTGTCCGTGGATGCAGACAGAGCATTGCCTTACAGGAATTGGTTCATTTGGCTGAGAACACAGCTGTGCTGAATGCCATTTCTGATTGTGTGTTGGTGATTGGCTTTTTCTGTTGTGGTGCATCATGGGTGGGGGTATATATGTCTGGACACTATCACTTGTTGGTTGGGGGGCGATAAGCTCAATCAGATCAGCAGACGTGAAGCCTTCTGGATCGACGAGCTTAGGACCCTCTCTCGAAATGGTATAAATCTAGATTTTGATTTAGGGGTCTTTTTGACCAAATAGGAGTGAACTGTATTTGATTACTGATTTTATTGCTGATAGTTTATTTGTTATGATTTATTTATTTTACGGTCTAGCTCCCCTTCACTGCTATTTCCTGATATTTTCTGTCATTTTCTTTTATATTTTTTCATTTTTTTTTTTTTTCATTTTTTTCTTTTCCATATAAGCAAATACATTCGCTTGCAACATCTGTGTGTAACATTAATACACCTTTACTGTCATCCGTTATGTTGCATAATGAGTATTTTATTATGTTATTGGATGATTTATGGTTTTTGATATTGTCCCTTTTTTTGTTAATTTGTTTGTCTTCAGGGGTGAGCAAACTTTTTATGCCGAGCCCCCCTTTTCATCCATTTAATTTCTCGGCCCCCCCCTGACTGACGTAATCAAAATCACATGAAACCCCCCCTCCCCTTTATTAAATGATATACAATGTAAATACAAATATGGCTAGATACTTATTTCAACAGCTCGCGCTTGCAAAATTAGGCTGCGTCCACGCTGCCGCCGAGAGTGGTGACATCACCAACTCTCCAAGCATGAGCACAGGGTGTCCTGCATAATTTTGCAAGCACGAGTGGGGGGCATGGATCAGGGCTATTTCTGTGGGTGTGTGTGGGTGTGGGTGTGTGGCTGTGTGTGGGTGTGTGCGCATGGTGTGTGCGCATTGACTGCTGCTGAGCATGCTTCAATGTCAATTTTGTTTGTCTCCCCAAGCACCAAGCTTGGGAGAGCGTACACCCTCCAGTTTGTGCACTGCTGCATTCAATCACAACACCCATACACACACACACAATCACAACACAGACACACCACACAATCACAACACACACAACACCCCCCACACACTAATATCACAACACACACGAATATCACACCACACAACACACACAATCACAACACACTCAATCACACCCCACACCACACACAATCACACCACACATTCAATCACAAAACACACATATCACTATACATATATACACATATACACACACACACACACACACACACACACACATCACTATACATATATAAATATATATATACACACACACATCACTATACATATATACAGTGTTCGACAAACCTATACATTTGCACGCCCCGGGCGAGTGGATTTAACATCGTGGCGAGCTCCTATTGTCCCAAGCAGCACACGTTTGGTACTAGGTGGCGAGTAGATTTTTTTGTTCGGCGAGTAGATTTTTTGGTGATTTGTCGACCACTGCATATATATATATATATATACACACACACACATCACTATACACACACACACATCACTATACATATATACACACACATACACACACACATCACTATACATATATACACACACACACACATCACTATACATATATACACACACACACACACACACACACACACATTACTATACATATATACACACACACACATTACTATACATATATACACACGCACACACATCACTATACATATACACACACACACACACATCACTATACATATACACACACACACACACACACACATCACTATACATATATACACACACACACATCACTATACATATATACACACACACACACATCACTATACATATACACACACACACACACACACACACACACACATCACTATACATATATACACACACATCACTATACATATATACACACACACACACACACCTGTACTGTATGCTCGGTTCCCCACGCTGCTGAACACTGGAGGAGTAAAGACAGGAAGAGGAGGACTTGTGTCTGTGTGCAGAGAGACGCCCCGCCCCTCTGCAAGCACAGGGAAATGGCAGCAGCACGGAGCTTCTGCCCGCCCGTGCTCTGCTCTGCCCCCAGGTTTCGCCGCACAGGCTGCGCCCCCCCCTAAATAATTTGGCGCCCCCCAGTTTGCGCACCGCTGGTAAGTGAAAGTTGTAGGTTGTCCTTGTCAGAAGCTGTTCTTTTAACTTTATTGGACTATGATCACAATTGGTCCAATCAGAGCCGAGAGAGGTGTATATAGTGATGCTACACCTCCATCTAACCAGCTACACCTCCATCTAACCAGCCCCTGAAGAAGTGACGTAGTCACGAAACGCGTAGGGTCAAAGGTCATGGCGCCTTTGGAGAGAGCTGGTTCCATGTAGCGTTCCTGACCACCCCCGCAGGAAGTGACGTCATTGCGAGAAAGGTCCCCTACTATTCGGCGTGTGTAGCTGTACAGCTCCCTACCCCTGCCTTCACTCTGGGAATCCCCTGCAGATCAGAAGGAGTCTGAATCACCACCCTACACACCCAAGTATCCACAGAGGACTTTCTCTGCACCTGGTATCCGTTCCTGTTTAGTTGCACACGCTCGTTTTATCCGGTCCTGCAGTAAGTAGGGTTTGGGTTTTAACCCCTTGATGACCTGCTGCAGCAGGCTCCTTTTGTTTTAATAAATCGTTTTATTTTCAGCTTCTGTGTTACATTTATTTTATGTTGTTTGTATTTTGTTTATTGTTTCATGTAGTTTTTGTTTAACAGTACACACTATGATAATTTTTCCTTTTTTGTCCACATGTCACGGACCCATTGATTGAGGCTACACATTCATTGGACTCATTTGACTCTGCACCCCAATTTCCCCCCTTCTGGACTCATTGGACATTGTTGTCACGGTAGCTAGTGATAGATTATAATAATACACACCAAAATATCTGGCTTGAATTGAACACGACTTAGATATAATAAATATAGTTTATTCCTTAAAGAAGGTGAACACACAAGATATACAAATAACAGGCAAAATATAGACACTTACTTAACGGTTGGACAAGAAAGCAATCAGGATACAGGATTGCCAATTTCTTCCACAATACAGGTTCAGATGAAGACATCACGACAAGACACGAAGACCACGGAGTATAGGATTGACACTGAATTATATGTAATTCCAGTCCTATACCTTATCATTGAGTGCAGGTCATTAGAGAACAATTACCTGCACCCAATCTCTCCTTGCCACCTCACCTGAGGGGCACCGTAATACCTGCCCATGGGGCGGATATTATTCTAATCAGGGGCTTATTTCCCTAGCCCCCCACCCACAAGCTTGGCATCTTAAAGTCTGGCTTGGCCAGGAACCCCTTTGCCCCAAGGTGTGAATTACCACACTTAACATCAAGTACCCATGTCCTGCTTTCCATTGTGCTCGCATACACAAGCAGGGTGGGAGAGTCTTTGATCAGGGGTTTATGATGGACCACTTGTCTCCCATCCTGAGCATTACCATACCATATGGGCTCTGAGGTTTTATACCAGACCCAAAATACAATTCATTCTTTAATACCTTCACATATTAAAATAATCCGTTCTGCTGGCCCAAGCGGGCTGAAACTTGCCAGTCCCTCATGCCGGAGGTGACTCTCCGTGGTGGCCAAGTTTCAGCTCTCTGCGACTCCCAGAACCGGAGATACACAAAACAAGTTAAAATCCCCCATTAACTTTAATGCAGGATTCTCCGCCATAGCTAGAATAAATCTCTGCTTTTCACTCTTTCCCATTGAAATCAACGGGCTCCGCCGCTATAGGCTTTCAATGGAGCAACTCCGCCGTTGAAGTCAATGGGCTTCGCCGCTATAGTCTTTCAATGGGGCAACTCCGCCATTGAAGTCTATAGAAAAACCACAATTCTTTACATTTGCCCATACTCCGTCTGGTTGTTCGGAAAGGGCTGGAAAAGGCCACGCAGTCATGCCGGAACAGTGACTACATGCGACCCAAATCCCAGCCCTCTAGTCCTCACAGAACCAGAGATATGGGCTTACACATTTTACCCTTTTGGACTTAGCTGTTTTAACGCCACGCGTTTTTTCCCCCCATTGAAATCAATGGCTGGGGCCGCCATAGGAAATGCATGGGCGAGCGCCGCCATGGGATTCAATGGGACCTCCGCTCCGCCATTAGAGTCAATGGCACGACCCTTTACGGGGGTCCCTCATTCTCGGACCCAATGGTGGTCGTGTGTGTGGGTTCCTAGGGTCTAGGGGCAAAAATAATTTTATTTCTGGGTGCCCTAGAACCTAAGTTTCCCATGCCAATTGTAGTTTAACTTGACCGGGTAGTGATCAAAGCTCTTTTTCAGAAAATGTTTCCGCTCTTGCGGTCTGCGGTTTGGATGGCTGTCAACCTGTTCATGGAGGTCGGTGTCGAGGAATCCCCACTGAAATGCATGGCTCCATTGACTTACAATGGGGAACCGCCGCTCCTCCTCTCGGGCGCCACCTGCAGGTCTTCTACCGAAACAGGCCCAAATCGCCGGAATCTCCATAAGGTTGCTGTGGCAGGACGGCCTGTAGCCGAGGTCAGGGAACAGTCCACACGTGTAGTTTCAGGATAAATGAAAACGTTCAGTGGCTTTATTTCTCCACAGCAACATAATATGCGGGTACACTGTCCCTTTTAAGCAAATAAATCCTGCTCCTCGTTGGGAGAAAACTGACTAACACAGCATTCCTAGCTAGCAGGCTGGCTGGCTAAACCATAACCAAACCTTAAGAGTCTTTTTAAGCAGTCATGCAAACAAATGAAACAAATCTTACTTTAGCTGCAGTAAGTAGTGTGCTGTATCCTTCTGGCTAGCAGCACATCTATCCATGTGCTCTCATCTGAGACAGGCAGCTACTGCTGGTAACAAGATCCTTATCTACCTTCCTGGCTCTCAGGTGTCAGCTTACTTCCTGATTACCTAACTTCCACCTGAGTTAACCCTTATGAGTGCTGGATGAAGCACTCAGACATATGTTTCCCATGCATAATTGATAGGGGTTGACTTCACCCTGTCACATACCTCCCCTGTTTGTGTGTGGCTAGTGTCCCACACGGCTGAAGCCCGACCCTCCACTCCTTCTCTTGACAAAAAATCAGCATTTCCATGGTCCTTTCCAGGTCTATGCTGAATATCAAAAGAGAAGGGTTGGAGGGCCATATACCACCTGGTCAACCTTGGATTTGTGTCCTTCATGGTGTTTAACCACTTCAAGGGCGCATGGTCAGTGACCAGGGTGAAGTGTACTCCAGCGACATAATGTCTCAAGGCCTCAATTGCCCATTTTACAGCGAGGCACTCCTTCTCAATAACGGAATACCTCACTTCCCTTGGGAACAGCTTCCGGCTGATGAACAGTATGGGGTGTTCAACACCATCAAATTGCTGAGACAGCACTGCTCCCAGTCCTACCTCTGAGGCATCCGTCTGGATGATGAAGGGCTCTTTAAAATCTGGGCTCCGAAGAGCGGGGCCCTCTGACAGGCACTTTTTTAGCATGTCAAAGGCGTCTTGGCACTCCCAAGACCATTTAACTTGAGTCGGGGCACTCTTTTTTGTCAGATCTGTTAGGGGTGCAGATATTTCTGAAAAATTGGGGATAAACCGCCGGTAATACCCTGCTAAGCCCAAAAGGGAGTGGACCTGTGTCTTTGTCTGTGGGGTGGGGACTTCCTTTATGGCGGCCACCTTGCTAGCTAGTGGCCTTACTATCCCTCCCCCAACGGCATAGCCCAAGTACTTTGTAGTGGATTTACCCAGGGCACATTTTTTTGGATTTGCAGTGAGCCCTGCTTCTCTTAAGGACGTTAGGACTGCCCTTAACCTTTTTATATGAGACTGCCAGTGTCTGCTATAGATGACAATGTCATCCAAGTAGGCCGCGGCATATGCCCTATGGGGTCGTAGTACCTTGTCCATTAACCTTTGGAACGTGGCTGGAGCCCCATGTAACCCAAATGGCGGGGAGAAGCCTGTGGATGATTGGGGAACTTCTCGTACCGCAAACAACAGGAAAGGGAGAAGTTCATCCCAAGCTCGCTTTTCAGTGTCCACAAACTTCCTAAGCATGGTTTTTAAAGTACGGTTAAACCTCCCTACCAATCCATCAGTCTGAGGATGGTAGACTGAGGTCCAGACGGATTTTACCTCCAATAACTTCAGGACATCCTGCATTAACTTTGCCATGAAATTTGTTCCCTAGTCAGTTAACATTACTTGGGGAAGTCCTACCCTAGAGAACAGTTCTAACAGCCTGTGAGCAACCTGTTTAGCAGTGGCTGATCTCAGAGGGAAGGCCTCAGGATATCTGGTGGCATAATCTACCACAACGAGTATAAATTTATGTCCCTTCACAGAGGATTCTAAAGGTCCGACCAGATCTACCCCAATTCTCTCAAATGTGACAGCTACCAAGGGCAGAGGAACCAAGGGAGCCGGCTTCTGTCCTTTTTGGCCAGTTAACTGGCATTCAGGACATGTCTCACATAGTTTCATGATGTCACCATGTATGCCTGGCCAGTAAAACCGGGACGAGATGCGGTCCGTGGTTTTATCTCTGCCCAAATGACCACCCCATGGGAGAGTATGGGCTAGGGTGAACACCGTTTTAATCAACCCTTTAGGGACTAGCATCTGTCGAATGACCTCCCCTGTTTGTGTAACCTTATTCACACGATATAGAATGTCATTCAACAGTTCAAAATGTGGAAACACTTTTACACCCTGTTCATCCATTATCTTGTTGTTGACCTGTACCACCTTCTCATATTGTCTAGCCAGAGCTGGGTCCTCCCTCTGCCTCTGACGGAAGTCAGGAAGATCCAGGTCTGGCAAAATTCCAGTGTCTATCTGTTCCCCACCCTGGTCATCCCCGGCCATGACCTGCAGTCCTTTGGGCTGACTAATGTTACCAAGAGTCCCAGCCTTTCTTAACTAGTCCTCTTTTTCCGCACGTCTCTGTTTACGTGTCTTTGGGACATGGTGTCTACGGGGAAAAATCTCTGGGGAAAAAGGGAACAAGTCTCCTGGCTTCTCCGGTACCAGAGAAGTAGGCTCCGTAGGAGTAGGGGCCAACAATGTTTCGAGGTAGGGCCAGTCTCGGCCAAGTAAAACAGGCGCAGGTAGCCAGGGAGCAACTCCCACTAGTAGGCTAGCCTCTTGATACTGGATACGCAGTAGAACGTTCGCCGTCGGGTATCTCTTTGTATCCCCATGGATACACTCGATATTCCAAGGAGAGTCATAAGATAGTCTATTGCTTGGAATTAGGCCCTTTAGGATCAGGGTTTTTCCAGAGCCCGAGTCCAGCATGGCGTTTACTTTTGTCCCCTCCAGAGATGCTGGGACTAACCACGGATTGTGGTCCCCTCGGAGACAAGCTGTGGCAGTGGTTCTGCCATATGAACAGTCCATCTCATCATCTCCTGAATCCGCAACCTCGGTCGTCAGCGGAAGCTCTCGACGGGGCTCGGTGTTTGGACCTCTCCACTGTTGGATGGGGTCCTCCCTTCTGATTGGTGGGGTTATCCTCTCCACCGGGTGGGTTATACGTTACCAGCAGGAATGATGGCACAAAGATGACAGCACTCAAAAGTGTAATCCAAAGTAATTGTATTAACTCCCTCACACCCCCGTGTGCACACCCCTGATGAAGATCCCTCTGTGTGGATCGAAACGTTGTAACTGTATTTTGTGCTGTTTATTTCTTAATACAATTACTTTGGATTATACTTTTGAGTGCTGTCGTCTTTGTGCCATCATTCCTGCTGGTAACGTATACTTGTATTAGTTTATGGCCACAGCACCAGACCTATCAAGGTTATTTACTGGAGTGCTGTGTATATATATATATATATATATTTATATATATCGACACATACACATACACCCGGCGTTGCCCGGGATTTAATTTTTCCGCTCCCCTCTCTCTCTCCGCTCCCACTCTCTTTCCCCCCTTCCCCTCTCTGGCCCCTCTCTCTTGCTCCCCCGTTCACCCTTGCATCTCACATCACTGTCTTCCCCTTGCACCTCACATCTCTCCCCCCCTGCCCTGCACCTCACATCACTCTCCCCCCTGCCCTGGTGTGAGGGGGTGGAGGGTGTGAGGCGGCGGGCGGCTGGAGGGTAATAATGCTAATGTGAAATAGAAGACATTGATATACCACCGTGTGCAAATTTTCCCCGCTGCGCCCCCCTGCCTGCTTCCCTACCCGCTCGCGCCCCCCTCTTTTACTTTCTCTCCGGCTCTCCAGCGTCAAATGACATCGCAGGGTCACATGCCGCGTTGCCATGGTAATGCGTCGCCGAAGACCGGGTAAGCGACGTTGCAGAGGCCTCATGCGATCTCCCGGCATTAATTTAAATGCCTTGGGGGAAGAGTGCGGGGCCTCTGCAACCTCTGCCCCTGACCAATCTTGTGCCCCCCCTGGGAGGCACGCCCCAGTTTGTGCACCCCTGGTCTATACCATGTGTTCACGCCAGTCCTCAAGACCACCCCCCCTCCCCCAACAGATCAGATTTTCAGGATATCCCTGCTTCAGCACAGGTGGCTCAGTCTTTGACTGCAGCATCTGTGCTGAAGCAGGGATATTTCCTTAAAACCTGACCTGTTGTGGAGGGGGGGGAGGTCTTGAGGGCTGGATTTGAGAACCCCTGGTTTATGCCATATACAGCTTTGTGAATTTTAAGTAAGTAGCATTAGTGAAGTGATCGGTGATTTATTTAATAGTGCAGTTTTAGCAGAAATGACAACTGGCGTGCTACATGGCAGTGCTTTCATTTCACTCAACGAAAGACTCCCGGCAGGTCCCATACTTCCATTAAAACATTGGAGTGTAATCGCCGCACATCCCAGTGGGGTGAGAGGGGAGAATGGGACGCAGACGACGGGTCACAGAAAGTGTTATACTGGTGGCACAGCACTTTGTAGGTTCTATTCCCTATCGGACTTCATGACGCACGCCTAAAAGGTTTCACACACTGTACATTTTATTCATTGGCTAAGTGCGTGTATGGTTCACAGGTTGTTTTATGAGCAATATATTTACTTTAGAGAACCTGTATGAAAAAGTCTTCAAACAAGTTTTGCTTATGAATTTAAAGTTTCAGTTCCTCCTCGATTAGTTTTCATTACCCCTGCCTCCCCCTTTTTTTCTTACAGAGAAGCAGCAGGTCCTAGAGCTGAAATGTGCTCTGTTCAGCTTAAGGCCGCCCTGCTTCCCGGGGGCGCGTGCAAGTCACTGCACCGCGATCTGCGGTCTGCAGCTGACTTTTTTTCAGCGTGGGGGGGGGGGGGGGGGGTGGCCAAGAGGGGGGGGGGGGGCGCGGCCATGACGGGGGGTAATGTCCCTCTCTAGGCTGTGCAGATGTCACAGCCACCCCTCCCCCTAGGGAGAGACAGTGAGCGGATCTGTGCCCCGTCACCCCCTCAGCAGACACAGGGAGAGGGTAGCCGCCTCCCTCCCGTAGCCACCTCCCTCCCCGTAGCCGCCTCCCTCACCTCCTCATTGGCTGACGGCTGCACCACGTGACGCACCAGCGCTTCTGATCTCCAGAAGCTTGCAGCATCGGCCGGCTGGCGCGTCACAGCACGCAGTCAGCCACGTCGGAAGGAGCCAGCGGGGACCTCCAGACTGGAGGAAAGGAGCTGGTGGCCCGCGGCCGCACACGCCGCCGACCGCAGCGGGTCCTTAGCTTCAGGTCCCCGAGATACTTCCTGCTGCAGGAGGCTGTGGTAACCTCCTCTCCAGGGGCAAGAAAATGTGATTTCCTATTGGCTCGCGTGACGCCAGGGTTTAAATACAAGGAGCAACCGGCGCTAACTTTCCATGAACGTCTCTCGGGAACCCAGTGGGCGCTGGAGCTGACACTAATATGATTCACCCCCGGGGACCCACTGCTTCAAACCATGGGGGAAAAGGGTGGGGAGGGAGGACCGAGTGAGAACTGCTGTTTTTAAAGTTTGTTTCTTTGTTTTGAGAGAGAGCCTGGAAATCGGCATGAAATATATTCTCTAATTGTCTCCTCGTCGCGGTTTTGTGGTTGCTGTAACAAAACGATCCTTTGTGCTGTCCAACGATTGTATCACGTGTAATGGGTATTCCCCCCCCACCTCCCAATCGCAGATAGGGACCATATGGGGAAATCTACATATGTTACAGTGTGGTGCAATACCTGTTAGGCTCACAGGAGGCCTGAACCTCCGCCACTGGGAGCCTGGGGTGTATCCTGGAACGTATGCTTACAGCGCCTCCACCAGTGCAGGGATTGCAGGTGTATAGAATGACCCCTGACACAGGACCCACAAATAGGAAACACATACACTGGAGTATATATATGTAACTGTTTACTATATGGGCAAAACAATAACATCACATATAGCAACACAGCCGTGTCACCCTCTGCCACTAGCTGGCAGCTATAACCTTGCCCCTAACTGGGCTATACCTTACACCTATACCCAAGTGTCCCAATAGTCCAGCAACCCACCCACTAGGCGTGATCAGCGCCTGTAAGGAAACCGTTATGTAGGGTACAGTTGGTGCACTTGTAGAAATACCTGCCCGGGGCTCCTGCGCCAGGGTTCAGCAACAACAGAAAAGGACCCGTTTGCGTCCAACACTGAATCCGCAGCAATGGTGTCCTCTCCCATTCCAGATGATATCACCACAGAGATAGTCTATCTTGAGTGATGAAGGTCTGATCCCAGACACACTTGTCACACTGCTCCCTCCTTGACAGAGCACACAGCAGCGTCTGTCTCACTGTCTAAGCTACTGCTAAAAGGGCAAAGTCCCTACCTTAGGGCCTTTCCTACACAGCAGCTACACATCTACTGGTGAGTTGGGCCTAGCTGGGGCCTGGGGGTAACCTGGCCTAGTGTAAGAAGCCACTTGCTCCTTACACACTACCTCCCCCTCCCTTCTCCCAGCTCCAACTAACTCTTCCTGTCTGCACACAACAATGTATCCATATGCAGCATGAGGATCTCTCACCCTTAGTGGCTGTCTGACTGCATGTGACAGGGATCAAAGGGCAGTCCCCAGAAGCTGCTGGGAGTTGTAGTCTCCTCTGGGACTTTTCCCTATGAGGACCGCATGGGCACCTCTCTAATGGCCGCCTACCTCTCTCAATCTGTGCCTGCGCTAGACTAATGGCCGCCGCGCCACTCTCCTGCACATGCGCAACATCTAGGGGGCCCTGCACTACAGGTAATGGTTGCCGCGACTCCTCATGCATACCGCGCATGCGCGAACCCCGCACCAGTCGCAACATGGCCACCGGTACTCCTGGGGCTACACTGCGCATGCACGACTTCCCACGCATACGCGAATGCACGCAAAATGGCAGCGCCCTGGCACTGATGTCACCAGGAGCCTCTACAACTGACTGATATGGTGTGGGGTGGTATCCGCTACTCTGCGCAAGTGAGGAGGGCCAGGGGGGACCCTGCTACACACGTAACACATTTGTTTTTAAGCTGCCTGTAACAGGGGAGTTATCCCTGTTCAGGAAATATGCCTCTAATCCAGCAGTGTGGTGGTTAACTGCTGGTAGTCAATTATCCAACACCACCTGCCTGATAAGCTTCTTAGAAAAGCCTGCCCTTAAAACAGAAAGGGAGATTGTGCCGGAGTCTCACAACTTGTGAGACTGACCATGGGACTGCCAGGGACCCCCTCTGTTAATCTGATGGGCCATTAGTCAATGCAGAAATGCCTTAAACTTGCCTTAAACTAGCCAGGTTACACCCAGCATGTACCCAGCATGTAATCGGGCTAGTTTAAGGCAAGCTTTAGAATACTCGTTGTCTAGTCTGTACATTTGTACCACCTCTGTTGGGAGGCTATTCCATGACCCCACTGCCCTTTCCATTCAATAGTACTACCCCACATATCCCCATGTGACAGCCACTCACCAGCTTCAGAGGATGACCTCTTGTTCTAATACTTCTTTCTCTGAAATATGCTTCCCTCCTGTGCCTTCATATATATGTGAAAGTTTCTATCATATCCTCCCTCTCCCTTCTCTCCTCCAAGCTGCACATGTTGAGGTCCCTTACGTCTTTCCGATAACTTATGTCTCTATCACGTAGAGGGCCTGTTGAAAGATGCGCGTTGGGAAAGTTACTTTGCCCCTATTGGCGTCAGGTATTAAAATGTAATTGTAAACTTTTTTAGGGCATGGGATTATAAGGCCTGAAAAATACTTAGGATCCATCAATTAGGAATAATCAAATTAACATTTTAACTATTACGTATGTGTGAGCTGATTTAATCTATCAATTGATAGAACTTTAATCAAATTAACATCTTACTTAGTATGAGCTGAATGGGCAGACCCCTCCCTTAATTGTTAGTGAACGTGTTTCACTATTTAAGGCAGTCTCTCTTGGCTGTGAGCCATACGGCTGAGTCACATCTTCAGTGTCACATTTAAAGTGTCTGGAGTTAATTTTGGAGTTAGAATTGGAGGTGAAGATTCGAGGAAGACCTGGACTCTGCACAACAACAACAACTTTGCAACTGTGAGAACTTGACTTTGTAAATGCTGTGAATATTTAAAATCTTTATATTCTCCAATACCTGGACTGTCTCTCCTCCTGCATCTCATTATACCCTCTCTATTGCTTTTTCTGTTTACTGTTTCCTCACTCCTTTGTGAATGTCTCTGTTCTCTCCAACTTCCCCACTGCACATTTATTTATACACATCTCCCCCAACAACTTCTTTACCCCTCAGTAAAAAGCACACACAAATCCTCTATTCACACCCTCTATCTACTCCTTCCTGCTGATGGGGATCTCCCCTAAGCCTGAACCAAGACATACACACCTGCTCTCACCCACACCTCCCTGCCATCTCTACCCCTGTAAATGGTGTTAACCTTCTGATTTAATACTGTGTGAGTGTCTGTGCAGGTCAGTGGCTGTGTGAGTGTCTGTGCAGGTCAGTAGCTCTGTGTGTGTCTGTGCAGGTCAGTGGCTGTGTGTGTGTGTGTCTGTGCAGGTCAGTGGCTGTGTGTGTGTGTGCAGATCAGTGGCGGTGTGTGTGTCTGTGCAGGTCAGTGGCTGTGTGTGTGTCTGCAGGTCAGTGGCTGTGTGTGTGTCTGCAGGTCAGTGGCTGTGTGAGTGTATGTGCAGGTCAGAGCTTTGTGTATGTGCTGGTCTGTCTGTGTGAGTGTCTGTGTAGATCTGTCTGTGTAGATCTGACTGTGCAGGTCAGTGTCTGTGTGTCTGTAGGTCAGAGAGAGAATGGGGGGTAGAGAGAGAATGGAGGAGGGAGGGGGGGAGAATGGTGGGACAGAGAATGGTGGGTAGAGAGAGAATGGAGGAGGAAGGGGGGGAGAATGGCGGGAGAGAGAATGGTGGGAGATAGAGAATAGAGAAGGGGAGTGAGAGAGAGAGGCACTGAGCACTGCCTATGGTATAAGGGACTCCTGTATAGAGAAGAAGGGAACCCAGGGATAGAGGAGGGATTGACCGGTAAGCGACAGCTAGTAGTGCCCCAGGGGTACCGACAGCAACTGTTACGGGTAGCACACTCTATTCCGTTAGCGGGACATCAGGGGGTCAACAGAACGCGAGCCCGGTTATTACAGCGTTACTACTGGCCGGGGGCATCTCGAGATGTGGGCACTTTCTGCCGCTCTTGTGATGCCTGCCAGCGAGTGGGTAAGGCGGGCGACCGTGTGAAGGCACCCCTGAAACCCCTACCGATAATAGGGGAACCCTTCCAGAAAGTAGCGATGGACCTTGTAGGACCCCTTATGATTCCTAGCATGTCAGGGAAGCGCTACATCCTCACGGTGGTGGATTTTGCCACCCGGTACCCTGAGGCGGTAGCGCTTGGCACCATAGATGCCAAGACAGTGGCAGCAGCTTTGCTGAACATTTTTTCTAGGGTAGATTTCCCTAGTGAGATCCTAACCGATCAGGGGTCGCAGTTCATGAGTGAACTGTTACATTGTCTCTGGGATGCATGCAGTGTTCGGCACCGACCCACTACCCCTTACCATCCCCAGACAAACGGATTATGTGAGAGGTTTAACGGTACCCTGAAGCAGATGCTTCGGACCTTTTATAGAGGCGGAGGGGAAAGACTGGGAGACTCATTTACAGCACTTGCTGTTTGCCTACCGAGAGGTACCACAGGAATCTACAGGCTTCCCCCCCTTCGAGCTACTATATCGCCGCAGGGTACGTGGACCTCTGGACCTATTCCGTGAGGGATGGGAAGGGGAGGCTACTGCTACTGATGCTTCAGTGATCCAGTATGTAGTAGATCTCCGAGACCGGTTAGAGATGCTCATGGGGGTGGCCCAGGACCACCTCAGGGCCGCTCAGACCAAGCAAAAGCAATGGTATGACCGGCATGCCCGTAGCAGAGAATTCATCCCAGGACAGCAGGTGCTTGTTCTCAAACCCACTCGGGAGAACAAGTTAATGGCTGCCTGGTCGGGACCGTACCCGGTCATCCGAAAGGTGAATGAGTGCAACTATGTTGTACAGTTAGAGCCTGAGAGGCACAAGACATATTGATTTGGATCAGAACAATCGTCTGCAGAGTATCTGTCCCCGTCCAGATTATTTTCCTACGTAGGTAATGCGTGCACTGAGAAAAGATCACGCTGACACACGTTCAGTATGATAATGTCTGACTTTATTCCTACAGACCACGTTGATATATAGAGGCTGCAGTGGGGGATTGTATGCAAAAGGAGCTCTCTCAGGTCTAAAGGTTGTGTGTAAATACACATGTCATGAGCAGCAAAGACAGCACGAAGACAGGACGGTCCACCACGAGCCACCGCATCGAGACGGCTGGAGTAATAACCAATAGGTCGACATCGGCCAGCGTGTGGCTGTGTTAACACTCCAGTTGCATATCCATTTCGTTCTGATACGAAAAGCTGGAAGGGTAAATCATAGTCTGGGAGGCCCAAGGCAGGGGCCGAGGATATTACCTGTTTGAGAACAGTGAAATTCTTGGAAGCCTCTGGGGTCATCTTTCGCGGTGCGTTTCTTTACAGGGAAAAGAGGGGTATTGCGGTTTACGGGGAAGCGGGGCGATTTGTTTCAGCTGTACAACAATGGGCGGTACCGTTAGGTGCCTGATATCCTCAGAGCCTATGGACCATAATTTGGACGGGATCCTATCCATGATAGCGGGTGGTATACTGGCGACTGAGGGTTTGTCCGCTAATGCCAAAAGTATTGGAAGGGAACAAAGGGCAGAGACATCTGACTCCCAGAGCGGGGAGGTTACATCAATGGTGCCGTCCTCGGAGAATATTATGGAGGCCTGTAACCTGGATAAAACATCAGACTTGAATCCCTACCGCTGGGGCAGTGATTGTTTGGGGTGAAAGGACTGGCATCAGGGGCATCAGGGGCATTAGGGGCACAGTCGGGGTGTAAAAGGAACCATCCGCCTGCATCACAGGATATAGTTGTGCTACATAAACAGTTAAAATTGGTTTGTCATCTGTGGGTGGGGTAGTGGGTTGTATAGGTGGGGGTGCTGCTGGGAGCGAAGGTAACGAAGGAGTGAGTATAGATAAATCAGTCACACCACAATTAAAACAATCTTTCTTCCCTTTTCTATCTCCTGCTCGGTCCATTTTTCTCTGGACAGCCTTGGTAACATTAAACCAGGCTTCTGCTATCTTCAGCAGGTTGTTATCATTCAAAATTCCTCTCTTTTCTTTCAATATTTTTCGCCACTCTTCTGGCTGTAACCTGCCTTCTGCTGCAGTAATACTACATACTTTAAACAGCCTACTTGCTTTATTTTTCACTTGTTATTATATTAACTTCTGTCCTGGCAATGATAAAATAAATGCAGCAGGGACCCTTCTGTCCCTCAACAGAATTATTTTGACCCATACTAACGTAAGGTATGTTTCCCTGTGGGATCCAAAAACACACAAGACGGTGCTCACTGAGCTTCTCACTCCCACAGAAAAAGACCCCTCTTTCTAGTTGCTATTAGAACAGAAGGAAAAAGAATATTTTCTGGTTTTAAAAGACCCATTCGTGTGGCCAGTACGAACAAACCTTTCAAAAAAATAAATCTTTACCAGTTACCGGGAAAGCTGCTCCCATTCCTCTTCGTTCTGTTCTCTCTCTTTCCACCACTAGGTGGCAGGCTAAGACTCCTTTCCCTGTCTTACTTGCCTGTGCTCAAATGTTAAAACTGCACCTTTTTTTTTTTTTTTTTTTCTTTATACTGCAATTACTAGCAATCCCGGTAGTGACTGCTTTTTTTTTTTTTTTTTTTTTTCTTCTTCTTTTTTTTTTTTTTTCCCTTCCAAATAATATACACAGTATCTAATTGTATCCCAATTTCTGCATATAAACCTTTCATAAAAATAACCCTCAATACCTACTTTCACAACACAATCATATGCCTTGATTATCTATCAGCAAATTCACTTGCCTATTTCTTTCCTATTCACTTTCTTTCTTTCTTACTGCAAAGCGTATCTTAACGCGGAAAAAACAGGAGTTCGGGCAGTTTAACGTCTAGGGGTTATCGCCCAGGCACCTATGGGCTATCTCTTCTACTCTCAACAATCCCCACCCGTCCTCATGAATTCTCAACACTAATACACAAACACATTTTGGACATAACATACAACTTGATTACGAGAGAGAGGGAAAGGTTGTTCAGGGATCAATCGACAGGATTCCGCGCTGTTACCAAGCGTAACGCGCAATACTCCTTCCCTTGCAACGCGCCAAACCGCACAGTCACTACCGGGATTCCCGTGTTTCCTCTCTGAACCGACTATACCTTACTCCCCCTTTACCCCTCCTTCCACCAAGTTTACAACGTACAATGACACGACCCCTAGTCAGCCGGCAAAAATCCCACTCCACTCCGGGCTCCCACTTGCGGCACTGACTAACATATACAACATGTAAACATATACCGAGTGACAGATAGTCTAGGTAACAGGTTTGAGTTTAAAACGGGCTCTGGGCAAGATATCTACCTGTCTTTACAGTAGGTGACCTTCGGAGAGCCGTATGAGACACAGAAATAGACCAACAGCGGAGACAGTGCGTATCGGTAGATAATAAATGTTATCTTACCGTACTCCAGAGGTGATCAGTCTCCTGCCGCGTCCGCATTTGGTCCACCTCGGTCCCTCTGTGCATGGCTGTCTGTTGGTTCACAACCCAGGGCCCCACGTTGGGCGCCAACTGATTTGGATCAGAACAATCGTCTGCAGAGTATCTGTCCCCGTCCAGATTATTTTCCTACGTAGGTAATGCGTGCACTGAGAAAAGATCACGCTGACACACGTTCAGTATGATAATGTCTGACTTTATTCCTACAGACCACGTTCATATATAGAGGCTGCAGTGGGGGATTGTATGCTAAAGGAGCTCTCTCAGGTCTAAAGGTTGTGTGTAAATACACATGTCACTCTCTCTCTCTCTCTCTCTCTCTCTCTCTCTCTCTCTCACCCTCTCACCCTCTCACCCTCTCTCCCTCTCTCTCTCTCTCACCCTCTCTCTCTCTCTCTCTCTCACACCCTCTCTCTCTCTCTCACCCTCTCTCTCACCCTCTCTCTCTCTCTCACCCTCTCTCTCACCTTCTCTCTCTCCCTCTCTGTCTCTCACCCTCTCTCTCTCTCTGTCTGCCTCTCTCACTCTCTGTCTGTCTCTCACCCTCTCTCTGTCTGTCTTTCTCACCCTCTCTCTCTCTGTCTCTCTCATCCTCTCTCTCTGTCTCTCTCACCCCCTCTCTCTCTCACCCTCTCTCTCTCTGTCTCTCCCACCCTCTCTCTCTCTGTCTCTCTCACCCTCCCTGTCTTATCTTAACTGCCGTATACCTACACCGACGTAACCTACACTTCTTTCTTCCAGATCTGACTCAAGCTTCACACGGGAGACATCGGAATACAGGTAGGGAACACCTCCCCTCCAGTATAGTACCTTGAGGGACGGCGGATCAGGTAAGATCCCAGGCGGGATTGCGGCTTTAGAAATTGTGAAGACGCGGCATCCTGACACTGGTTAATGGGTTCAGAATCATTCACATCTGGGGTTTTTTTGTTCGATTAGTGAGGTCAACACACACACACACACAACTATGTAACAAGGACTAATGGTAGTAAAGTATAAATGTACTACAATAAATAAACTGTTATGTAAAAAATAAAAATGTCCCGGTTTTTCATTTTCAAAATCTGGTCACCCTAAGAAGGAAGGATTAACCAATCAGGAGATGTGGATACAGCACACCCAGGATAATGATGTCATCTGATTAAAGTGCAATGTGGAAGTGCAATCAGGACACTATGGGTATCACATGGGGTAACGAAGGGGAGTTGCTGAGTTAATCACTTATGTTTGGACTATATATATTGGACATTTCTGTTGTTTCTTTGCCAGTCACTTGAGAAAGAGCTTTGTACAGCTCGAAACGTTGTGTGCCTAGAATCAATTTATTTTCTACAAATCCGTAGTGCCCTGGACCCCCCTCTTTGTTCACTATATAAATAAAGACATACATACGCTCATAATATATTTTATTTAACTGTGCACGCAATGTCTTGTATATAATGTATACCCTGTTCATTTATGTAACTGTACTTGTAACCATGTATTATTTGTCTTACTCTGTGCCCAGGACATACTTGAAAACGAGAGGTAACTCTCAATGTATTACTTCCTGGTAAAATATTTTATAAATAAATAAATACATAAACTTATACAAAAGTCCTGATGTTGGCTTGTAATGCTATTATAAATACATTGTACAAAGTTCAGAGCTTTTTCCAAAGCACTATCATAGATCTGCAGGAAAACCCCACAACTGCTGAATAATGACTGTAATCTGTGATGGCCCAGCCCCCATCATAACAATGTAATAATCATTCACATGCATCATTTCCCAGGCACAGCTACGCAAACTTTATTTCCCCACTTCCTGCAACTGGGCTCAAACTATTTCTCTCGCTACAGCAGGGGTGTACATAACCCCCAAATATAGTATATCACAGCAATCCTATGCTGAATCATAACTTTCCTCTTCTTAATAACTGTAATGATACCAACAAGCTTAGAAATAGGGAGTCAATATATCCTTATTGTTATTGTCACCTCGCCCCCCCCCCTCCTTGTATTAATGGTTGAGCCCAGGTCTGCACAGTTTCACTTCACTGTATATTAGTGCTGGGTGAGGCTTCCTCATCACAGGATCCTGAGCTGCAGGTGAGTGAGTGTGTGAGTGAGTGGTTAGGGAGCAGGGCAGCAAGTGAGTGTGTGGTTAGGGAGCAGGGCAGCAAGTGAGTGTGTGGTTAGGGAGCAGGGCAGCAGGTTAGGATCGCTAGGGAGCAGATGAGTGAGTATGCTTAGGGAGCAGATGAGTGACTATGGTTAGGGAGCAAGTGAGTGTGTAGTTGTATGGTTAGGGAGCAGATGAGTGAGTATGGTTAGGGAGCAGATGAGTGAGTATGGTTAGGGAGCAGGGGAGTGTGTAGTTGTATGGTTAGGGAGCAGATGAGTGAGTATGGTTAGGGAGCAGGTGAGTGAGTAGTTGATGGTTAGGGAGCAAATGAGTGAGTAGGTGAATGGTTAGGGAGCAGGTGAGGAGTAGTTGAGTATGGTTAGGGAGCAGGCTTAATAACAAAATGACATGCTGCTTTTCAGCCACTCGTGGTTTTTAGTATCTATTTAATTTGCGTTTTGCTTCAACTGTGCTTTGCTGATTGCACAACTGTATAATGTGTAAGATAAAGGAGTATTGCTGAGTTTGAGTGGGGCAGAGAGCTATTTGAACTCATGTAAGTACGGTTTGTACCCATTGGATGAAGTACATTTCAAGACTCAATTTCAAGAAATTGTACAGCAGCTAACCTTTTCTGTGTCTACTGTTAACTTTCACACTGGGCTCCCAGTTTCTACCATCTCTTATTTCCTACTTCCTTTCAACTTCCATTGTTACCAGATATCCCTCTTACACACACAGTGTATATAATATTCTGTATTTCTGCCACACTTGATGAAGGACCCGACAGGTTCGAAAGCTTGTAACATATCGACTACTTGTTGGTTACTACTTCCACTGAGGCAGGGTATACATGCCCAGAGGGTCTATGACATTTCGTTGTGGTGTTTTGCCGCGACAAAATGGCCGCCAGCACTTCGTTGTGACTCACTCCACCACTGGCCACTTTGCCGCCGCTAAAGTAAGTAAACCCCCCTACCCTGAGCCCTTGACCTAAAAACCCTACCCTAGCCGCTAAAACACGTTACATTAACCCCCAACCCTAACCAGTAATAAAACTTACCTTTAGAAGTGGATGGTGGCGGGGATTCTAGCCGCAAATCGGCTGCAGTGGAGGGTTTGTCTGCAGCGAAGTGGGGCGGTGAACATCCGTGACCAAATGTCCCATTTCGTCCCCAGAGATGTTGTCCGGCGGTGCGTCTCAATATACATAAAAGGGAGGAGTGGACACTTCGGATTTGCTATTTTGAAGATTTATTTAACCATCAAGCCGACCGACGTTTCGGCTAACACAACAGCCTTTCTCGAGGACATGGCCAGACCGGCGTTGCGGTTGACATGGCCTGACCAACATTTTGGCTGACACGGCAGCCTTCCTCGAGGACATGGCCTTACCGACGTTTCGGCTGACACGGCAGCCTTCCTCGAGGACATGGCTAGACCGACGTTTCGGCTGACACGGCAGCCTATCTCGTGGCCATGTCCTTGTGAAGGGCTGCCTTGTCAGCCGAAACAACGGTGTCCTTGATTGTTACAAAATCTTCAAAATAACAAATCCAAAGTGCGTACCCCTTCCTCCTAGTTCGTTCCTTAAGAATCGGGAGTACTGGTATTTAAAGACAAATTCCTTATCTAATTATTTTGGAGTGCTCGAATACCGTACTTTCGTCTTATTCTTAATACACAATACATTGTCTGACTACACCTTCACCATAAGGCTGCGTCCAGGGTCAGCGCACCGTGCTGAGGCGCGCTCACGCTCAGCACTGAGCCCCTGCAGCCGCAATGAGAGCGGCTTTAGCAGGGGCTCGCGCACGCTTCCGCAAGCGTGTGGAAGCGTGTGTCTTAGGAAAATTTTAGATTTGCCGCTCGCCGGAGCGCAGGGCCGGTCACGCAGCTCCGTGACGTCACCGGCCCGCCCACGGACGGCGCGCGCTCTAAGGCCAGGGAAAGCACCGCTTTCCCTGAGCCTCAGCGCGCCTCCACACGGGGGCGAAGGCACCCTGGACGCAGCCTTAGATGTGCGATCTTCTTTCTTTCTTCCGTTGTATGTGGCATTATTAATTTCTTACACTACCCTGTGCTAACCTGCTAGGAAAGGGATAAAGTAGAGATCGACGGTAAACCCTGTTTTTTTTTGTTTTTTTTCCTTGCGTTTATAGATCCATTTTTGCCCTTTCCAAAGCTGTTTATGATTCTATTTTTAGCTGATGTTTTGTTCTGGAGATATGTTTAAAATAAGTGTCTGGAAGGTTTAAATGAAGCTTTCTCCAGAGCCCAGCGCAGATTCAAGGTTACCATGGTAACCCCTGAAGCTAGAGATGAGGAACTTTATTTTTTAATGCTAACAAAACATTAAAAAAAAAATACCACAAGACACACTGAGGGGGGGCAAGATACTAATATTATATTGGTTACACTCATAGGCTTCGTGGGTGAGAGGTGTAGGGGGGGTTGCTGCTTTAATGGATCAAACAGCTATATTAAGCCTATTATTAAACTAATCACCGGATGGGGCTGATTGGACCATAACCATTGTGAAAAATGAGTCCCCACCCAAAACGTTTATAATCTCTCATAATATAGAGAATTATTCGCTTGGTTTGGGACCGGCTTTAAAACCCATTTCTGCAATATAGAGGATGTGGTTTGTGACTTTTCCCAGAATCACACAGTGCATTGGCAGCTGTCATCATTCTTTTGCGTGCTCTGTGGCCAAGTGTTCGTTCACACTAAGCAGTGAAGTGCATAAAGTTCCCTGTGTCACCTCTTCAGCCCCGAGAACTCACCAGATGTCCCAGTAGTGCAGACCCGCAGGCACACTGCCATCTAGTAGGCTGCAAACTAGTGCCCATCCAGAGCCCCAGCAAAGGCACAAGGGACAGCCCTACACTGGCCCAAACTAAGCTACTGGGAGTGGTGTGTTGTAATGGGTTATATGGGGGTTTGAACTTTTTAAAAATGGTTCGACAAATATAAATATTTTCACCTTTTTGTTGTAGTTTTTGTGGCTATATATTGTTGCTGAAGAAAATTGACTGTAGATACATACGTTGTAGGTTCTAGGTTTTTGGTCCCTTAAAGGGTATCGCAACCAAGCACACATCTACATTGTTTAATGATTCCAAGGTAATTACACACTTTGGAGGGTTTTACAATCCATACACAATTGCGTTAGTGGTAAGATAGTTTAGCGGAACCTTATACAGTATGCACAGTTCGTACTTCCTTTTTTTTTTATATAAAATGTTTTACTAGGAAGTAATACATTAAGAGTTACCTCTCGTTTTCCAGTATGTCTTGGGCATAGAGTTAAAATGACAAATAATACATGATTACCTAAGTGAACAGGGTATACATTATATACAAGACATTGTTGGCACAATTATGTGGCTCAGTATGACTGAGCCATTAATTTAGCCAGCTGTGCTGAAATAGGGATATCCTGAAAACCTGGCCTGTTTGCGGCCCTCGAGGACTGGAGTTGTGCAGGCCTGGTCTATATGTACATATGTATATTATAAATGTTTTTTTGTTTGTTGCCTAATACTGTACATGAAGTGTGGCCCCTGTAACACCTTGAAGAGCAGATTGTGTTCACAAGACAGGAGTCCTGAATGAAAGATTGGGATTGACGAGCTGTATGACACAGTGAGGACTGGGAAGGATGAGGTCACTGCACCTGTAATTATGTATGTAACTCTTTATATAGTGCCACCCAGGTACATTGCGCTTTGCAATACACATAACATGATATTATCACACAGTGGGAATAAGTGCTTCAGACATAAAACAATAGGAAAAGGTGCAAGGGTATTTAAGAAATAGACAGAGCTCAGTGCACATCCAGTGAAACTTATACACGGTACAGTGCCTAAATATATATGTATAGATATCTATTAAATAAAATGCTCTTTTAGTTTAACATTTTGGCCAAAGTGTTGTAAGCCCCTGAGCCACTACACGGCAGACCACATCTCAAGGGTCCCTAACACGAATATAAATTCTTAATAACCTGTGTATTACCAGGAAGAATGATTTATTTAATAGATATCTATACATATATATTTAGGCACTGTACCGTGTATGAGTTTCACAGGATGTGCACTGAGCTCTGTCTGTGTTTCATGTTCTGTCTCTGGTTTTAAATATATATTGCCATGCTCAGTAGCACTCCTCTGTGACACTTATGCTTATATATATGTTGTGGTTAATTTGGGGGTTTGATAAGAGCTTGCAGGTGTCCTGTATATTTAAGAAATAGAAAAGTTTCCAAGCGAAGACGTTAAAAAGGGTTTATCTTATTATTATTAATAATAACAACTTTATTTCATAAAGCACTTTTCTCCCAAGGGGACTCAAAGTGCTTCACAACTGCACAGGAATTTTTACAGATGTGTCTGCCCCGCAGAGCTCACAATCTATGATTTTGGTGCCTGTGGCAAAGGGAGATATAGTGACTGCCCATGGTCACAAGCAGCTGACACCAGGAATTGAACCAGGTTCCCCTGATTCAAACTCGGTGTCATTGTTATCAGAGTCAGTGCCTTCACTCACTGAGCCGCTCCTTCTCCTTAATGTATTATCTGCTATTTTAATGCTCGACTCATAAATGATTTCACTTTATATTTTTATGTTGTATTACTTGGTTGTACCGCTGCTGCAGATTAATTGCTTTGTGTACAAATAAGGAAACCCATTACCATAGCTGCTTGTTTAAAGATTTAAGAAGAGATCTCATCGGTGTAAATTTCTAGGTTTTTCATTTTACTTATGGTGACATATTTCAGTCTGTTGATAAACCAGGTGTGTGGATTAAGTTTTATAATTGACCTAACAACTGCAGGGCCGGCCTTATGGTGCCCCGCACCTTTTGGGGGCTCCACGCTCCATCTGCTCTTCTGCTTCCTGTCGGCGCCAAGATCCAACTTTCACCTGACGGGAGGGGGGGGTCTGGTCGGAAGTTGGATCCGGGCACCAACAAAAGGAGGGAGCGTGGGGGTCCCTGGACCTGCAGAGAGAGGGGGGTGTCTCTGTGTCTGTCTTACCTTTTCCGGAGCGGGCCTCCTCCTGTAACGTCGCGTTGCCATGGTGACCAACGTCATATGACGACGCGTTGTCATGGCAACGTGACGGCGATTTTTATGGCTACATGAAGCTGCCGAAGGAGGGCTGGTCATCAAGTCCCTTTAACTTTTTTCACATGGGGGGGGGAGGGGAGGGGCTGCCAGCGTGCCGCCTTGGGTCCCATAAAGCCTATGTCTGGCCCTGCTACATAGTTCCATAGTAGATGAGGTTAAAAAAAGACATACGTCCATCAAGTTCAACCAATGCTAAATTTAGACAACAGATACTTTATCCTATATCAATACTTACTTATTGATCCAGACAAACAAAAACCCCCAGTGTCATATCATCCAATGATATCTCATAAGGTGAAAATAAATTCCTTCCTGACTCCAAGAATTGGCAATCAGATTACTCCCTGGATCAACATCCTTCCCATGTATACTTATTTTGGTATACCCCTGTATACCTTTCCTTTCTAAAAAGATGTCCAACCATTTTCTGAACAAATCTATTGTATCTGCCATCATAGTCTCCATGGGTAATGAATTCCACATTTTAACTGCCCTTACTGTAAAGAACCCTTTCCTTTGTTGCTGGTGAAATCTCCTTTCCTCCAACCCTAAGGGATGGCCCTGAGTCCTTTGTACTGCCCTTGGGATGAATAGTTCTTTTGAAAGTTCCTTTTATTGTCCCCGAATTTATTTGTATATAGTTATCATATCCACTCTTAGACGCCTCTTTTCTAATGTAAATAAATCTAATTTAGCTGGCCTCTCCTCATAAATTAGATTGTCCATCCCCTTTATTAATTTGGTGGCTCTTCTCTGCACTCTATGGAACTAGAGAATGTATTTTCTAAGGAGTAGTGCCCAAAATTGTACTCCATATTCAAGGTGTGGTCTTACTAATGCTTTATAAAGGGGCATAATCATGTTTACTTCCCTTCCACCCATTGCCCGTTTAATGCAAGATAAGATCTTGTTTGCCTTTGCTGCTACTGCATGACTTTGGGCACTATTGCTAAGCCTGCTGCCTACAAGCACTCCTAAATCCTTCTCCATCAAGGATTCCCCCAATATATCTCCATTTAATTTGTAAGTCGTCTGTTTATTCTTCCTTCCCAAATGCATAACCATACATGTATCTGTATTAAACCTCACCTGACATTTACCTGCCCAAGTATCCAGTCTCTCCAAGTCCTTCTGAGAGAAGTTACACCCTGCTCTGATTCTATTACCTTACACAATTTACACTGGCGACACACTTTATTCGAGCTCGGCTAGTCCCACGAATTCGGGTATACCCGGGTGTATTGAGGTTTGTGACTGTTTTCTGCCCGAGTGCATTGAGGTATTTTCCAGGCAGGGATTGAAGCATTTTATTCCCGCTGGCTGCAATACTGCACAGTATATATATATATACTGCATTACAATTCATGAATTTATGCCATCTGGTAGACACGCGAAGCATTGCAGCCTATTAAATCCTAATCATTATTATTTAACAGATCAGCCGCCCATCAGCCAGGCATGAACCCAGGCTGGGAAGGCAAACGCAACGGGGCTTGTCAGAGGTGAGGAGCGGCGCATTCCAGGTATCTGCCAGGTACATACTGGGTATTTGCTCGAATAAAGTGTGTCGGTGCAGTAGTGTCATTGATGCCAACCTCAAAGTCATTAATAAACAAGTTAAAAAGCATGCTAACAAGCATTTGTGTAAATTAATGATTTGTAATGAAAATATGACTTCTCATTTCAGAACCAGGGACCATGTGGGATACAAGAAATTAACTTTTTCTAAAATAATTGGATGGGCAGGTGTCCGAAAATCCACATGCATCAAAAGAGCTTGAACCCCATCTTACGTGTAGAGAGTTGAAGAGGCTCGACCCTTCCTGGTAGCACACCCTGGCCATGGCATGCGGAGGGGGCCTAGAAGGTGTGGATATGAACTCCATCCCACTTGTCGCCTTGAATTATAACGTGAGATCCAAGCTGTCGCTGTACCTCAACCCGGTCACTGTGGTGGCTTCCGACTGGACTCGGTTGGCCGAGGAAATGGGTTACGAGTACTTGGAGATCAGGAATTTTGAGAAATCTGCCAGCTCGACCTCGGCGTTACTGGAAGACTGGCAGAGAAAGTGTTTCCGAGCGACTGTCGGGGGACTGCTGGACATGCTGAAGAAAATCGAGAGGAATGATATCCTTACCGACTTGGCAGAGTATATAGGTATGTACATTGCCAGCTGGGTAAACCATTTCTTTCAACCAGGGATCTAAGGGTACGAGTGAGGGATGCGGAGAACCACTCGTTTTGTTTACGTCCTCCGTGCGCTATTTCTACTTTTACTGACAAAAGTTCCGCTTTCTATTTAAAGACAAATTAACTTATTTGAGGAAGTATCTCTCTTTTTTTTACTTTCTAAGCATAAACATTGAATATATATTAGCAAAATATGTTTAGAATCAGTTTCCTACCATGTTAAATACTTTTAGAATTAAAAAAAAAAAAAATATATATATATATATTGACGATATATATATATATATATATATATATATATAGATATATATATCTATATATCTATATATATATATATATATATGTATATATATATATATGTCAAGGAAAGTACCACATATTTTTTACTTTAAAAAAAAAAATGTTAAGCCTCTTCGAACACTGCTTAAGAGGATTCTTAGAACATAAGTCTCAAACGCACACATTTTATACAATGGGAGTAGTGTAAACCTCTTTCTGTTAGCTGGCCCAGCTATGCATTGTGGGTAACAGTAACCCGTGCACGGCTTCTTGTCAGGAACCTTTGTAGCATGTTTAAAGGCAGCGTCTGCTTTCAGAGGAAAGGGGGAACGGAGCAGTTCCATTTAGCACTAGAGAGAACTTATGTCAATGACTTAAGTGGCAATTAAAGAGTAAATAAAGGAAAGTAAAATTACTTTAAAAATTTAACTTAAAGAGGCAATCCAAGCCACTTCAATTACCTAAGCTGCCGATCGATTGGCTCTCCCGTGATTGATCAGCGAAATTCTGTTTCCCACGGTTCACCAAATGGCCGCCTTTCAATTTCAAATCAATCCTTCAGTCAGTGTAACTCAGCAGCTACAATGTATCCTTATATTACTACATTAACCATCTATTGTTACAGTTTGCAGCTCAAACTGTTGGGAATATTGGCAACAAATGATAACAAACAGGAAAGATCTTTCAATGGTGGGGGGAAGGGCGGCGTGTTAAGCCTGCTATAGAAGTCAAAGGCTGCTCAGTACAGGCATACCCCGCTTTAAGTACACTCACTTTAAGTACACTCGCGAGTAAGTACATATTGCCCAATAGGCAAACTGCAGCTCACGCATGCGCCTGTCATCACGTCCTGAACAGCAATACCGGCTCCCTACCTGTACCGAAGCTGTGCGCAAGCGGGGAGACTATAGAGCCTGTTACAGATGTGTTATTTACATCAGTTATGCACGTATATGATGATTGCAGTACAGTACATGCATCGATAAGTGGGAAAAGGGAGTGCTTCACTTTAAGTACATTTTCGCTTTACATACATGCTCCGGTCCCATTGCGTACGTTAATGCGGGGTATGCCGGTATATTAAAACACATTGAAAATGGTATTAAGATTTAAATATGAAAAAAAAAAGGTAGTATTATCTAATACTACAGAACTGATTTATTAAAAAAACAACACACGTAGGATATTGCTTGGTTTGCACCTTTACGTATTGATTTGATTCGCTTGCAGCTGTCGCTGTCTTTATTGCCGCTGGCGCGTAGCAGTGGGGCACGCACAACGCGCCAGCGGGAACAGAAGCCATTTAATAACTGACGCACGTGAAAAAGGGGCATGGCTACCTCACTATTGCTCCCGCCGAAGCGCGCCAGCGGATGCACCAACGCCGGCTACATCTGTATCTGGTGTCTCTCTGTGGTTCTGTGACAGAGATGGGGACATGCATATATCTGATTAAATTAGCCACGATAAACAGTAACTTGCCTTGCCCAGAGTTGCTGCAGTAAATGATTCTGCTTTTGAGACAAATATTTATATATGGTTGCCTGAATTCCTCCGTACCTGGGGCGCTGAAAAGGTAAACTTAGTCTGCAGCAGGGATGGGCAACCCCAGTCCCCAAGGCCGCCAACAGGTGAGGCTTTCACGATATCCCTTCATCAGTATTAGAGGAGGCTGTGTGGTGCTCTGAAACTGCAGCTCAGTCAATGACTGCACTACCTCTGCTGGAGCAGGAATATCCTGAAAACCTGACCTGTTGGTGGCCCATCAGGACTGGAGTTGCCCACCCCTGGTCCAGACACTTTCTTTTGTTTTTAGAACCACGAAACTTTTTGCAAGAATGTCTTTCCTTTTCTCTAACGGCTTGTTTTTCAAAAGTAGCATCAAGGGTGGATTCAGAACGGTCTCCTTTTAACCTAGGGTAAGGGTGCACAAACTGGGGGGCGCAAGATTTTCCATGGGGAGCTGGGCTGGTTACAGAGATCTAGCGCCTCTCCCCCCCAAGGCTTTTAAACTAAATGCCCGGGGGGGGGGGGGGGGGGTTACGAGAGAGGTAGGCCTCTGTAACTTCTCCTACCTTATCTTCAGCGACGTGTCGCCATAGTAACTCGGCGTCGTCTGGGTTCATGTGACGTCTCGGCAACGGGATGTCACATGATACCGCGGCGTCATTTGATGCCGGTGGGGGGGGGGGGAGCGAGCAGGGGAGGAGAGCAGGCAGGAGGGCGCTGGGGGAAAGGTTTGCGCACCCCTGTCCTAGGGCATAACATTGTCAGTGAGGAGGGGTTGAGGCCTGTACATATAGCACATATAGCACATACTGTACATACAGTATGGCAAAGCAGTGCTATGCTATAAAACAACTTCTAGGCTATTCATGCACCGCGCTGGTAGGTGACGTATGGTATAGCACTGCTTAGAAAGTATGTCCCTTAGAGTTTTAAAGCTCTCAAACAGCAAAAAAACCTACTGAAGTAAAATAAGGTATTTGTGGAACTTTTTGTGAATGTGATAGCTGCTGTACTAATGTCTTTCTATTAATATCTGAACTGGTTTTACTTTCTAGGTTTTTCTTTGGTAATGAATGTGAATAGCACGGGCGAGGGAAGGGGAGGATGGATCCTGCTCAGCTGAGGATGTAAACTAACTGGAGTGGTGCTGCCTGGGATGAGGAGTGAATTTTAGGGCGGAAAGAAAGATCCCCCTTGATAATGCACTCTACTCCACTAATATCAAAATAAATAAATTGTGTTAATATCACATAATGAGAACACGGAATAATCAATAAAACCTACTTCTAGCGCTTCCACTAGTCGGTCTCACAACAATTACCATGAATTGAGAAAACAAAGTGCAAAAGGTCGGCGCAGTGATAAAGGGCATATGATAGTGCTGTCAATTTGGGAATATACCATAAAAACTTTAAAGTGCAAAATGTGTAATCATATAGTGACTAAAATTTTGTGAAACAAAGAATGAAAATTGCAGCTCAAAACCCTTTAAGTGGATGGTCTGTCGGATCCACTTCAAACGTTGATTTCCTCAAGGTGTAGGGGAGCGCAGGTTCAATGTGCAATAAAAAATAAATGGAACATAGTGCAAATAAAGTTTATAGCAGTGATGTGTTCTAAACACTTGCTCAAATGGAGACTCGCGTGGTATCAATCAGAGATCAGTGGCAGTGGGCTTGACTCTGGTGTGTGAAATGCTGGAACTTCAGTCAGATATGATAGCATACGGTGTCACTCAGGGAAATTCACCAATCAGGGTAAAGAGAAAACGGACACCCATAGCGTAATCCAATACAAAATATCATTTTATAGAAGCAATTATAGCCCCCCCCCCCCACCCCAACCTTTGGTCCCTCTCCCCCCAGTCAGTCCCTTTCCCCCCCCCCCCCCCCCGTCACCTCTCCCCCCCCATCCGAGCAAGGGCAGCCTCAAAACTTGCACCAGAGGAGGGGGGGGGGGGGCGGTGCTATGCACGGCTGCACAGAAAGGGTAGCTGCCTCCCTCCCCGTAGCCGCCTCCCTTCCCTCCTCATTGGCTGACTGCTGCCCCACGTGACGCGTCAGTGCTTCTGATCACAAGTAGCTTGCAGCATCGGCCGGCTGACGCGTCACAGCACACAGTCAGCCATGTCTGAAGGAGCCAGCGGGGACCTTCAGACTGGAGGAAAGGAGCTGGTGGCCCGCTGTCGCGTGTGCCACCGGACGCAGAGGCTTTGGTCCTGCTGCGTCCGGCGGTCGGCGGCATGTGCTCCTTCAGACGTGGCTGGCTGCGTGCTGTGACGCGTCAGCCGGCCGATGCTGCAAGCTTCTTGTGATCAGAAGCGCTGACGCGTCACGTGGTGCAGCAGTCAGCCAATGAGGAGGGAAAGGAGGCGGCTACGGGGAGGGAGGCAGCTACCCTGTCTGTTCAGCTGTGCATAGCGCCGCCCGCCCCCCCCCCCCCCCCCGTCTGGTGCCCGTTTTGCAGGCTGCCCCTGCTCCGGGAGGGGGGGGCAACATAGTCTGGAAATGGTCACATGACCGTGCCTGGATGCCAGAAGCGAAGATGGAAGGTGCCCCACTTCTGTTGCCATCGTGAAAGTGCCCGTGCTGCACCGCGTGACCGTTTCATAGCTTTTACAGTAACTTTCTAGAGCTATGCTTATATATTATGGCTTTTGAGCCCCGTTAATATTTCTTGGAGGTTCCAGTTAACTTTGTCTTTGTTGTATTATTTAAATGTAAGATAAAATAAGTTTTTACCAAACGGATATACCACGCTTATGTACGCAGCAAAAACATGATTCAACAAAGAGGAAAATAGTGCGTGTGAAAAACTTTAGCAATAATGAGGAAGGGGTAGTGAAACAAAACCACCTAAATGCCTGAGTAATTTCAAAAGGTTCCGCAGTTTACAGAAACCCTATGTATGCATCTTTGCTTGAAAATAGTGATGCATTTTAGAGATGGACAAATGTATGGCCAACATTTGAATACACTGCAAAAAATAGGTGGTTTGTCTTTGTTTCTTTGATTATTTTTTTTTTAATTATTTATTATTTTGTTTGCAAAGTTACCGTAGTAAAAAAATACGTTTGAAAAATCTGGATTTTTTTTTTTCGTTTTTGGGCCGGAGAATTGGCTAATGGGGGGGAAAAAAGACAAAATACGCAAATGTAATTTAGGGATGTTTGACCATATCAAACTCGTTAAGAGTCTGTGTGAGACACTAATTTGTGTTCTTTCTATTTTAGAAGCTGATTGTGAAAAGTACCTGAAGAGACAGAAGGAATTGAGTTCACCACCTCCTATACAGGATCAGACTGTGGACAGCAGTCAGTCAGGAATTACCATAAGTGACGATCCTACTGGTAAATAAACAACCTAGCCTTTTTTAGCATTGGTTTGTTCCTTTATATTCATTAAGAAAATAGCAGTCTTGTTGACGCCCCTGTCTTTGCAACTATATGCATGGGAACACCTAACACTGCCGGGAACACTGTTTCCAACGTTCCAATAACTGGATGTTTTTTGGTAGGTAAAAATGGGCTTAAAGGAGCAATCCAAGCCAGTTTTTTTTTTTAATACAATTGAAGCAGGGAGTCTGCGGAACTAAGCCCCATCGATTTCAGCTCTGGGGACCCCCTGCTTCCGGGAATACCTTGCTTCCTCGTCACATGGGCCAATAAAAAGCCGCACCGGGTGACATCACGGTTTCCTATTGGCCTGCATGGCCCGGGAGCTTTGAAAAGCAGCCATATAGAGAACCCTGTGGTTACTGGCACCCCCTACGGAGGTAAGTACCTCCAGAAGCAGGGGTCCCTGGAGCTGAAATGAATGAGGTTTAGCTCCAGAGACCCCATGTTACAATTCTGTATTAAAGGAAAGTAAAACGCTTGGATTGCCTCTTTAAACCCTTAAAGAAAAAACTAATTTATATCTAAACTAAAGTCTGATTCTAAATAAAGATATTTGGTAGACACAGCAGTTCTTGTAATTAATACTCCAGCTCCATTCCTAATAATAATTTCCTAATCATTATATGTAGGATTTATTCTCTGGTACAAAAGAAATAAACAGAGCCCCGTATTATAGCACGATAAATTAGGGAGCAAGCTCTTGTTATTTCCATACAGATTTTGGTAGAATTATTAAGACTTATTGATGATTATTAATCATAATTAATTAACTTGTTTTAAATACATTTTCTTGGTGAGAGGATATTGTGTGTGTTTTTGTTGTTGTTTTTTTTAATGCAAAGTAGATGAGGACTGTTTTAGTGTCTCGTTGTATTACACTTTTTTTTTCACTGATCAATATGGATACGTGAAATTTTAGCAAGATCTGAAGATTTTAGGGAGATGAAAGATTGGCTCCTTTTCTCCCAGTATTGTTACTAAAATCCATTTCCATAGGAGTGAGGGGAAAAAATCATCTGCTTTTGTGGAAAGGCCAAACCAAACATTGGTGCTTATTTTCAATATTGACAAAATATAATTTCTGCTAGAACTGATTTTTATAGCTGGATATATTTAACTTGCACCTTCTACCTTAAATATTAATTGATGCTAAGTGGTAAGGCACATTCTAGCCTATTTTAGCAAATGTGCCGTAAAATGGCGCACGGCTTAGCGCTGCTTAGTATAAGTGAGCCCGCTAGGTACTGTAATAGATACAATGGACCAGTTTCCAGTATATCACATATTCTCATTATTAGAAGTGAGGTGTATATCTTTGTGCCTCAGTTAAGTAGATGATGTGTAGTACTGGCGATGCTCATCCATAAAACCCCCTGGTGAACTAGTACAGTACACTATTTGTTTTATAATGGGGTCATTCAGTAAAAATATATCTCAACAGGCCCTCCAGTGTAAAGCAGGAGTTAGGGTTATTGTAAATAGGCCAATGTTTTGGCTCAGTAAATGGATATTTGCAGTATCTATAACATCGCTGTTAGCCCCTATGCACTTATTTATAGCTACAACTGTTTCCAGTATATTGGCAATATGAGAAGGAAGTCGAGCTATTTGTGTCTCTGCACTTGCATAATAGGGCATTGTTCCTGCTTCTTGTTTTTTGTTATAGTTGGGACCGTCCGTGTCAGATGTTCACTATAAATGATGGTATAGCTTAGGACAGGAGTGGCCAACTCCAGTCCTCAAGGGCCATCAACAGGTCGAGTTTTCAGGATATCCCTGCTTAGCATTGGTGGCTCAGTCTTCGATTGAGCCACCTGTGCTGAAGCAGGGATATCCTTAAAACTCAACCTGTGGATGGCCCTTGAGGACTGGAGTTGGTCACTCCTGGCTTAGGGTAATGTTTCTCAAACCTCCACTTGGGGCCCGGAGCCAGGCCTGGTTTCTGAGGCACCCACTCAATATTGTGTTCATAGGCACATTTGGTACATTCACCTGTATTGGTGTGTTGATTATTCCTAAAACTTGGTGTAGCCAGTGGACCCTTAGGAGGGGTTTCAGAACCACTGGTTCAGGGCAGGGTGGTCCAACCTCAATCTGCAAAAGCCATCAACAAGCCAGGACAGGTTTTAAGGATTTCAGTAATTGATTACATGTAACCTTAATCGTTAGGGCAACTTCCTTAGATATTCAGTACCTCGAAAACATGGTCTGTTGTTGGCCCTTGAGAACTGAGATCGGACCACCCTAATTTAGGGAATAATGATCAGGGATAGTGTTTAACAATAAAAAGACACCATTTACCAGGCTCTACATTTCAACACGGTAAGTTAGGTCATCTCGTGCCTTCCCAAATCAATCTGTACAATGTATAAAACCCTCCAAGCTGAAGCTGTAGTTTGTGACATTGAGCCAACTGATATATGGAAAAGCGGTACCAAATCTGAGACAGTTAGGATTATTGTCTATTAATTATGCTCATGTTTACTTGGCTATCACTTCGGATTTATAACTTAGTAATGTTACATTTTGATAAGCGATATGCAGATGTTACTATTCCTGATAATGCCATGCATGGCATTAACACTGATTTATTTAAAGAAGCATTACCTCTTGGCATCTGAAGAGGTTGCCGGTAATAGCCCTAACAAGGTACGCGTGATGCGGGAGCTTTAAACAGAAGAGATACGGGCACCTCCTACCAATGTAAATATCTCAGGGAGCGGGGTTCGCTCAGGAGACCCCCTGCTTCATACCTAGGGGGGAAATAATTTACTTTTTTAGTTGCTTTACATCAACACTATTGAAAACAATGGATAAGGAGAAGGCGTTATTTTGTGCATAATTTTGCGTAGACGAGGGTAATAATGTCTGCAACATCTGTACATCCCAATGAGCACGTTATGGCAATGTACAGAGTTGGACTGTGATTGGCAACAATTGCAATAGCCATCATCTTAAAGCGGCATTCCATGCTGGGTTTTTTTTTTGGTAATACTGGTTTGAAGCAGGTGTTATCCGGAGCTAAACCCCCTTATTTCCGGCTCCGGGGACCCCCTGCTTCCGGAGATGCATGCCTTCGTAGTAGGTGCCGGAAGCCACTCCAGGGTTCACATTATTAGGCCTAGGTGAGGATACAGTGAAAGATTTTGATGCAATAAGCTTGTCTTCTCCATTCACCTGCAGGAAGCATGCCCGAGCTGTTTGATGCCTTCATCTGCTACTGCCCCAGGGATATTGAGTTTGTGCAGGAGATGATCAGACAGCTGGAACAGACAGATTATAAACTGAAGCTGTGTGTTTTTGATCGAGATGTCCTTCCAGGAACATGTTTGTGGTCCATCACCAGTGAGCTTATAGAAAAAAGGTAATGCTCAAGGAATTGTTCTTCTAATTATTTACATCTATTACTACAGTGAAGGGCTAGGTAGATGGTTGGGGCTATACAACCCTACAAATCCCTACATACGAAAAATGGCATCATTCTATTTATCAACCTACAGTAGTTCAACATGTATCTGCAATAAAATGAAAACAGCCATTGAACACGTTTATACTTCTAATGTTTGTTTGGTAAATTTTAAGATGTTTGACTTTTCCAATTATATATGAAAAGCTGTCTCTGAACCTCACAGCAACCAATATCCCAGAAGAACAGACGCGTTTAGATTCGATTTTAATTAACTACGAAGAGTAGAAAGATGCAGAAATCATGGCTCAATTAGAAAGCCGTTTTAGACAAAGATATGTAAGCGTTTCCAAAAAAGAATCATGATTTGTTTTATCAGGAGACTTCCAAAATACAAAACTACAGAAGGGATCTACAGTGAAGGTTTTGTTCGGATTAAACCAGATATGAAAGCCTTTTTTCGGGGGAGGGTGAGGGGGGGAAAGAAATGGAACTGAATCTGTAAAACAAAACTGACTTCACAACTTAGAGTTTGCCCAACCTAAGTGTACAACAAAAAAGGCTGCTATTATCTTCATGGTAAAGACATTGCTTTGATCCAGTGTATATAATACAAGTTCCAGGAGAGAATTAACTGATAATTTGTAAAAATATATTGCTTAATATTTTGAGTAATTAACTTTCCCCACGTGTCTCAAAAATAATTTGGGACTAATTGCACCCTTTTAAAATTACATTTTCTGATTGTAAACCTGTAACTCCTTTTAACTTGTTTGGCTTACTGTAAATAGTTAAATAATTCTAAATTTTACAATGCAAACCATCAAAGCTGCTTTGAAACACCATAAATGTATTGTGTGTTTCCGAATTCAAGAGTTTCTGTTTGGTCATTTAGTATTTTTCTCAGTTTTGATTTATTGGCAACCTTGAGAAACCGCATACTCTGCTATATTAGGAAGATATTGAAGACTTCCATTTTATTCCCGATTTTAATACAAGATAGATCTGTGTGCAGTGTCCCAAAGTTTGTATTGGGCTTTGGGGTTCATGAGCTTGCTGGGATATTGTGTGTTTATCAAAGTTTTTATACTCCATATTTGTGGACAGAAACCATTTGGTTAACTAGCACCACCTATATATAATACGACAGTCATTTTTGTTTTTTTCTGGGTGATAACCGGGGGTCCCCCTGAGCTAGGTGGCACTATTTTCAGCTCCAGGGACCCTACGGTTCTCGAGATACTTATCAGTGAAGCTACCACGTTTAAATGTCCTTTAGGGCAAACAAAATAGGCAGCTGTAACATCATCGAGGGTTTCTTACTATTGGATGGCCATTGAAATCCCGTATAAAAACAGGAATTAATACTGCTAACTTCAACAATGTCTCTGGAACTTGTGGGGTCTCTGGAGCTGAAAATAGTGCAGTTGAACTTTGAAGGACACTTGGTTCCAATCCTGTTAAAAAAAAACAACACAGAGATATTAGAAAACAACATTTTTGATAGGTACTTTAGGACTGAAAATAATATTACATATTCGATCTCTGAATTATATGATTGGATCCGAAATAAAGACCGTGGCAGCCAAGTGGAACAAGGACTTCCCAGAAATAACCGAGATTGACTCTTTGCTGGTAGGATTGGGTAGAACAAGGAAAATAATTATATCAAAGACATGGAGGGAATTACAATTTAAATGACTACATAGAGCATATTATGCGTTTGATATCCAATATTAACAGATAGAAAAGGATCAAAATAAATGCCCAAAATGTCTGCTTATTAAAGCAGATCTAAAACACTGCCTATGGGAATGCCCATGTATATCTGATTTTTGGGAACAGGGTCTAATATATATATATACATGACATGACAAAAGTAGTAACTGTGAAGGAACCTCGATTTTGGTTTTATTTGGGTACATGGAGGGGTCAAAAGAAGTTAATGGGGACTCAGGAATTCCAAGGATTGCTGAAATTATACTCCTGGCAGCTAGAAAGTCTATAATGGTGTAATGGGTGAAGTATGACCCTCCAAACTTGGAAACAGTTAAAACATTTCTCACTCAGCTAATGACCTTAGATAAAATGGAAACGGAGACCAATAAGGAACAAAAAACTGAGAATTTCTTTACAAAATGGGAACCCTATATTGACTCCCTACCACAGAGTGAAAAAGACCGAATATATCAGGCTCTCGCACACACATCCTGGAGTCTCTCGCGGCAAATTGCACAAGGGCATAGATGAGGTAAACAGAGGGAGAAAATAACCAGGTTAAACCGGTATCAAGACAGGAGAACCATACATCTGAACCGAACGTCTGTAATATGCGTCTGACTAAAGTTATGTTTTGTACCTTCTGTGAGTTAATTATTTAATTTAAGAATTGTGTATTTGAGTTAAGTTTGCGCATCTGATTTATACCTTTTCACTTAAAAGAAAAAAATATATAAGTATAATTTAAACATGGAAAATTGTAAAGATGTGTTGAAATCTGTCATGTTTACCAGCAATGTTAGAAAATCAATAAAAAGAACAATGAGAAAAAACAAAACACATTGGGGTGGATTGCTCCTTTCACCTCCGAGTGTGATTGCCCCACTATCCCGATTTGACATGTCTGCTAGGCTCGGTATGAGTGCTTGTTCCACCGCCTATCCTTTTTTATTCTATTACAACATAGGATTGAAATGGAGGAGATACAGTAAAGAACATTTTGAGACGGGAAAGTTTGCTTAATCCTACAGTTAGTGAAACGGGGAGGGTGTTGTAATTTGCAAGTGTCACGCTGGCTGGATCATTGATTTTGGTGTTGATGACTATCTTTTAATTCATTTTTTCCCCCCCAGGTGTAGAAAGATGGTGGTAATCATATCCGATGATTATCTGGATAGCAATGAATGTGATTTTCAGACCAAATTTGCTCTAAGCCTTTGTCCAGGTACGTTAAACAGCCAACATGAGTATTACACAGATATATCACTTCATAATACACAATTCTACAACCATGTTGATTTTTGACTAGGATCGGATGCTGGCAAATGTAACTTTTCATTCCTTGAAATAATGAGGCACAAAATGATGTTTGCCCTACACGTAATGGGTACTGAAAGCACTCACATACCATCCATTTATTTAAATCCCCAACCCTGCTGAGACACTGAATTTAAAGCGGCATTTACGCCTACAGTAGGTTGTGTGTTTTATTTTATTACATTACCCAAGGTGGGAAGCAGGGGGTCTCCGGGGCTGAACAGCGTTATTTCAGCTCCGTGGACCCCCTGTTTCCTGAGATACTTACCACTGGGCACACAATATGGCGTTTTAAAGGTCAAGTGTCAGGTGGGCCAATAGGATGCTGCAAAGTCATCCATTGCGGCTTTCTATTGCGGTCTTTTTTAAGCCTGCGTGATACCTTTTTTTTAGTTGTAGCATAGCTCTGTCTCTGTGTGTGTTACAGGGAGCGCCACTTAAAAGCAAAGGACAGAAAATAACGCTCAGTTTCCGTTATCAGCTTTAACTGAGAGTCCTACAATTGGTTGCACAGGGTGTGGTGTTGTGTGTGGTATATATTATATATATATATAATATATTATATATATAATATATATACACACACCACACACACACACACACCACCACACACAAAATATATACAGTGGTCGACAATCACCAAAAAAATCTACTGCCACACAAAAAAATCTACTCGCCACCTAGTACAAACGTGTGCTGCTTGGGCCCAAAAGGAGCCTCGACAGATGTTAAATCCACTCGCCCGGGGCGAGCAAATGTATAGGTTTGTCGAACACTGCACATATATATATATATATATATATATTATATATATACATACACACACTGCGCGTCAAAAACCTAATACAATATATCAATAAATAGACTCTTACTGGTAAAAAATCAATGAAAAATAAAATAAATTGTGCATAAATTATTACACAAAGGTGTGCTGTGATAGATATTTATATATATATACCATGATCAGCCTTTGAGGGTTATTTAACAGGTTCCTGGCTGCAAAACTAATGCAAAAAACATTGCTTTGTCAGATTTACAAAGGAAGAACACTTTCTTTGACATCAATAGGGTTGGTTTACCCTAATTTTGCAGCCAGGAGACCTTGATTAAATGACCCCCTGTATGTTATGTTACTCTTTCGGAGACATCCCCCTGGGCTATGTAAGTGGTGGGGATAATGGCTAAAACATCTTTACTGTCCCACAAAACGAAAGGATTAATGGGACCTTTGATTTAAATCTACGTGTTGTAATGTTCTGCTTTGCTCTCCCTGACCATTTCTCTGTGACTTCCCGCAGTGAATTTGCAACCCCTGGGTTCTTTGGAAACAAATTGTATAGTCTGATTTAAGGAGTCCTGCAACTTTCCTTAACACCACTTACATGACATACTCTAGTTCCTACAATTCCGGACAGTATCCAACTACTGTATAATGACAATATAGAACTGCGTCCGGGAGCCCTCAGAGCGCGACGCAGGGTATAGCGCCTGATATGGCGGTAACTGCCAATCAAGTCAATTTCAGCTACCCCACTATCTGCAGACCCAGAGCACTGGGCGTCTTCTTGTAGAGGGAGAAGTAGACAATCTAAACCGTATCTGCCATCATAGTCTATACAAGGGTAGCAGGCGGCACATTTTCACTGCCCTTACAGTAAAGAACAGCTGGTGCAATATCTATTGCTCTAATCTGCAAGCCAATATATTTTATATAATTAAATGTAAAAAATTGTTCAGAGCTTTGTGAATGTTTAATACATTTCTAGTTTTTGAACCTGTCACAATACTACTTAAGCCAGTTTCACCACTAGACTTGTATATATTATATATACACATTACTATATGTATGTGGTCATATATGTATAAAGCTACGTATAAATAGATCTTTTTTCCCCTTTTATGTGAATGTGTCAATACTTTTCTTTTCCTGCAGGTGCTCGGCAGAAACGCTTGATTCCAGTGAAATATAAATCCATGAAGAGAGATTATCCAAGCATTCTGCGGTTCATTACCGTGTGCGACTATACAAACCAGTGCACTAAAATCTGGTTTTGGAACAGACTTGCCAAGGCTCTGCTAAACTCCTAGAAAGAGATCCCCTTACATTGGCACAGACACAGGCAGATAGGAGGCTTTATATCAGTGTTCCCCATGCTAGAAACCATTACTTCCGCGAACCACTAATCAATCTTATTACCTGCGCAAAAGACTATTGCTAATAAAACTGTTTGATCCCAGGCAGTATAATGTCCTAAACTTGAGGGGACGGGGGCTGGGAAGAGGGCACACTTAATAAGGCCCCAAACTGCCCCTCTGTGTGTGCAGACAGCATGGGGTGGGGGGTGTGTTTAGCTGTGAATTACTGCGTGAGCTTCCAAAGTCACGCCCCACGACACCTTGCCGCTGTGTATGCCAAGCATTGTGGGGAGATAATTTGGAAGCTCTTGCTGTAGTTAACCGCTATACCACCCACATTAAGGTGCAGTTTGGGGACTTGCGAAGTGCGCAGTTCCAAAACAAGCTCAGGAACACACTATACTGTCTGGGATGCGCCATTTCTGTTTTTTGTTTGGGCCTAAACTCTTGGGAACACCTTTTACGTATCCCCAGGGGTTCTCAAACCCCCCTGTTGGAAATCACTGCTTTTATATCATTTTTACTGTCCAATATGGTTTCTGGGGGAAATTGGCCTTTCGGTCATACACGTTGGGAAAGAGATTTTATTTTATGGTTATTTAACTACATTTGCCAAATGGCACAATCAGGAGAAGTTCTCATAAACATTAGATATTTCTTTTTTGTTTTTTATCGTAACATCAAAAATTGTTTTGCAACCTGTTAAGTTCCAGAGGGGTTAGTAATACAGTGCATTATTACCGGCCTTTCTGCCATTCAGGTGATAACATACATTTTAGAATGACAATTTTACTTTTTAATGTTGCATTTACTTTTGTTTGTTATTTTATTTCATTGTGTGATAATGATCAATAGCTCAAAAATATTCTTAAACTTTGTCAAAGCTGCTTATAGTAAGGTGAGATGTGAGGGAGACCGAGGCCCTATCTTGTGCATTGCGTGAACATTCAACGCAGTCTCCTTTGCCTGCCATGTTTTAAGGTAGTCTCACATGTTGGCTGCATCGCTCCATCTTTCTTGGGACTACTGTGGTTTACTGTTGTTTATAACAGGGGTGGCCAACCCCAGTCCTCAATAACCGCCAATAGGCCAGATGTTCCGGATATCCCCGCTGCAGCACATACCTGTGCTGAAGCTGGGATATCCTGAACACGTGGCCCTTGACGACTGGAGTTGGCCACCCCTGGTTTATAATGTGATGTATGAAAGGGCTATTTTTTATTGAATGAAGATATGCCATCATACTACAGGGATTCCCATGTCATAAAAACAACTTTTTTATTTCATCACTCAAACGTCTGCACAACCATTTCTACATCGCTTTCAAAGTGCCTCTCCTCACATTTTTTTGTATTCTTGAAAGGTGTGCTTGGCATTCACATGGGTCATAAGTTGCCTTTATCCTTAGCACTGTAAAGTAAATCACACCAAAAGTTAGTTTACTTTCCATATGTCCAGATCCTGTCCACATTCTATGGAACTCTTACCAGAAATAAAACACATTTCTAGAAGGTGAGGTGGGAAAAGCCTGTACTGTAAATAGAAAGATACATTTTCTAACTGACTTGTGTTCTGTGATTAGCCCTCCTTTGTTTTCTAGCTCATGTGTTTCAAGGAAGGGAAGGAAGTAGTCTGCATATAAAATCAGTGAGTTTAATATATGAATCATCTGCACTTTGCCAATTACTGTTATACCCTTGATCTGGCACTACAAAAACACGTAGGGGCCTATTCTAGTAGCTCCATAGTGTGATAAACCACTTCTAAAGTGCATTTTAGAAGCGGATTGGCATCCTTTGCTATTCTGTAAGCCACTGTCGCATGTACAAACAACGTCTAAACAGCTTTTTTAGAAGTGGTTTCACTCTTGCAATGACAATCGGTTTGTCTAAAAATCATCAAACTTGCATTTCTTGCCCACAACTGCTATTCTTGTGGCTCCGTTAAGCAAACCACTTCTAAAAAGTTGCATTTTTTAATTTATTTTTTAACACCACCTAAAGGCTGGCGAGATTGGTATTGCGAGTTACATCCAGAGCCTGAAATATGAATTTGGCTGAGAGAGCAAAACCCATAAATCAGACTCGCATTAGAGTTAGCACCAGCTCAGGTCATACCGCTTCTAAAGCACATACAATCCAGGGGGGATTGGCTGTTAAGAGAAGAGGTTTAGAAGAAGTGATTTGCAATGGAGAATGGGAAGAGAATAGCTTTGGAGCTACTTGAATAAGCCCCGTACGGTTCTGCAAGCTGAGATGTAGTAATCGGGGGTAGAAACCTTGCATAGGGTGGTGCTGCGGTACTAGAAAAAAAGAAATACCCAGAAGTGTTACTTAACACTTCACCTAACTAGAAAATTAAACAAACAAAACATATTGTCCTCTATCAATTTAATTTTCAAAAGGCAGGGTGGACCAAATGTAGTAAGAATGCATCAATATTCTTGTTATCAAAGTACCTGCCTATTGTTTTTTTAATATATAAAAGACAGATGTTTGTATTTCTTTTAAATGGTGTAAATGTTCTGTTTTGTGGAAGGAGACACTGCATGCAACAGTAGGATGTACATATGAAGCAGACGTTAATGCACATGTTGCAGCGTTAACGCTGGTGCGATAATTACCACACATGTTATCGCATCACCATTGGAAACAATGGTAACACATAAGCAATGAGTGTTTGTTCTCCTTAACGCATGCGTTAACGGATGCAATAACGTAACATCGGTATGATGGTAAAGTGCACACAGAAAACTACTGTAACAGCCAAGTGTAAGTCACTGTTCTTTTAGTTTTCATAAACACATTTTAAAAAAGTTCCCCTCTGGAATGAATGTATCCAGCATATTTTTATGTTTGTACATTTCTTACAATAAATAAGAAAACTTGATTATCTGTGACGTCTCTGCGATGTATGCAATATCTGATTTAATCGCTTATTCAATGCCTTTTTCTATTGTCTCAGAGACATTATTACTTACAGTATGTCTAATCTCTCTCTCTCTCCTTCTCTCTCTCCCTCTCCAATCTGGTTTATTTTGAGGCCATTCACATTGAGTCAACATCTAGTTGCACTTTGTAATTCCGTATGTTATCTACGTGTAAGGAACATTTTTCGTTTTTTTATTATTTGGCATTTGTAATGATAAAGAACACTTATGGGTATAATTACATTCCTCAGAGAGGTCCACAAACTTGCTATACTTAAGAATCACACACTGCTTCAGCTGTAGCCAGGGATTCTGGGTAATGACCTGCAAAGGAGCACTCCTTATGCGTCACTTGTTTGCTTCTAACTACATACGTTGAACATGTTTAAGCTTATGCCTGCTAAAGTATTGTGTATAGTGTACTCAACTATCAGAAAAAGACTGAACAAGAATGATGTTCATGGAAGGATAGCCAGGAGGAAACAACTACTCTAAAAAAACTTTGCTGCTGTCTGAACTTTGCCAAAAAGCACATAGGTGATCCACATGACTTCTGGAACAATGCTCTCTGGACAGACTAGAGTCAAAGGTAGAACTCTGTGGCCTCCAATGAGAAACATGTTTGGCAAAATCCAAATCTGTATTTGAAGAGAAGAACCTCATCCCAACCGTCAAACGTGGTGGTGGGAGTGTGATGGCTTGAGGCTGCTTTGCTGCCTCATGACCTGGATGGCTTGTCATCAATGACACAACCATGAATTCTGCGTTGTTAGAAGATTCTAGTGGAGAATGTCAGGCCATCCGTCTGTAAGCTGAAGTGAAAGTTGGTCATGCTACAAGAGAATGATCCTAAACATACAAACAGATCTACAAAAGAATGGCTGCAGAAGAAGAAATTAGGCGTTTTAGAATGGCCTAGTCAAAGTCTGGGCCTAAACCCCATCGAAATGTTGTGACCGGACCTGAAGCGAGCGGTCTAATCTCAATCCTGACTGTATTTAAAATTTTCTAATTTTATCACAATTTGATGTTGCTGCTTCTTATTTCATGTACAGTAAATAGTGCAGATATTTACTGTAAACCTACAGGGCTATATCAGATGTGTATCAATACCAGGTGTACATGCGAACAAACACCTTATTCAACCAATGCAAATAATTACATGTATAATGCACAACCTTGCAATTATGTCAATAGCCAAAACATCACTTTCTTTGTAATAATAGTTATGCAATACATTGTTTCATGCAAAACATGAAATAGGCTGGTGATGTATATTCAACAATTAATTTGTAGTTATTGAAGACTAGGAAAACACAAGTGCCTGTCCGTGTGAAGTACTGTACCTGAATATATTGTCAGTGTAGTGCAATCCATTAACTCCCTGAAATGAAAAATTACTTGTGTTCTAAATTTGCCAACCATATGTAGTAATAGAGATAACATTATTGAAACTAGAATAAATAGTGTATAGTAATTTTCCAATTATTCCAAATCAACTTAACTCCTTTTTATTGCGTTTGATTCTCACCTTGAAGAATAACATTAATGATCCATGGCTATGCGCTAAACCAAGTGACCATACTTGTAACACAATCGTCACAGACTTTATTAGGGTAGGGAAATCATTGAATGGCCTTGTAGAAGATGTGTGCAGAGTTGAAGACGAGAGCTTGCTTTGGGGGAAAAAATGAAGGCTTTAAATTCGCCAAAGTGCAATAAACAAAAACAGGCTTTTCCCCAGCCAAGGTGCACCACAAGGCAGGTCAGCAATATAAAGGATAGGGCTTTCCTAGGACAAAGTTCAATTTCCCTAGTGTATGAAAGTCCCTATACGTTTATCCGCGTCTATATAGATCTGGTGTCCCTTGGGATCAAGGGGACAGGGGATATGGCCTGCACGCCCTAGGGGTCAAGAACACGCAGGTGTGATTAGTACAGAGAAACAGTTCCCATTCCTGCCTTTTAAACCCCCTTCTAGACTCAGCTGGGCTAGTTGGTAGTCCTGCCTTCCTCCAGACAGGGATTAACCACGGCCTGGCTGACACCTAACAGCTCTAGCTATTGTAAACGGGCTTGCCCTTGTTACAGGCCTCTTGCAGATTGTCTTTTTTGGGGTGATCCTTCCCCAACCAGAAACTTAGAATAACACAAGGAAAATAAAGACAAAAGCGCAGCCAGGTTAGTATGGAATAATATAGGCAGAGTATAAACCGATCTATTCTCACTTGCACGTAAGTAAATAAAAGTTGACATGATCCACATGTTTGGGTAAATTCAGTGGGCAAATCTTCAACAGGTTACCCGTGTTATAATCATGCAGACGCCCAGAAAATGGAGAACAACAACGGATGTGTGGCGCGATTGGAGAGAGCCAGAAGTGACGTCTCTACAGCCCAAACTTACTTCGGTGCGCTGTATTTCCACTTGTGCTGTTTGTGAGCTAAACCATGGAGGGCGTTTTTCAGAGTCGTTTGTGGTTTCCAACTGGTTTTCCGACTTGGGATGTGATCCCGCCATGTCTGTCCTTTGGGTGGTGCTCTCTCGTTCCGCCCCTTGGTTTTGCCTGCTGGGAGGGGTGTGGAAGAGGGGGCAGGGCAGCACGGTTGGCATTTGTTCGTGGCGGGATGTGACACTGGCCCTGTGTTAACTCTGGTAACATTTGATGTGGAAGAAGTGCCAGGCTTGGAACCTCTGCTGAACATCTCTAAGCTCTTGAAACGCTGTAAAAAAAGATGACACTAGGAACATAGCAAGTATTGTTTAGGACTAAATTGTATCTTGTGAAATAATGCATATTGTGAGAAAGGTTTTTGGTAAGTTTGAAAAGATCTTTATTTATCTTTATCTTTATTTATCTTTATTTATATAGCGCCATTAATGTGCATAGCAATAATACATGACATAATAATATAAAAAACAAATAATGCATCGTGGGAATAAGCTCTTCAGGCATAAAAGTAACATTAGGAAAAGGAGTCCCTGCCCTGAAGAGCTTACAATCTAATTAACAAAGACTGCTGAACTTAGAGCGATAAGGCAGGTAAGTATGAGGAATAAAGGGTAAGTAAGAATATTGCTAGAAATGTATTTGCAATAGTGTGGGCCCATTATTACCACCTCTTGTTTGCTACACATGGAGGATGAGGAGGAGGTCCCAAGCATTTGGGATCAATATGACACCATGGATGAGATAAGCAGACCTAATGTAGCTCAATAGCTGGTGTCTATGTAACCAATTTCCCTACCAGTCTTTCTCTCCCCCCCTCCCCCCCTCACCCCACCACCAGTCTCTCTCCCCTCTACCCAAACCAGTCTTTTTCCCCCACCAGTCTCTCACTGCCCCCGCCTCAGTCTCTCTATCCCTCCTCCCCCACAAGTCTCTCTCCCACCCACCAGTCTCTCGCTACCCCCTCCCCAGTCTCTATCCCCCCGCCCCCACAAGTCTCTCTAAGGCAGTCTCTATCTGCCCGCTTCCACCCACCATTATCTCCCTCCCCATTTCTCTTCCACCCCATCATTCTCTCTTCATGTTGGCCTCCAGAGATGAACGGTGTCAATTTCAGCTCCCGGATCCCCCTGTTACCAGAGATACTTACCTCCGTAGTGGGTGCGGGTCTCTCTGCAGCCACAGAGCTTGTGGGCCTAACGAAATGGCAGCTTAAATGTCTCTTATGCCAATAGAAAAACCGTAATGTCATCCATTGTCGCTTCCTATTGGCCTGCTTAACCTGGACATTTAAACTCCATGGAGAGCGCGGGGCCTCTTACCTTCTCCAGCATCTCGTCCTGGTTTTCATCTCCGCGGCGTCACATTGCCATGGCAACACGTCGCCTTTTCATGTCATCACACTGCGTCGTCGCAATGAAGATGCACTAGAGGAGAAGCCGGAGAGAAGATCAGAGGCACTTACAGAGGCCTCGTGCTCTCCCCCGGGAATCAGTTCAAATGTTGTGGGGGAGAACGCGGGCCTCGGTGCGACTGCACAGATGGAACCGCCAACAAGCCAGTCCTGTCTGGAAGGAAGGGGTCCCTGGAGCTGAAATGAATGCAGTTCAGTTCCGGAGATCCCTGCTTCAATCCTACAATGTAACAAGAATAGTTCTGACTTTGTACAGTTCATTTTATATCTAGAGAGAGAGAATGGAATTCCCCAATGACTGCCACGGCTTTTTTTTTTTAAGGCATTTCTCTGGTTGTGAAACAAATACAAATTGGTCATCTGCAAATAAGTTTATTTTGAGGGTCTTACATCCTATCTGTAGTCTGGGTAATGTTACCTTTCACGATATGGCCAGGGGTTTGAGGGCTAGATTAAAAAGTAGGGGGCAATAGAGGAAGCCCTGCTGGTATCTCTTTGAAGAGTAATTCTTGGTGGAGCTTTGGATGAACTTAAAAGGGTTGTTTTGGGCTTTGCATATATGCTTTCTAAGGCTTTAATGAAGAATCCCGCGATCAAACAAAGTACTGAATCAAGCAGGTGTTCCCAGGATATCAAACCTAAAGCCTTTTCTGCATCTAGGATTATTAAGCAGGCAGGTCTATTGTCAATGTGATTAGTATTTAAAGAGGCAGAAGAGTTGTAAGAATAGCAATATAATATAATGTTTAGTCCTTACAAAATGAGTGATCTTAATCGATCAAAGTGGGAAAAAATAACTTCGTCCTGATCATGTACTATTTTTTATAAACATATTATAATTAAGGTTGAGCAATAAGCTTGGAAAGAAAAAGGACCTATAACACAAAAGGGATTAAAAAAAAACATAGTGTAATCTGTATTAACAGTTTTAGTCCCAACTTCAATATTACAATTTTTTGGAGACATTTTATAATTAAGGTTGAGTAATAAGCTTGGTTTATAAAAGGCCGGGTCCTCTGGATTTGTTTTGACTGTTTTAAGAGTTATTCCAACTAGGGCAGAGTTGAAATTTGGATGTTTCACCTAGTTTGGTGTTGTTGTTTAAATGTTTGCAATTTGAGTATTAAGTGCTTTGTAGCATTCAGATGAATACATGTTGGGTCCTGCTGGAGCTTTAAGGTTTTAGAGTAATTTAATAGTGAGTGATTATCCAGAGTGATTTGGGAAAGCAAGATTTGTTCCCAAACATTTTGGAATAGTTGATTTGATCTGATTAATTTTGGCCATATACATTTGTATAGAAATGTATTTATTTATGTAACAGTGTTTCCCCCCACCCTCTGGGAGATCCTGCCGTTACATGGTGTATGGTGGTGCATACCTGCTGGCTCACAGTAGATCTGAGTCTTCGGCGGTGATGTTGGGGAGAACAGGACAGGCTTCTGGGGTACATTACCGGTTTTTATCTCTCTAGGTACACGCCTCCATCTGCTGCAGGCTCCAGGGATGTGGAGACATCACTTTGCACACAAAGGCAGGAGTATGTTGAAAAGCAGGAACACTTATTGCAGGTCAGATCATACACTGCACACTTCATGGGCTTCACCCTCAGGATGTTCCCTGGACCTCCACCCCAGGCCAAGGGCACCTGAGGCAGTCCTAGCTCTTCCCTGACTCTAGTGGAGTCAGGGGTAAGGTCTCACTCCTCGCTTCCCTAAGGGGAGGGGACAGTAGGTGCCAATGCCAGTACACCTTTGTGTGAGTACCTGTATCTTTCAAGGGGGAAGAGACACTGAGAAATTTTAGGTGTTGCAGCCAATTATGTACAGAGGAAGCAGGTCCAAAGGCTGAGCCCAGATTGGGCAGAACACAGACCTTGGTCCACCTCCTCCCCTGTCACTCAAGGGAGCTGCTACAGTGTGGGGAAAACCCTGGATTGTTCCTGACACTGAAACACTCATGAAAGGGTAGAGCCCCTTCAAATTTCCTTGTGCTGCATAGATTCACTCCAGGTATATGAAGTCCATTTAAATCAGCAACATGATAACAGACCATAAGGGGTTAACACATATGATGAACAGCAAATTAGTCTGCTGACTCTCCCCTAGTATGGGAGCAGCCAGGCAACATACAGAGGATTGACCCAGTAGGTTAAGTAACTTGCTAGGGACCCCTCAAATGTATAAATAGTGCACTAAAAGTGGCTGTTCCCCTTGGGTGCTTAAGAATAAGAAATAAACTTACTCAGTTCTTTCATTGGTCTGTTCCAGTTGGCGTGCTCCAGGCTTGTGAGCAATAAAGTAGACTCTTTGACAAAGTCCCTGTGCGGACGAAACGCGTCAGAGCGCTGAGGGGGGACTCCTCCCCTTTTTTATCCATGTTTGCCAGGAACCAATAAAGGCTTTTATATTTTTTGCACAGTCCAGCCTTCTTGCCATTTTTTGTCCAAGCAGTGCCCGCTGATTACTTTCCTATGGAGAGGATATCCTGCTATTGGTCCTGACACTGCCTGCACTGTTACCAGGGCTTACATGTATGGGAGAGGGAGTGGCTCAGTAAGTAAAAGACACTGACTGGCACCGAGAGTTTGAAGCCAAAAACATAGATTGTAAGCTCCACGGGGCAGGGACCTGTGCCTGCAAAATGTCTCTGTAAAGCGCTACGTATAACTAGCAGCGCTATACAAAAACATGCTATTATTATTATTAGGGAGAGCAGACTGGTAGCCAAAACCAGACATGGCTACATTTATAAATGTTTTTATAAAACCTCCAGGAGAATGACACACTAAGCCATGGAGGTTTTCTAACACAGCTCAGACTGAAGAGACTGTCATCTGTCCAAATCTCGATAGACGTGATTAAGCCTCACATGACGCGGAAGTACACGGAGCGCACAGAGGTACCGGCAAACAGGAACGCAGGACGTTCCCTCTGACCGGAGAAGGACTGAGACACGACTTGGAGTCATCATGGAGTGTTCCCTCTTCGGATGTATCTTTTATGTTTGTTTAATAAATTTTGCGCGACGCTACTTTCTGCTCTCTGCTTTCTTCCTTATCAGCTCTTATGTGATTGGTCGTCCACTACTGAGAGGGGAGCCCAGCTGAGCCCAGCAGTTTGGATCTGAGAGGGGAGCCCAGCAGTTTGGATCTTTTCTCCTTCAAAACTGAGCCCAGCAGCTTGGTCACACTCTCTACACCAAGTGGATATAGACCCTCTTCTGTCCGATTGGATCATCATTCTGACTGTATTCAACATCTATTCTGTAAGTACAAGTGCAGACTAACACAGCAGGACTTTTTCCCTATTACACAGATTACACTATGTTCTGTTTTTATCTCTCCTGTGTGCTTTAGGTCTGTTTTCTTCCATATGCCTTTACTCTCCGGATGAGAGGCTCAACCAGCTGCAGGGAGAGATTTATTATCATCGGTACTGTTGTTTGTTATCTAATTGGTTAGTGTTTAATATTTGCGCATGTAACGCATATTCCCCCACCCCCAATCGCAGATAGAGTGCATGTGAGGGGGAACATATATATATATATATAATGTGTGTATGTATATATGTGTATATATATGTATGTATATGTATATATGTATATGTATATATATATATATATGTATATGTATATATATATATGTATATTTTATATATATATATATCTATGTATATGTTTATATGTGTTTATATATCTATGTATATATGTATATATATATATATGTATATATATATATGCAGTGTTCGACAATCCTATACATTTACTCGCCCGGGGCGGGTGGATTTAACCCCCGGGCGAGTAACTATTGGCCCAAGCAGCACACGTGTTTTGTTTTTTAAATTTTCCCTGCTCGCGCTGACTGAAATTCCCGATGCGTGCTGAGAAAACAAAAAAAAACTCCCTACCTGACTAGATGTGGCTTGACAGCCGTACAGATCCCAGGCTCGTTGTGCGGCGCGCGGGTCCAGGCTCTATATGAGCCAGCCCCAAGATGCGGATATCGCCCATTTTTTTCCATGGTAGGATGGATGGGACACAGTAAGTATTTATCTGTGCCTTCTCACACTCCTCCCTCCCCGGGCTCCTGCGTGGCCCGATCAGACATTTATGGTGAATTGGGAGGCGGGGATGCCCACCTCATGTTCCACCCCCGTCCAACCCCCCCCAGCTTCCCCCCGGTCCCGTGTGTAGAGAGGAGCGCGGGGTGGGTGATGGGAGCGGGGGGATTGCCCACTCATGTCCCGTTTCCCCCCCGCTTCACCGGTTCCAGCCGTCAGTAAGCGCCCCAGTTGCGGGTCGACGTGAAGGCTGAGGGAGCGGGTTGGTGGGGGGGTTTGCCCACTCTGTAGCCTGCTTCCCCCCCGCTTCCCCCGCTCGCTCCCCGGTCCCGCAGTCCAGAGAGCGCCTCCGCGGTTGATGGGAGCGGGGGAGCCCCATGCATGTCCCCGCTTCCCCCCCGACGCTTCCACCCGGTACCTGCGAGTCAAGAGGAGCGCGGCGTGGTGATGGGAGCGGGGGGATTGCCCCATCATGTCCATGCTGTTCCCCCGGTTCCCGTGTCAGAGAGAGCCGCTCGGGGTGATGGGAGCGGGGGATGGGGATGCGAGGGAGGATGGAGGGGGATGCCCACTCATGTCCCTGATTCCCCCCGGTTACGCGTCAGAGGAGCGCGCCGGGCACGTGGGGAGGGGAGAGGGGGATAGAAAAGAAGGGGGGGGAGAGGAGAAGGAGAGAGGGAGTCGCGGGGAGGGGGAGAGTGAGGTGGGGAGGGGGAGAGGAAAACGTTGATGTGGAGGGGATAGAGGGGTGTTATGGGGGGAGGGGGGTGGGTGGAGGGGTGGAGGGGGGGGCTGGAGGTGTGGGGTGTGTAAGAGGGGTGTGTGTGTGTGTGTGTGTATATGTGTGTGGTGGGTGGTATGTATCAGGTGGGAGGGGAGTGTGTGCATGTATGGTGTGAGGTGTGCATGTAGGTGGGTGTTGTGTCATGTATGGGGAGTGGTGCATGTATGTGGGGAGTGTTGTGTATTATGTGGCTAGTGTGCTTGTATATATGGGGATCAGAGTGTGTGTATGTATTGGGCGTGTGGTATGTATGTGGGAGGTGTGTATGTATGTGGGAAGTGTGTAGTATGTGTGTGTGTGGGTGTATGGTGATTATATATGGGAGAATGTGTATGTGGTATGGGAGTAGGGTGTGAACCAGAGGTCCAGAGGTACCTCCCCCCACCCCCCAGATCAGTCGGGTCACACATATGGCAAAAGGAAAAAAGTAAAAGGAAAAAGGTTTAAGTAAAGTTAAAAAAGAAAAGGTAAGTAAGTAGTAAAATAATTGCAAAAGGTAAGAAGGTAAAAAATGAAAAAAATATATATGAGTAAAAAATATAAAAAATATATGGAAAAAAAAAAAAAAATATAACATATATATGGGTATAACAAAAGTATAAAATATATATGGTATAAAAGTATAAAATATATAGGTATAAAGTATAGTGGTATAAAAAATATATAGGTATTAATAAAATAAAAATATAATGGTATAAATATATATGGTATAAAAAATAATATATAGTATAAAAAAATATATCTGGTATAACAAAAAATTATATAGGTATAAAAGTATAAATATATATGGTACTAAAAAGTATAAAATATATATGGTAGGAAAAAATATCAGATCATGGTATAAAATAGGATATGGTATAAAATCATAAATAATATATATATAGGTATATTTATAAAGTAATATTTATAGAAATATATTATTATTAAAAAATATGTATAATTATCTATAAATGTATATTTTTATAGTATAAATAGATGTATAATTTTTATTATATAAATAATATGTATATTTTATATATAAATAATTGTATATTTTTAGATATCAAAAATATGTCTATTTTTATATATAAATAATAATGTAATATGTTGGATATTGACAATATAGTGTATATTGTTAATACTATTATATATAAATAATATGTAGTGTATATTTTAATATGATATATAAATTATCTGTATATTTGTAATATTTCTAATATAACGAATAGTAATTTTAATATTTATATGAAAATATAATATTTATATTTTATATTTATATTAAATCATATCGTATATTGTTAATATATATATAAATCAATATGTATATTTTTTTATTTATATATAAATAATATGTATATTTTTTTTGTGAATATTTTATATATAAAAAATGTGTATATTTTATATATAAAGAATAATTGCTATATTGTTAAATATTTATATATAAAATATGTATATGTTTAATATTTATATATAAATAAGAGGTATATTTTTAATATTTGTATATAAATCACCCTGTCTCTGTTTCCTTCTTGTCTTCCCTCCTCTGTCTCTTTTTTTCCTCTTTCTCTCTCCTCCTCTGTCCTCTCCTTTTATCCCTCTCTGCTTTCCTTTCCTCTCCCTCCGCGTCGTCTTTTTCCTCTTTCCATCTCTCCCTCCTCTGTCTCGTTTCTCTTTCTCTCTCCTCCTCTGTCATCTTTTTTCCTCTTTCTCTCTCTCCCCATCCTGCTCTCTTTTTTCCTCTTTCTCTCCCTCCCTCCTCTGTCTCTGTTTTTTCTCTCTTTCTCTATCTCCCTCCTCTGGGCCTCTTTGATTTGTTGGCTTATCAACTTTATCCTCCTCTTCTTTTCCCTTTTCCTCTCTCCCTCCTCTGTCTCTTTCTCCCTTTCCGCTCCC